>KQ988452.1:2875-24138 GCA_001598015.1 Dorcoceras hygrometricum | reverse complement strand
CAGGTACCCTTCTTTGTGAGAAACCAGCAGGTGCCTTCTTTGTTAGAAACCAGTAGGTACCCTCTTTGTGAGAAACCAGCAGGTACCCTTCTTTGTTAGAAACCAGCAGGTACCCTTCTTTGTTAGAAACCAGCAGGTACCCTTCTTTGCGAGAAACCAGCAGGTACCCTTCTTTGCGAGAAACCAACAGGTACCCTTCTCCGTTAGAAACCAGCAGGTACCCTTATTTGTTAGAATCCAGAAGTGCACTGTTCACTGCGACTGGTTTTAAAGTTAGCGTATTTCTTGTGTCTTGCGACTGGTGGTCCATGAACCAGCAGCTGGTTGTTTACTGTTACTCCGTTGACCTTTTAACTTCATTGACCCCGAATTAAATATACCTAGCGACTGGCTGTCTCTTGTTTTGCAACTGGTTCATACCTGCGACCATTTAACTCTTCCAGAGATTGATTTCCTATGACTCAACTGGATGCTCAATGGAAAATGTTTTGATGAAAAGTGATTTTACGATTTAAATGAAGTGAACCCTGACATCAAGATTTGATTTTTTTTCAGTAATGTTTAGAGAAGGAAATTTTCAAACTTTAGAATTTATGGCGAAGATAACAGACGGTCACCATGGAAGGGTGAGCAGCTGTTTAGATATCAGTTTCCCCTTCACCACGAGTTATACACTAAGGCTGATATCAGTAGACACTTGATCAGGTGCACACGGACCTAAGTAGAGCTTCTGAGCCATAAATCTAACGAAAATGTTAACGCTGGGTTTTGAATTTTATTCCCAGAACAGAATGTTATGATGTTATATGCCTTCTTTTCAAACTACGTTGATACATGTATTACGCCTGCATATTTTGTACCTTGTTACTCTCAGTTTTGCTTGCTGAGCCCCTAGGCTCACTAGCTTTTGTGGTGTAGGTGAATCCGCGCCGGGGCAGACGGGAGGCGGAGTTTGAACCAGTGGCGGTGTGTTAGTGTTTATCGAAGGCCTGCGTTTTCTGCGACGTCTATTTTTGTACTTACTGTTTTTGTTGTCTTTGATCTTAGTTAAGTCTGTATTAAGATCCGTTACAACAAAGATGAATTCATATAGAGTTCGGTAGTTGTAATATCGCGATTTCGCAACTTTTGTACTTCGAAATTTTAATGAAATCTGGTTTTCTTCTATTGGCGCCGACGGTTGTATTTTGATTTTTATTTTGAGCAAGGCAATACAGCTTGTTCTAATTATCATTCCTCCCTTCTATTTCCTCTTTATTACATTTTCTTCGATCCCGTGACTCCCTTGGGGTTGGGCGTCACAGCTACAGTGTTATATTTAACCGATCGAGGATGCATAGCAAATGATGTCGTTTGAATAAGTTAAAACGACAGCGTTTGATCTAACCAGTCGTTGGGTAATCCAGTCGCAAGCATTTCACGACCAACGTCTGGACAACCAGCTTCAAGCATATCTTCACCAGCTGGTCAACCAGTCGCAAGCTACAGTGTACCCAGTCGCAGGCTACAGTGATTTGCATATCCAGTCGACAAAGAATCCAGACGCAAAGAAGTTGAAGGAAACAACCAGATGCTGTAGTTGAAGATACAACTAGTAGCGAAGCAGTTGACGAATTATATTATGAAGATTCACTAAAGCTGTATGTCAACTGCTGAGCTTGTTCCAAATGTTGAAGACGACAAAAAGCCTGCAAAACAAAGGACACAAAGGACAATCCCTGTCGGTACTTTAAAGAACACATTTGAACTGGAAGAACTTGTGTCCAACGGGAATATATTTGAACAGAGGCTTTATATACGAGGAAAACGCCATTGAAGAACAAGTTGTTGTTGCACATAAAAGATTAAATCAAAAGAAGACAACAATCAAAGGGAAAATGAACCTGAAGTGAAGCTGTCAACTATCATTCGTAGAGAAGCTTATTGCAGTTGACAGCTGAGCTAGAATTAGCTTTTGTAGAAGCAACTTCCCTAGTGTGTGAGAAATAAAGAAACAGAGAGTTGAGCGCTTCATTGTAAAAATCTCACACATAGAGATTCATTCACATTCATTGTATAGTGAATGAATCTCAAAACCCAATATCAATCAGATCCCGTCCAAGCACGATGACGTTAAACTCTGTGTTTGTAGCCTTTCTCACATAGGCGTAAAACAAGTGATTGAGTGAACAGACGAGGGCTGGTAGAGTCTAGGATTTCTCGCAGTTGCTGGTTGCGGGATAGGGATCGGGTCTTTACACGATGTATAGATCAAATCTTCTAGTGGAACCTTTCGAGGAGGAAGAAGGGGAGACGTAAGACATTGCAGTCCGAACTTCCATAAACAAATCGATTGTGTATTGTATTCTGTTATTCATTCAGCACTTGCATTTTATTTAGCACGCATAACAGAAATCACACTTGCACATAGAAAACAGATTTCACATGCCGGTTTTACAGAAATCTGTTTGCGCAAAGTTGTTTTAAAATATTAGGATTCAGTTTTTGTGTTTTCCGCATGATTTTAATTCATACCAGATCTCTCTCCGGTGCCCTGTTTTATGTTCAAGAACCCGAGGTATTGCACCTCATCTTTTAAATAGCAGCGCAAAAATTTTTTAATTGTTTAACAGTAGCGCTTACTATCTCTCTAAGTGTTTTAAATCGGTCCTAACAAGTGGTATCAGAGCAGGTTGTCTTGAACGAGCACTTATTTAAAATGCTTGTGCTATTTTTTTAAATGTTTTAACTGTTTTAACAAGTGGTATCAGAGCAGGTTGTTCTTGAACGAGCACTTATTTTAAAATGCTTGTGCTATTTTTTTAAATGTTTTAACTGTTTTTGAGAAGCTTATATTATGAAGGCCAGATGAAAATGATTTGTTTTAATGTAGAACTGATTTTCTCTTGATGAACTGTCACGGAATGCACGAGTTCCGTGCGGATGCCAAGATCTTATTTCGGTTGTGCTATAAGTTCACCTGGAGTGAGGCACTCGGTGACAAGCACATGGGACGAAATAGGAGATAGGAAAATCTGAGCTTTTATATGTCACATTTTCAGTCTGGTTCTTCATATGTGAGTGACTCAGTAGAACATTTGTTTATTTGAAACAATATTTAAAGTGCTCTGATAGTTTTCAAACTTTCTGTTATGCGGAATTTCAGCTGGTATTTTGATTTTTAATGGAGCTTTTTATAAAAGATAGGGAGAGCAATGATCCTTTTCAAAATCATATCGTTCATGCATTTGGTTCTTCCCACAAATCTGTTTTATTTCCAAAATTTAAAACTCCTGCTGTCACGTTGTATTTGTTGTGACAGTATAGGGAGAGCTTTGATTTAAATGTTGGGAAGACCAGCTTTCGATCTCTTTTTGATTCCCACAAAAACGGAGAGAATTGTTACAACATGCATTTGTTATTTAAAGTTTTGTGTAATTCAAAAAGGGAGAGATTGATGGATCTGTGTCAACAGATCCAGATTGCATTTTGAATTACACAAAACTTATTATTTTGTTTCTAACAATTCAATTTAGTGTACAGATGTTGTGTATCGAAGAAGGAATTGTTAGAACATGCATTTGTTATTTAATGTTTTGTGTAAATCAAAAAGGGAGAGATTGATGGATCTGTGTCAATAGATCCAGATTGAATTTTGAATTACACAAAACTTATTATTGTGTTTCTGACAATTCTACTTAGTGTACAGATGTTGTGTATCGAAGAAGGACAATTCAGCAGTAAGCTACAGTGTCCAGTAGTTGAAGCAGTCGAAGAAGTAGATGAACAGTAGAAGTCTGATCATGTGAAGATTGGAGAAACTTGGTTCACTATAGGTAAAGTCTGGAATCAGTTATGAAGAACAAAACCAGCCGTTGCGCAAGCATAAATGAATCAGACGTCGATGTGAAGAGGAATCTGGAATCAGCAATGATGATGTCAGCATTTCTATTGGAGGAAGCAGTGATCAACAACGATGACGTCAGCATTGCTGATTGGAAGAAGTTATCATCAGCAACTATGACGTCAGCAATCAGTAGTCGACAAGAAGCGCAAGAGCTGGATCAGCGATGATGACGTCAGTAGCGATGTCATCACAATCAGCAGAGAGCTACAGTGCAATCAGTTGATGTTACTTGAAGTTAGCGATAGAAAAACGAGGATGCATAGCAAACGATGTCGTTTGAATAAGTTAAAACGACAGCGTTTGATCTAACCAGTCGTTGGGTAATCCAGTCGCAAGCATTTCACGACAAACGTCTGGACAACCAGCTGCAAGCATATCTTCACCAGCTGGTCAACCAGTCACAAGCTACAGTGTACCCAGTCGCAGGCTACAGTGATTTTCATATCCAGTCGACAAAGAATCCAGACGCAAAGAAGTTGAAGGAAACAACCAGACGCAGTAGTTGAAGATACAACCGGTAGCGAAGCAGTTGACGAATTATATTATGAAGATTCACTAAAGCTGGATGTCAACTGCTGATGTCGTTTGAATAAGTTAAAACGACAGCGTTTGATCTAACCAGTCGTTGGGTAATCCAGTCGCAAGCATTTCACGACAAACGTCTGGACAACCAGCTGCAAGCATATCTTCACCAGCTGGTCAACCAGTCACAAGCTACAGTGTACCCAGTCGCAGGCTACAGTGATTTTCATATCCAGTCGACAAAGAATCCAGACGCAAAGAAGTTGAAGGAAACAACCAGACGCAGTAGTTGAAGATACAACCGGTAGCGAAGCAGTTGACGAATTATATTATGAAGATTCACTAAAGCTGGATGTCAACTGCTGAGCTTGTTTCAAATGTTGAAGACGTCAAAAAGCCTGCAAAGTAAAGGACACAAAGGACAATCCCTGTCGGTACTTTAAAGAACACATTTGAACGGGAAGAACTTGTGTCCAACGGGAATATATTTGAACAGAGGCTTTATATACGAGGACAACGCCATTGAAGAACAAGTTGTTGTTGCACAGAAAAGATTAAATCAAAATAAGAAAACAATCAAAGTGAAAATGAACCTGAAGCGAAGCTGTCAACTATCATTCGTAAAGAAGCTTATTGCAGTTGACAGCTGAGCTAGAATCAGATTTTGTAGAAGCAACTTCCCTAGTGTGTGAGAAATAAAGAAACAGAGAGTTGAGCGCTTCATTGTAAATATCTCACACACAGAGATTCATTCATATTTATTGTATAGTGAATGAATCTCAAAACCCAATACCAATCAGATCCCGTCCAAACACGATGACGTTAAACTCTGTGTTTGTAGCCTTTCTCACATAGGCGTAAAACAAGTGATTGAGTGAACAGCCGAGGGCTGGTAGAGTCTAGGAGTTCTCGCAGCTGCTGGTTGCGGGATAGGGATCGGGTCTGTACACGATGTATAGATCAAATCTTCTAGTGGAACCTTCCGAGGAGGAAGAAGGGGAGACGTAGGACATTGCAGTCCGAACTTCCATAAACAAATCGATTGTGTATTGTATTCTGTTATTCATTCAGCACTTGCATTTTATTTAGCACGCATAACAGAAATCACACTTGCACATAGCAAACAGATTTCACATGCCGGTTTTACAGAAATCTGTTTACGCAAAGTTGTTTTAAAATATTAGGATTCAGTTCTGGTGGTTTCCGCATGATTTTAATTCATACCAGATCTTTCTCCGGTGCTCTGTTTTTATGTTCAAGAACCCGAGGTATTGCACCTATCTTTTAAATAGAAGCGCAAAAAATTTTTAATGTTTAACAGTAGCGCTTGCTATCTCTCTAAGTGTTTTAAATCGGTCCTAACATAATCCCTTCACAGAAAAGATGGTATTTATTACCTAATTCATTATTTCAGATGATAGTTTGATCAAACCACATGGACCTAAGTAGAACGTCTGCGCCATAACTCAATAAAAAATGAAAACAGAGCACAAGGTGGTTTATATCTGCTGCTCAAATAAATGTTTATGTTACGTCATTTTAAAGATCAGAAAATGTTTAAAGTATGTTTCAAACATGTACAGTTGTGTTTTCGCAGTTTTCAGTACCCGATTTTAGTATTCAATTCTTCAGATTTTGAATTTCAGCAGCTTATGAGATTTTGAATAAATTCAGATATTGTTATGCTTCAATTGCATGCCTTAGTTATTCCAGATTTTACTTGTTGATCCCTTAGGCTCTCTAGCTTTCTTGAATGCAGGTAATGAGGTTTAGTGGAGCTGGATGGTGCGAGTTTGATCAAAGTGGGAGTGTTTATCGTGGACATTAGCTTCCGCACTGTTTTTAGTTCTCATTATTTTTGTTGTACAGAAACTATGTTACAATCTTTTGTATATGTCAGATTACTTCCTTGTCCATTTGTTGAAATCTGAATGTATTTTTATCCTTGGGTATGTTTCTATAGTTCCGTAGTTGAATATTACTGAGCAATTTATTTCTATACACTCTATGCTCATGAATCGTGATCCTAAATTTTTAAGGTTGCAAATCAATCCAGTATAAGATAACAACTTTCAATTTGCACCTTCCCAATTTAATTATTTAAGATTTTCGGTTCGGAGCGTTACAAGAATAATCTTGAGGTTGCGTAACCAATCAAGAGAGTTTTCTCCGACTAATTTGTTATTTTCGAGAATATGTGCAAGTGGATTATACATAGACATTGTGAATATACTGATATTGAAAACAGACATAAATTATGACTATCCATATTTGATACTACAAATAAATTCCACCTCGGGACCCCCCCGAGGTGGAGTCACTTTTAAAAAACGTTACTGGAAACCTGCCATCTTGGCTCCACCTGATCACCTTAGTGCTCGGGAGAATTTTATTAACGTTGCACATCACATCAGACCACGAGGTGTGATTAACATAGTCTCCCGACCTAAAATCAGGACATGTGGCCTGGCCTCTATAGAGACCCCAGATAAAGCAACTTGGCCCTCTTTGATAACTCATGATGTGTGCACTGACAAACACTGAAGAAACCATCCCTACATGCAGGAGGTAGGTAGAAGTACATGCCAAGTCTGTTGAGCCCACTCCGATTCATAATTACATGGATAAGTACATGTAACCACTTTGCTCGCCTATAAATACCCAAGTAGTTTCTCATTTTTATTCATTCAGAAAATTCATTATTCATACTTTATACACGCTCTCTATTCCCGAACACCCGTTCTGACTTAAGGATTGAGGGCCTTCATCGGGATGCCTCCCGATGCCGTTTGACCGGTTTTTGAGATCGCATGATCTTATAAGGGAAGCTCAGCTCGATCCCCGAGGACAGACCAGCCTACCTCCCGACCTGATAAGTCTCACGTGGCGATAGCTCATTGGATGGGCCAAATTAGGTTACATCTGTGAGACCTGGATTTTTATTAGAGATTAATTGTTGGAATGTATCGATTTTTAGAGATTTCTGGTGGTTTGGATCTTTGTTTGTGTGTTTGGTTTGCATTTTCGGGTCTGAAATAGCATTTGGATCAATTTTGGGAGTTTTCATGTTTTTAATTTGAAAGCTGGTTTTTGGTGAAATCTGGTTTTTGGCGAAAGCTGGTTGCATAGTGAAACGCCGTCGTATTGGATAGATCTTGTAGCGTTTTTAAAAATCAGCAGTTGCCTTAGCATGAATTTGTATCGCGTTGGATACGGTGTTGTTTGAATAAGTTGGAGCGACGTCGTTTTGGTGTAGCGTTAGTGTGAGATCTGGTCGCGTGTGTCTGTTGGTTGTCCAGTCGAGGCAGATGTCAACGTGGGTCAACATCACTGTAGCGCGAGGAGGAAACGTCGTCGTTTTGGCTAGCGCTAAGGAACCAGTCGATGTGCATAATTGATTTCCAGATGTCAACGTTGGTCAGCGTTCCTGTAGCTCGCGTCTGGTTTTCCTGTATCTTGCGTCTGGCATTGCGCGAGAAGACCAGATTTAATGACGTGGCAATGCGACTCCGTTTTGATTAGTTGCAACGCTGTGTTTTGTATGTTGCTGCTGGTTCCAGCTTTTGTATTTTGAACCAACGTCTGGTTGTCCAGCTGCGAGAGAATTGTTCGCTACTGTAGCTTGCAGCTGGTGGTGGTTACTGTAGCTAGCGACTGGATGACGTAGGATATGCGTCGTCGTTTTGTTTATCGTGGTTTGAGATTTCAGCAACTGGTTTCTTTGCTTCTGCTGGTTGTTTGTGCCTGCTGGTTTCTGTAGGTGGATTTGTTTAAAACAGATTTCAGCAGCTACAGGATATATATATAGGAAGACTTGGTCTTCGATTGAGATATCAGATCCCATACTTAGAATATTTTCCCCGACATTTGTTCTCTGTGTCTCGAACCCTAGAGCACTATTCACCGTTGATTTTATCCGGTAGTTCCCGTCGTTTCCGGCCGTCGTTTTGGACAATTGAGGTAGCGTTGGACTCCTATTGCGAAGCTCTATCATTCCATACCACTTTTGGAGGTTAGCATTCACTGGAGAGAGATCGCGAAGCTGCTATCTCCGGCAGTGTGTTTGTGCGTGCAGGTAGCCTTTGGGTTTTAGCTTTGAGATCTCGTTTCTAGTTGTGAATTAGCTTCCAGTAAGTTGTTTTGGTAGTAATTGAGTTGGTTGAGTGTGGCTCCCAGCCGTGAGCTTCTATAATTGGCCGTGAGTTTTGTGCAGCTTTTGAGATCTGTGTGTTGTCTATCTAGCAGGTTTTTATCCAGAACTCTCGGGCCTGTTTTGTAGTAATTGTTGCACAAAAGTACAAGGTACGGATCTGAGCTTGATATTGCTGGGAATTGGCGTGAGATTGAATGCTAGATGGCTGTTATGCATCGATGTGGAGGTTGCTGTGTGCATACGTGATTTCTGTTGATTGTTTAGCTGCCCTGTTATGCATCCATGCATTTCCCATATTGCATTCATATTGTTATTGCAGCCATTGTTCGTATCTTGTATTGCTGTTGTTGATTCTTACCAGTATGCGAGGGCGAGCGGCAATACCGCACTCTCATCTCCCTGCTGGGATTGTTAGCCACCATGTGCCGAGTGGTTAACTATCACAGTTCATGGGCGAGGCAACGGAAGGTTGAGTTGTTTGATGCATCTGGTATTCGGGTGTTTTATCACGGCGAGTGGCTCATTACCACACTGTGAACACACCCCATGGCCACTGGTGTTGCAGATTCTTGGAGCTGTGCTTGAGTTCCTTAGCTCCCTTGTTGGTTGAGCCTTCCGTTGTTATCCGATGTCTCATGCATAGCATCTGCATTTTTCTCTTATGCATTATTTTGCTATATTAGTTGCTCTCTGTACTGGGGTTTGACCCCATGTCCCTCTGGGGCTTGGTTTGTTTCCTTGTTTGTGTTGTTTTCAGGAAACGCTGGTTTTACAGCTGGTCGTGGCTTTAACCTAGCTGGTGGTGCCCCAGGAGGTGGTTAGCGTGTCCCAGTTGCGTATAGCATATATATATATATGTATCAGTTAGCCAGGGGGATGCCCTGCGCTTCGTTATTGTATCTCGTACTTGGAGTCTGATACATGTTGTCGTTGGATTTTGTTATGCTATACTGTTTCTGTTGTGGTTGGATTTTAAACTTGGTTCGTATTTTGAGTATTCTTGTATTTTAAATTATATGTTTTTAAACCGTCATGCCTAAACGCGAAAATTTTACCCGCTTTTTGATAGCTTCCTCATGTGTTTGTATGATTTTACTCTGTTTAGAGCACGAGGCCTGACATTTTTGGTATCAGAGCTTAAGCTAGGATAAGCTCAATTTCTTTGATCACACTCGAGTCTAGGCACAGTGTTGTGTGTACGTGTGCTTGGTTATGTGACTACGTGCTGCATATTTCTGTGTTATATGCTATCTATGCCGTATTGTTCTGTTTTGCTTGATCTTGTTGAGTGTTTTCGTAGATGCCGCCTAGACGTCGTGGTAGAGGTATGGGGCAGTTTGAGGAATCAGCAGGACAGAACGAGGATAGGCGTAGTGCTCGCAGCCATACTCATGTTAGTGAGGAGGAGGAAGTTGGTGAATTGCCTCCCCCGGTGGAGCGGATGGATGTGGTGATCGCTCGGTTTCAGAGGATGAACCCTCCAGTCTTCAATGGTGACGAGTCCAGTGAGGATGCGGATTCGTGGCTCCGGAATGTTATTGCTCTTTTCGACCGAGTTCAATATGATGATGATCTTCGGCTGAGTCTAGTGACTCTCTTGCTTAGGAAGGCCGCAGAGCGCTGTTGGCGAGGTGCTTCGAGTACTTTGCTAGAGACCGGAGTTGGGATCTCTTGGGATAGTTTCTGTACCACCTTCCGGCAGGAGTATGTACCGGAATCTTATGTGAACGCCCGTGAGCGGGAGTTTGATCGTTTGGAGCAGGGTTCCATGTCTGTGAGGTAGTATGCGCGTCGGTTCTCTTCCTTGATTGCGTACGTTCCCCATGTTTCTAGCCGGGAGAGGGCCAAGCGGACTCGATTTATTGAGGGTTTGAATGATGAGCTTTATCAGATGGTGTTGACCAGCAAACCCAAAACGTATGCTGAGGCAGTGGAGAGTGCCCTTGATCTCGAGAGGGGCATGCGGAGTCGTAGTGCTCGTCGGCAGCAGGCACCGCAGGGTGGTTGTCCTGCCATTCAGGGAGCGCAGTATTCTCAGTCCTCCCAGTCAGCCAATCAGCCCCAGCAGCAGGAGAAGCCACAGGTGGCTCAGCAGTCTGGCCGTCAGAGGTTTCGACCCTGAGGTCAGCAGTTTAAAAATAAGTCGGGTTATGGCTCTTCTGGTTCTGGTAGTTCGAGTAGCAGTGGATCTCGGACTGAGTTTTGTGGCTTTTGCGGTGGGAAGCATCCTTCCGCGCAGTGTGTTGGTGTGCAGGGTTCCTGCAACCTTTGTGGTCAGTACGGGCATTTTGCGAGAGTGTGTCCGTCAGCTGGATCACAGCAGACCGCGGCCCAGCCTCAGGGTCATGGAGGTCAGTCTAGGGGCCGTTCTCAGCAGTTTCAGCAGCCCCGATTGGGTGAGACTCAGTTTAGGCTGTTTCAGCAGCCTGGCCCTTTGCGCTTTGGGCAGTCGTCTCAGCCTTTCTTTTCAGGACCCCAGCATGCTCAGGTTAACGCCATAACGAGGGAGCATGCCGAGTAGACACCGAGCCGGGTGATTGGAGGTACATGTCTTGTCTTTGACTTTCCTGATTGTGTGTTGTTTGACACCGATGCATCGCATTCGTTTATTTCTGATTCGTTTGTTATTGAGCATGGTCTGTGTACCATCCCTTTGCGCAATGCTGTTTCTGTTTCTACCCCTGGTGGTGTGAGTCTGTTCTCCCAGGAAATTTTGTTAGATGGTGTGTTGAGGTTTGGTGAGCATGTCCTGTTAGCGAACTTGATCTGTTTGATTATTTGGGATTTCCATTGCATAGTTGGGATGGATGTGCTGTCCAACTATAGGGCTTCTGTGGACTGCTTCCATGGGATTGTGCGTTTTAGGCCTATGTCTGGCGAGAAGTGGGACTTCTACGTCCAGGATTCTAGATCGAAGATCCCGTTGGTCCAGCGATGGAGATGTTTAGCTTGTTGTCTTTGGGGAATGCTGGCTTTATGATCTACGCTTTGGATGCGTCTTCTTCTTCCCGCGTTCAGCTTAGCGACGTTCCCGTGGTTCGACATTTCCCGGAAGTATGGGGAATGCTGGCTTTATGATCTACGCTTTGGATGCGTCTTCTTCTTCCCGCGTTCAGCTTAGCGACGTTCCCGTGGTTCGACATTTCCCGGAAGTATTTTCGGAGGAGATTCCTGGTTTTCCTCCGAGGCGGGAGATTGACTTCAGCATGGAGCTCGTGCCTGGCACAGCTCCGATTTCACGTGCTCCTTCGTCTGGCGCCTGCGGAGTTGAGAGAACTCAAAGTGCAGTTAGTGATTTGCTGGAGAAAGGTTTTATTCGTCCTATTATGTCACCGTGGGGAGCGCCCATATTGTTTGTGAAGAATAATGATGGCTCAATGCGGATGTGCATTGATTTTCGCCAGTTGAATAAAGCCACTGTCAAGAACAAGTACCCGCTGCCGAGAATCGATGATATGTTCGATCAGTTGCAAGGTTTTGTGGTGTACTCAAAGATTGATCTTCGTTCCGGGTACCATCAGCTGAGAGCGAGAGAACAAGATGTCACGAAGACTGCGTTTCGTACGAGGTACGGACATTTTGAGTTTTTGGTAATGCCGTTTGGTTTGACCAAAGCGCCTGCAGTCTTTATGGATTTGATGAACCGAGTGTTCCGCGAGTTTATTGATCAGTTTATGATCGTGTTCATCGACGACATCATAGTCTATTTGAAGACTCCTTTGGAGCACAAGGAGCATTTGCGGATTGTCTTTCAGACGCTGAGAGACCAGCAGTTGTATGCAAAGTTTTCCAAGTGTGAGTTCTGGTTGGATCGCGTCGTATTCTTGGGACATGTGATTTCAGCCGAGGGGATTTCGGTGGATCCTAGCAAGGTTGATTCCGTTCTGAACTGGGAGCGTCCCAGGAATGTTTCCGAGATTCGCATTTTCTTGGGTCTGGCTGGCTATTATCGTTGTTTCATTGAAGGATTCTCAAGTATAGCAAAGCCGATGACTCAATTAACGCAGAAGGACAAAAGGTTTGTTTGGACTGAGCAGTGCGAGAATGCTTTTCAACTGCTCAAGGAAACGTTGACTACTGCACTCGTGTTGGCCCTGCCGTCCGGTTCAGGTGGTTTTGTTGTTTGTTCTGACGCTTCGCTTAATGGATTGGATTGTGTGTTGATGCAGAATGGTCGAGTCATTGCGTATGCCTCGCGGCAGTTGAAACCGCATGAGACTCGTTACCCCGTCCATTATTTGGAGTTTGCAGCGGTGATCTTTGCGTTGAAGATCTGGCGTCACTACCTGTATGGCGAGCAGTTTGTGGTGTACTCCGACCACAAGAGTTTGCAGTATCCGTTTTCGCAGCCTGACTTGAACATGAGACAACGTCGGTGGATGGAGCTGCTAAAGGACTTTGATTGTGAAATTAAGTACCAGCCTGGGAAGTCGAACGTAGTGGCCAATGCTTTGAGCAGGAAGGATAGTGAGATGCTTGCTTCGTTGTACATCTCCAAGGACCAAGAGCATCTTAACACTACGGGTTGGAGATTTTACCCGGCTGAGGATTGTGTGTTGGTTTCTTCTTTCCAAGTGGAGCCACAGATTGTTTCCACCATTCGAGCAGCTCAAAGGACCGATCCGTCTATCCACTAGTTGAAGTTGAAGGTCAGGACTGGCGAGCTTGAGGATTTTTCTGTCTCTTCCGATGGTTGTTTGCGTTTCAGTGGCAGGTTGATGTGCCCAATTTGATTGATTTGAAGGTGGAGATCCTTCGGGAAGCGCACTGTAGCAGACATAGTGTTCATCCTGGTGCACGGAAGATGTACCATGCTTTGAATCCGCACTTTTGGTGGGATGGCCTAAAGAGCGACATTGCTGATTTGTTGCTCGTTGTTTGAATTGTCAGATGGTTAAGGCCAAAAGGATGAGACCTGGTGGTCTGTTGCAGAGTTTGGAAGTGCCCCAATGGAATTCGGAGCACATTGCTGTGGATTTCGTGATGCATGTGCCTCGTTCCAGCAGAGGATACGATGCTATTTGTGTGGTTGTAGACCGTCTGTCGAAGTCTGCACATTTTATTCCCTATGGGATGACCTTCTCGTTGAAGAATATGGCGAAGCTGTACGTTGATTTCGTTGTTAGACTGCATGGTGTGCCTGTTTCGATCGTTTCTGACCGAGATCCGAGGTTTACTTCCAGGTTTTGGTAGAGTTTGCAAACAGCTTTGGGTACCAGATTGGCTATGTGCACCGCGTATCACCCCCAGACAGATGGCCAGTCTGAGCGAACTATCCAGACGTTAGAGGATATGTTGCGAGCTGTTGTATTGGATTTCGGAGATAGCTGGCAAGACGCGTTGTATTTGGTTGAGTTTTCGTACAATAACAGCTACCAAGTGACGATTGGTATGGCGCCTTTTGAGCCTTTGTATGGCAGAAAGTGCAGATCGCCAGTGTGTTGGGAAAAAGTGGGGGAGAAGCAGCTATCTGCCCCTGAATTTGTGTAGCAAATGAAAGATCATGTGGATCTTATTCGACAGCGAATGAAAGCTGCCCAAGATCTCCAAGCCAGTTATGCGAATATGCGTCGACATCTTGAGTTTCAGGTTGGTGATCGTATATTTCTCAAAGTTTCTCCGTTTCGCAGTGTGATGCGCTTTGGACACAAGGGAAAGTTAGCCCCTCGTTACGTTGGTCCGTATGAGATTGTTGAGAGGATTGGCCCTTTAGCGTATCGGCTGTTGTTGCCGTCAGAGTTGTCTTCTCTTCATGACGTCTTCCATGTTTCCATGTTGAGGAATTATGAGCCAGATCCGTCTCATGTGCTTAGAACTGACGAGGTGGAGCTAGTTTAGTCGTTGAGTTATCAAGAATATCCCCTGAAGATCCTTGGCAGAAAAGAGAAACAGTTGAGGAATAAGACCATTCTGTTGGTAATGGTACAGTGGAGCAAACATGGAAGGGAAGAAGCTACTTGTGAGCTGGAAGAAAAGATGCAGCGCGAGTGGCCGCATCTGTTTGAGTAGCTGTTGAGCTAAATTTCCAGTAGTTTGTAGCTTTTGGTTGTATTTCTTCCCTAGTTTTTGTTATATGTTTGCTCAGTTATCTTGAACTCTTGGACTGTGTTAGGCGAGTTTTGTTTTGTATTTTTCTGCTGTATCTGGTTTCAGAATTGTTGTGTTGATTTCGAGGTAAGAAATCCTTTTTAGTGGTTGAGAAATGTGAGACCCGGATTTGTATTAGAGATTAATTGTTGGAATGTATCGGTTTTTAGAGATTTCTGGTGGTTTGGATCTTTGTTTGTGTTTGGTTTGCATTTTCGGGTCTGAAATAGCATTTGGATCAATTCTGGGAGTTTTTGTGTTTTTGAATTTGAAAGCTGGTTTTTGGTGAAAGCTGGTTGCATAGTGAAACGCCGTCGTATTGGAGAGATCTGGTAGCGTTTGTAATAATCAGCAGTTGCCTTAGCGTGAATTTGTATCGCGTTGGATACGGTGTCGTTTGAATAAGTTGGAGCGACGTCGTTTTGGTGTAGCGTTAGTGTGAGATCTGGTCGCGTGTGTCTGCTGGTTGTCCAGTCGAGGCAGATGTCAACGCGGGTCAACATCACTGTAGCGCGAGGAGGAAACGTCGTCGTTTTGGCTAGCGCTAAGGAACCAGTCGATGCGCATAATTGATTTCCAGATGTCAACGTTGGTCAGCGTTCCTGTAGCTCGCGTCTGGTTTTCCTGTAGCTCGCTTCTGGTTTTCCTGTAGCTTGCGTCTGGTATTGCGCGAGAAGACAAGATTTGATGACGTGGCAATGCGACGCCGTTTTGATTAGTTGCAACGCTGTGTTTTGTATGTTGCTGTTGGTTCCAGCTTTTGTATTTTGAACCAGCGTCTGGTTGTCCAGCTGCGAGAGAATTGTTCTCTACTGTAGCTTGCAGCTGGTGGTGGATACTGTAGCTAGCGACTGGATGACGTAGGCTATGCGTCGTCGTTTTGTTTAGCGTTGTTTGAGATTTCAGCAGCTGGTTTTTTTGCTTCTGCTGGTTGTTTTTTCCTGCTGGTTTTTGTCGGTGGATTTGTTTAAAACAGATTTCAGCAGCTACGGGATTTATATATAGGAAGACTTGGTCTTCCATTGAGATATCAGATCCCATACTTAGAATATTTTCCCCGACATTCGTTCTCTGTGTCTCGAACCCTAGAGCACTGTTCACCGTTGATTTTATCCGGTAGTTCCCGTCGTTTCCGACCGTCGTTTTGGACAATTGAGGTAGCGTTGTACTCCTCTTGCGAATCTCTATCATTCCATACCACTTTTGGAGGTTAGCGTTCACTGGAGAGAGATTGCGAAGCTGCTATCTCCGGCAGTGTGTTTGTGCGCGCAGGTAGCCTTTGGGTTTTAGCTTTGAGATCACGTTTCTAGTTGTGAATTAGCTTCCAGTAAGTTGTTTTTGTAGTAATTGAGTTGGTTGAGCATGGCTCCAAGCCATGAGCTTCTATAATTGGCGGTGAGTTTTGTGCAGCTTTTGAAATCTGTGTGTTGTCTATCTAGCAGGTTGTTATCCAGAACTCTCGGGCCTGTTTTGTAGTAATTGTTGCACAAAAGTATAAGGTACGGATCTGAGCTTGATATTGCTGGGAATTGGCGTGAGATTGAATTCTAGATGGCTGTTATGCATCGATGTGGAGGTTGCTGTGTGCATGCGTGATTTCTGTTGATTGTTTAGCTGCCCTGTTATGCATGCATTTCCCATATTGCATTCATATTGTTATTGCAGCCATTGTTCGTATCTTGAATTGCTGTTGTTGATTCTTACCAGTATGCGTGGGCGAGCGGCAATACCGCACTGTCATCTCCCTGCTGGGATCGTTCGCCATCATGCGCCGAGTGGTTAACTATCACAGTTCATGGGAGAGGTAACGGCAGGTTGAGTTGTTTGATGCATCTGGTATTCGGGTTTTGTATCACGGCGAGTGGCTCATTACCACACTGTGAACACACCCCGTGGCCACTGGTGTTGCAGATTCTTGGAGATGTGCCTGAGTTCCTTAGCTCTCTCGTTGGTTGAGCCTTCCGTTGTTATCCGGGGTCTCATGCATGGCATCTGCATTTTTATCTTATGCACTATTTTTCTATATTATTTGCTCTCCGTACTGGGGTTTGACCCCATGTCCTTCTGGGGCTTGGTTTGTTTCCTTGTTTGTGTTGTTTTCAGGAAACCCAGGTTTTACAGCTGGTCGTGGCTTTAACCCAGCTGGTGGTGCCCCAGGAGGTGGTTAGCGTGTCCCAGTTGCGTATAGCATATATATATATATGTATCAGTTAGCCAGGGGGATGGCCTGCGCTTTGTTATTGTATCTTGTAGTTGGAGTCTGATACATGTTGTCGTTGGATGTTGTTATGCTATACTGTTTCTGTTGTGGTTGGATTTTAAACTGGGTTCGTATTTTGAGTATTCTTGTATTTTAAATATATGTTTTAAACCGTCAGGCCTAAACGCGACAATTTTACCCACTTTTTGATAGCTTCCGCATGTGTTTGTATGATTTTACTCTGTTTAGAGCACGAGGCCTGACAACATCAATTGGTACCGTCTGTCGTAAATCAAAAAAGAAAAAGATAAAATGCCACCTATGATAAAGACTTCAGGAAAAGGGAGAAACAAGTCGCACGGAGAATATCTCCCAAGGATGTGAGAACCCTCCACTTACCACCACCCAGATAGCTCTGGTGGCAGCCACAGTAGAACAAATATTGGCCAATTGACCTTAGGAAAATCCCCCGCCTGATCAAAAAGCTGAAGAGATCAGGGGGCTTCGAGAAGAAGTTTCCCGCCTGAGGGAAACAAGGGCTATGGAGCCACCACCTCCGCCAACTCGAGAAGTACCCTTTTCAACTGAGATGTTGGTGGCTGAGCTCCCCCAGCATTTTAAATTCCAAAACAGAAGAATACGACGTGATGGGAGATCCTGAAGAACACTTTTCTCGATATGAGAATGCTGCCCTCCTTCACCAGTACGCTGATCCCATCAAATGTCGGGTATTCTTGACCACCCTGGTCCGATCATCGCAACAATGGTTCAATCGCTTGCCATCCAAGAGTATCATAAACTTTCGAGATTTTAGTCAAGCATTCCTCCACCAGTTTTCCAGTAGTAAGAAGCAACCAATGACCACGTTGAATCTATTCAAGATAAAGAAGAAAGAGCAGGAGAGTCTTCAGGAGTACATTCGGCGCTCAATAGAACCATTATAGAGGTGCCCGCTGCTAGTAGATCGGGTCATTCACCCAAGGTTTATGGGGGGTGATTTTTTCAGGTCCTTGGTCGAGAAACCTCCGAAAATGTTTGATGAGCTCCTCACTAAGGTCGAGAAGTACGTCAATGTGGATGAAGTACAGTTGTGAGACCTGAAAAGTTAATTAAGATTAATTGTTGGATTAATCGGATTTTAGAGATTTCTGGTGGTTCAGATCTCTGTTTGGGAAGTTTGGTTGGTATTTTCGGGTCAGATTTCACATTTTAAGCAATTCCGGAAGTTTTCGTATTTTTGGAATTTTGTGGTGAAAGCTGGTTTTGTTGTGGAAGCTGGTCGGTGGTGAAATCCAGTCGCAACGTTTAATTGGTAGCGCGAGATTTCGATACACCGTCGTTTTTATGAAATCTGGATGCATTGTGTTTTAGTGAAGTCTGGTAGCGTTTTTGTATCCAGCTGCTGCTTTATCTTGTTTGTTGAGGGCAAAACGATAGCGTTTTGATAAGTTGGATACGACGCCGTTTTGGGGTGTTGCGTCTGGTACCAGCTGCAAGAGATTTGTTCGCATGTGCGTCGTCTGGTTTTCCAGCTGAGAGCAGATGTCAACGATGGTCAACTCTACTGTAGCTTGCGTCTGGTTATTTTGCGCGAGAACTAACGTCTGGATGACGTAGGTTGTGCGTCATCGTTTTTGGTTAGCACTAACGAATCCAGACGAGGGGTTAACGACCAGCACTTGGGTCTGTGCGACGTCGTTTACGTAAGTTGGAACGCATCGTTTTGATGCAACGTCTGGTACCAGCTTTTGGGTGTTAGACAATCCAACTTTTGGATTTGAGGACCAGTCGTTGGGTTGTTATGCATAGTCTGGTTTTGTCGGTGGACTTGTTAACCAGCTTTTACGCATGTATTTAAGGAAGACTTGGTCTTCGATTTCAAGCACCAGATCCCATACTTAGCGAAATATTGTCTCCATTGTCGACCTCTGTTCATCGAACCCTAGTACTGTTCACCGTGAGTTTCTCCGGCGATTTCCCGTTGTTTCCGGCCATTATTTGATACATTTGAGGTAGCGTTGGACTCCTCTCGAGAAGCTCTTCCATTTTATACCACTTTTGGAGGCTGTGGTTGGCTAGTGGAGGAACGCGAAGTTGCTGCCCGATCATGCGTTTTGTAGTGCAGGTAGAACTTCGTTCCTTTGTGATGAGATCTTGTTCCTAGCCTTGGTTTAAGCTTCCAGTAAGTTGTTTTGGTAGTATTTGCGTTGGTTGAGCGTGGCTCCCATCCGTGAGCTTCTGTTAGCATCCCTGAGGATTATGCTTCGTTGTTTAGCAGGTTTTCAACCAGATTTCTCGGGATTTCTTTGTGGTAATTATTGCGCAGTATTAAGGTACGGATCTAAGCTTGATGTAGCTGGGAAGTTGCGTGAGATATTATGTGAGGCTGCTGGGATATTTTGGTGAACATGGCTGTGTATTTCTTGCTGAGCATTGATGTTTATGCTAGCTGTTTTATGTGAATTGCATACACGCATTTGTTCACGCATATTTCCGAACCCTTGTGTATCGTATTTTGCAGCCTTGTATCTTGTTGTATTGTTGCTGTAGATTTTTACCAGGATGCGAGGGCGAGCGGCAATACCACACTCTCATATACCTGCTGGGATCTGTTAGCTACCATGCACCGAGTGGTTAACTACCACAGTTCATGGGCGAGGCAAAGGCAGGTTGAGTTGTTTGATGCATCTAGTATTGGGGTGTAGTGTCAAGGTGAGTGGCTCATTACCACACTTTGAACACACCCCGTGGCCACTGATTGTTTCTGATCTTTTGGAGCTATGTTTGAGTTCCTTGGCTCCCTGTTCGGTTGTAGCCTTCAGCTGTTATCCGGTGTCTCATGCATAGCATCTGCATTTTATCTTATGCATTTCTTTTAGCTATTTCAGTTGCTCTCCGTACTGGGGTTTGACCCCATGTCCCTCTGGGGCTTTGTTGTTTTTCCTTGTTATGTTGTTTTTCAGGGAACCTAGGTTTTACAGCTGGTCGTGGCTTTAACCCAGCTGGAGGTGCCCCAGGAGGTGATTAGGGTATCCCAGTTGTGTATAGCATATTTATATGTATCAGTACAGTTAGCCAGGGGATTCCCTGTGCTTCGTTGTTGTATCCGGTGGTTGGAGTCTGATACTTGTGTTTGTATGCTATACTATATTGTTATGGCTTGTAGCCATTTGTTGTTTGGTCGGTTTCGTAAATTGGGATATCTATTTTTAGTATCGTACTATTTTAAATTATACTGTTTTAAACCGTCAGGCCAAAAGCGAAAATTTTACCCGCTTTTTAGTAGCTTCCGCGTGTGTTTGCATGTTTTATCTCTGATATGAGCACGAGGTGTTAGAGTAGATGCCCAACTAGCGAACTTGTGGCGTGTGGGTTTTATAGACTCTTGTATATGACAATCTTTATATATGATATTCGCATTTATTTATGGCATTCTTTATTTTCATTATGATTATAATGTTAACAATTGTGTTGGATAAAGACCTAGAATGCACCATAGTGTATGTTAGATGTGATAGTGGATATGATGGCTATCATGAAACACATCTAATTGTCACTGTGTATTCTGAATTTGTTCCTAGTCGATTGGGCCGTCAAAATGAGGATAAGGCCACCCGAGCTTGAGACTAGCATCTGCGATGCAAAGTACCATGTTTCATTGGTAGGGAACATTGTGATGTTCTGAGCATGCAGATGGATAGTGACCTGCTGATCTATCGAACTACCCTCGTTCGGACTTTCCAAGTGGTTACCATTTGTCGAGTGGATAAGTCCGAGGTCTTGGTTGTACTGATTAGTCCTCATGACTCGAAAAGTCATTGAGACTCTACATGGTAGGCGTCTCACTTTGACCCGTTTGCCGACTCACTTGGGGTCATTAGGCGGCGGGATTGGGTGAGATCCCGATGCATGTAGGAGTCGATGCTTCGTTGTCGAGGATTTGTTAGAGTAGATGCCCAACTAGCCAACTTGTGGCATGTGGGTTTTGTTGACTCTTGTACAAACGATCTTTATATATGATATTCACATTCTTTTATATGGCATTCTTTACTTTCATTATGTGTGTAATGATTTACAATTACGTTGAGTAAAGACCTAGAATGCACTAAAGCGTATGTTAGATGTGATAGTGGGTATGACGGCTATCATGAAACACATCTAATAGTCGCTGTGTATTCTAAACGTGTTCCTAGTCGATTGGGCCATCAAAATGAGGATAAGGCCGCCCGAGCTTGAGACTAGTATCTGCGATGCGAAGTACAATGTTTCATTGGTAGGGAACATTGTGATGTTCTGAGCATGCAGATAGATAGTGACCTGGTGATCTATCGAACTACCCTCGTTCGGACTTTCCAAGTGGTTACCATTTGTCGAGTGGATAAGTCCGAGGTCTTGGTTGTACTGATTAGTCCTCA
>KQ988451.1:341969-391914 GCA_001598015.1 Dorcoceras hygrometricum | reverse complement strand
TTATACTGAAAAGAAAACAGACATGCATTACTGACTATATAAAAATAAACGCTAAGACATAAAACATGGTCATTTAGTTTTATGAATTACCCTCCACTATTTTAACGATTTCACCACCCTCTAATGAAATCGAGAAAACGGGTTTCTTTAGTGGGTACACGGAGCCCAATTAAGCGATCATGGACCCGAATAATATCAGCCATCCATGACCCCCAAAAGGTAGTTTCCGATTGCAACCGGTGCAACCTCCATGTATTCACCTCACGTCCAGTAAGGGCCCAATAATATGACGCCGATTACTATCACGTGTCAAGATTGACCCATCAATGTCGAGTCGTGAAGGACGGTCCCCTTAACGTCCCCAATAATATGAGCCAACGTTAAAGGGAGTTCCAACCGACTCACAACAATTGTCAATGACGTGGACAGCTTTCCGGCATACATGACCCCCTCAATAATGTGAGTCGGGCCATGTATACGGGTAGCATCGACGTACACCCATTGTTGATGGAAGGTAGGGTTAATTTAAACAATTTTAAATACCCTTTTGTTTATCGAATAAACATTTTATCTTGATATGAGTTTTAAATCAAATTCAAAACGAGGGATTTTTATTTTGAAAAATTTTGGTCTCATGCATATTTAAATCTAATTTAAAACATGCAAACATGCGGATTCAACAAGTCTATATATCAACATATATAAGGTAACATTGGGATGATCGATCGCGAGAGCTATGTGGTCCGTGGTTGCCAACCACGGACCTGGATCCAATCCTAGGGGTAATGCAATATGCAATGCAATCCTATTACAAAGCTTTCCGGTTTTACAGATCTTCGGTCTTCAATATCTTGATCGTCATTGTCCACCGTCTTCGGATGTCCTCCCACAAAATCTAGTAATTTACATTTAAATTGACTATGACAAATAAGTGATACATTTATCAAGGGGTGGGAACGGGCCACAAACAGACCCACTTTAAATGATAATCAAATATATAAAAACCGAAATCAAATAAAACCTATTGCATACACCTAACACATTGGGCACGGCTCTCGATCACCCCAATCATGCAATTAATCTAATTATCATGCATAATTAAATAATCTAATTATTTATTGTAAAATCATATTCTAATTACGAAATCATATTTTATAATAAAATCGTATTTTGCAGATAAAACAAATATTTAAATCTACTATGACAGATAAGGGATACATTTATAAGGGGTGGGAACGGGCCACAAACAGGCCCACTTTAAATGATAATCAATAATATTAAAACCGAAATCAAATAAAACCTATTGCATACACCTAACATATTGGGCACGGCTCTCGATCACCCCAATCATGCAATTAATCTAATTACCATGCATTATTTAAATAATCTAATTATTTATCGTAAAATCATATTCTAATTACGAAATCGTATTTTATAATAAAATCGTATTTTGCCGATAAAACAAATTTTAATCAACAAAATCATATTTTATTACAAAATCACATTTCATAATTAAAATCACATTTTACTAATTTTAATTGTATCAATATTGGGCTTAAAACAATTTTAGGCCCAAAAACTTAAAATTTCAAAATCGATCAAAACCGGGCCCGACATCGTATATCGGCCCGAAAACTTCACGGGCTGCCCGGGACAGGCCCGAACCAAACCCTAGAAGAATTCAGACCAGCCGTCACGACATCGCCGGAGACTCGCCAGAGCGGCGGCCGCCGCCATCACGAATTTTGCGTGCGACAAGCGCGCCGCAATTGTGCCGTGATGCGCCAACCGGTGGCGCAACCACGGGAGAGGCGAGCGGCGATCGTGTCCCCTCCAACGCGCAACGGCCAGCCAACAAGACGCGACGATCGCGCAAATCAGCGGCATCCATGGCGCGCAGTAGGACGTCGCAGCATCGGCCATCGCGCGCAGCAGACGGGCGGAGTGGAGCGACGCAAAGGTGCGCAACAAGAACGCGCGAGGCGGCCACCAGCGCTTGCCTAAGGCGGCGCAAGACAACGCGCTTCCAGCGGCGGTGTTGCGCAACGGTTCGCGCATGTCGACTCTCCAGGCCGCACAGCGTGCGCGTTCATGGCACGAGCATCGCGCTGCCGTGCGCGCACAATCGCGCGCGGTGGAAGGCCCGCCGCAGGCGGCGGCAGCCGATGGCCTAGATTCCATAAATTTTGATGTTCGATCTGAAAAATTAAGGATTAGATACAATAAGGCAATTCGTATGATCAGATTCGAAAAACACTGGCTCTGATACCACTGTTGAGGATCCGGATCCGCCCCCCGGCGAGGCAGCGGAAGAACATAAGAAAAGGCCGGGAGACGATCAATACGAAAAACAACAATTACAGTTAATCGTCATACATAGGGCGTTCAAAAGCGAATACCTTGCTGGCACTTGTGCCTGGCTCCAACCGGTATTACAAGAACCCGGCTCTTCTCGGTAGATTGCGGTAGATAATCGCCAATCTGGTCCACGACCAGAACCGAGACTCCTTCGTCAGGCTGCACTAGAAGCACTGACGAGATCAGCACGAACGGATCCTCCTCGTCGAACTGTCCGGAAACAAATTTCCGGTGAAGATCGGCGGCGGCGGCGGCGGCGCGTGGGCGGCGGCGGCGGCGCGAGTTGAGGGAGGGAGGCGGCGGTTTTGTGCTAGGGTTAGGTCAAGATGTGGGAGAGTTATGTCACAAGTATCTCAATTAAGTCTCTTAATCACATTTAAATAGAGTGTTGGACTTGGACCGGCCCAACGGGCTCGGGTCCAACAATGAACATTCAGTTCATCTCCACCACCGAGACTTCATCGTAACTCCGATCGCCGATCAGATCGGACCGATCGACTCAGTTTCCAAAACTGAATAATATGATCTGAAAAACCATTTTTCAGAATCCCAGTGCAAAAAGACCGTTTTGCCCCTCAACAGCAGGAAACCCCGGTTTGACCCCTGTTGACTTTTAGGAAGTCGAACTTCCCGAAATCCTCTTCTCATGCTCAACACATTGAGCTGAGTATCCGCGCAGGAATCTCGAATATAGTACTTGTGTGACCCTCAATGGTTCAGGGATACAGCTAGCCGTGGGCCCACAACCATTGTGGCTCCGGAATCACAATTCCGGACCTGCCCAACGGATCATAGTAAAGCATCTAGAAACATCGCCCCATGATCCCCTAGGTATCACTGATAGTGCCTACTATTAGATGTGTTTCATGATACCGTCATACCCACTATCACATCTAACATACGCTTTAGTGCATTCTAGGTCTTTACTCAACGCAATTGTAAATCATTACACACATAATGAAAGTAAAGAATGCCATATAAGTAAATGCGAATATCATATATAAAGATTGTTTGTACAAGAGTCTATAAAACCCACACGCCACAAGTTGGCTAGTTGGGCATCTACTCTAACAGTTTCTCGATCTGGTTTCTGCGTAAAACTTCTCTAATCTGGTCTAAGCTATTCTGCTTTAATCTGCTTCGAAACTGCTCCAGATAGTTATCTTAATTCATAGCTGTTTTCTTCTATAGAAACACAAGCCTTCCTGATTGCATCAATCTCTTCTAAAAGAATCTGGCTTGTCTTTCACTAACGCTATCGTTGAACCAATTCAGCTGTGAGCTGTTCTCAACTGATTGAATACAAAAACTTTTCTACTCTGTTCTGTTTCAATATCCTCTCCTCTTATAAACTTATCTCGACTCAAACTGCTCTTATATCAACTGATAAACTGAAAAGATACCTGATCTGTTCTTCCGTACTAATTTGTCCTTAATCAGCTTTGTTACATTGCCAGAGCTGGTTTGTCCTTAACCAGCTTTTGCTCTGTTCTCTAGTTTCTGAGCTGGTTTGACCTTACCATCTTAGCTCTGATCTGATTTCTACAATCAACGCAGTAAGCTCCGTCTTGAATCGGTTGATAAATCTCTGAGCTGATTAATCTCTTTTTATTGTCTTCACCAAAACTTATAAATTTACTTCAACAATTTCTTAGAATATTATCTTGAATTTATATTTGTTTATATGATGATATTCTGATAGCTTTTAAAAATATGGATGAGCATGTGAAACATTTAGAAATATTTCTAAGGTTTGCAAGAAAGAGGGACTTGTACTCTCGGAGAAAAAATAGTTATTGCTAGAAAATCGAATTCCTCGGAATAGAAATCGATGAATCAGGAATAATCATGTAAATATCATAGTTGAATATTCTCCGATTCAGATGCCATACGATGGCACATCAACGAGAATGAAATTTATGCAGTAAAAAGAGCTTTTGGAAATTGACTCATATGTTTACTTGCCAAAAAGTTTATTTTGAAAGTGATAATACTCAAGTTAAAGCTTTCTTAAGAAATAAAATTGACTCTAACCCGAGAAAGCTAGAATTCTAATATGGAAAGCTTTGTGTCAAAATTATATCTTTGATATTGTGATTATTAAATCTTATGAAATATTCTTCCAGATTTTCTAACAAGATATGGACAGTGTTGATGTCGATGCCATCATGAAAATGCAAAAGCGTTTAACAAGATTTCCATAAATGCAGAAGTTGTGGGCAGGCTACAACAAGCTGATAAGAGCATAGTCTCTGATCAAATTACATGATGTTTATAGGCTTACACTCAGCTGTGGTCTATAATACAAAGACCAACCTTCCAGGCCATACATAAACCATTTGTTTTAAAATGAAGAACATTAGAGTACATGTCTCTACACCTGGAATAGGGGATTCAAGTACCCCTGGAAAAAGTGCTAAGTGGAGATCATCTTGCGATGAGTCAAGCCAAGTAAAAGTTGAGACTCTTGATCCTTGTCCCAAGTCCTCAAGTCAACCCTTAGCCTCGGGGCTTGAAGAGGAAGAGATCAACATTAGACCTCAAACTGACAAACTGACAAGTGCAAAACTAAGGTTGATACTAACGATATTGTAATTTATCCTTTTTAGGTTTATCAATAAAAGTGCAAAAAATTGAAATCCAAAACAGAATTAATCTGGCAACATGTCGGGGTGATATAACAGGAAAATATCAATGATTTGGATGAGGCCTAATGCTCATCCAAAAGATGTCAAGTTTTGGTATGATTTTGGGGCTCTTGCCCAGTTTATACCACCTCTCGAGGATTCTTGGAAATATCATTGTACCAAAGTGGATCCAAGAAGCAGTATACGAGACATGAGCAAATAATGAATATTTGTCAAGAGGAGATGTTTTAGAGTTGTACTTTTTCAGTGCAACTCCAGAACCAGCAGGGAAAGACTCACATGAAGCCTTTCACTTCATCAAGTTAAGGAGGCCGGATACTAATGTCCAGAAATATATAAAGATCCGTCTACAGTCAAAGTTCCTCTAGTCGCAACACTAAGTGATGATGACATGTCGACTAAGAAGAGCATGTGAACTATGGGTCTATCGCACAGAGATGGACAAAGTGAAATTTCCAATCAAATTATAGCATAACTCAGTGAATGGATCATTCCTGTTAAAAACTATGACAGGAAAAATGACATGCATTGCAGAAGATATATTTGAAAGAAAAAGAAATAATTTGTGGAATAACAGGCTTCCAGGGAGCAAAACGACTCGCCAGAAATTGTGTAACATGGCCCATGTTGGACGATAGATTGAAACGATCTGCCCATATCAGAAAGAGCCATAATTGGGGAAGAACTTTGTCCATGATCTGACCGAAAGCATCTTGCGAAACAAGCCCAAGTGATGAGGAACCACACACAAGTCATGTTTTTCCTGGAGACCCCAAAAAAGCAAAAGATTCCCAACAAAAATCAAGAAGACATGTGATCGACCACTGCACGGTCTATCACTTATTCAGTGGAAGACAAGGCCACATAACGAATATTTAAAGGGGTAGTTGGCAAGCACTAAAAAATTCTTGTATTAAGGCTGAAGTCCAGAGTTTGAATCCGCCCAAGACATCTATAAATAGAGAATCGAAAGTCTGAAGTGCAGTGTTGGAATCGCCCAAGACATCTATTTAGATGAAAGGAAGTTGAAGACATCGTTCCCTTCAATTTTCTTTAAAAATTTTCAGTTGTAATATTTTTCGATTCATGAGTGTTGTATTTCCAGCTACCATAAGTATCTAAATAAGTTTTCTCCTCCTACGATGGAAAGTTATTAATGTATATGTTTATGTCTGCATAAAATTACCAAGTTTTCGTCCTTTCATGTATGATTTACAAATTAAATCTTTTACTACACGTTTTGAGGTAGGAAACGAACCAAGGCTGTGCTGAGTATTGTTGAAGGAATTCATGGAAGGTACCATCAGTTTCGACTGCGTGGTTGAACTGTGAGGAGCAGTTTGTAAAACCCGATGGACACGACCCGACAATACTTCGGTAAAAAAGATATGAGAGTTAATTTATTTTACGGAAGCATGATGAACAAAAAAAGTAATTGTTAAATAAAAGTAGGGGTAACATGAGAGAACAGAGAGTTAACACAAAGAAGTAGTTTAAGAGAAGTAGTTTAAGAGGGAGTTAAAAGATAATTTTTCAGTAGGGAGTGAAAGTAAAGATAAGTTAAAAAATAGCGATTTTTAAACAATTCACCCTAATAATAATCAATTGATTTATTTTGCACATGATATATATGAACGTGTCTATTTGCCCACTCAAAACTGTTATTCAATTGCCGCAAATATTGAACGTTGTATTGTCGTTCGTTCATACGAGGAACTGATGCTCATTCGACTCCCTAATTATTTAAGTCCCGTTCATCGTAGGCTACTCATGAGTTATTAAAATCTGAGAAATGAAAAGTTGGTCCTAGGAAAAAAGACACAAAAGCAAAGAGAGAAATTTGAGATATTATTAACAAACTCAACGAATTGGTTCAATTTTGTGGTAATGGGGTGGGTGGAGTCGCTCAATCCCCCGTTGCATCCATTCTCCACTTATGTTATTGCAATTAATTAAACCCAGTTGGTTAGTGGTCATTTTACCATAAATTAAGTGAGGTTGTTACAGATTTCACTTTCAAAAGTTACAGTCAGCGGATCCATATCCATAGAAAAAAGTTTGTAAACAAATTGGAGTACCACCTAATATATGTCTTTCAGAAATAATAATAATTGCTTGACCAGAATATCAATCGATCGATTCATGGATTGGGCACGTTTTCTGTTATTCAGATGAGTACGACTCATGTGCAATGATTATAAACGGATTTATTTAAGCATCGTCTGTACATTCACCTGACTTTAAAATAAATTTTGAAGTGGAAAATAATAAATTCCGCCCAGATTACAGTATACTACGTAATATGTTTTTAAGATAAAAAGTAGTGCTCTCACTCAAAATCAAACATACACTACACAATATGTTTCATAACTAACAAAATGTAATAGTTATAAAATGAAAAATTTTCCTTTGATGCATATCGTAACACTCTCATTGTCAAATGTTGAGGTACAATAATTGTCCCTGCTAGGTAG
Source organism: Dorcoceras hygrometricum (assembly GCA_001598015.1). Classification (NCBI taxonomy): domain Eukaryota; kingdom Viridiplantae; phylum Streptophyta; class Magnoliopsida; order Lamiales; family Gesneriaceae; genus Dorcoceras; species Dorcoceras hygrometricum. Next base: position 384,434 of record KQ988451.1, on the reverse strand, counting down.
AGCAATCAAAACGTGACACTTGAGTTGGTATACGGTTTAAAAGATTGGAGTTGCACATTTATCACCAGCTATAGCTTTTGGTAACGCGGCAAGCGCTCGGTCCAACGATTAGTATCAGAGCGAGGTCAGGGGTACAAGTCTCCTAAGAAGCATTTTTCTATACTTCTTGGGGGGATATTTGAGTTAAGCGTGAATGGGTGAAAGAAGTACAGGGATGAGTGACCTTCTGGAAAGCTCTCGTACGTCAAGCTGCTGACGTTACGCCACTTGATCTGGTTGATCATATGGGCTGTAAAAGTGTGATGCCAGATCTTAACGAGTAATATTATCTTTATTGGGGATATGACCGACGATAGGGTAAGGGATAAGACTGATGTCTAAGGGAATTGAGACAGCACTAGCAGTTATACATGTACCTCCCCTGACTCATGTGCCTAACAACTCAACTCTAACGTACGTAATAGTTGCACTCTGCGCTACCATATTATAAGGAAATAAAGTTGCACATTGGCTAACAACTATAATTTGACCTAGTGGTAAGCACTGAACCTAACAATTGGTATCAGAGCCAAGGTCACGAGTTCGATTCCCATTGATTGCAATGAGTGAAATTATTGGGAGGGAGATTGTTGATGTGCAATAATTCCTCCTACTAGGTAGAGAGATCGAAACGTGGTGCTTGAGTTGGTATACAGATTAAACGATTGAATTTGTACCGTAACCACCAGATATAACTTTTGGTAAAGCGACAAGCGCTCGGTCCAATACCAAATACTTTTACACAATGTTTAGCTTATATATATATATTTTGTCACACTATTATAACAAATAATATTTTTGAAAAGAAAATAATAATTTCCCTATAAAAAGTGTGTTTGTATAGGTGGGTCGGGTTGGTCAGAAATTTGTCTCACAAGGTTCACCAATAAGACAATCACTAGTAATCGAATTTAAATTATCTAATCAGGCTTGATCAACCATTAATTACACGGCACCGTACCACCAGATGAGCGGATTGGGAAGCCAAAAACGTGGCTTTAGTGTGTGAGAATATTTTTCTCTAATTATAACATATAAATATACTATATATGAAAACCACAAAACAACGGCTAAATGATTATAATAATATGTTGACTACATTAAGTGAAAATAATTAGTATAATCAATAAAGTTATGGTTTTACAAAAAAATTATAAATATAAGATGCACAATTTCTTATAAGTTTTCGATGCTTCATCCATGACATGTTTCACTACAAATGATTTTTAAAAAAATTAAAAAGTTATAATTCGATTAATTTATTAAAAAGAAAACATATAAAGGATAATTGCAAAAATTTAGCTGTCGATTGATAATGACTTATAAGTACTTTTCATAAAATTAAGTGAAAAATTCAAAGAAGCTAAAATCTAAACAAACATCTTATCGAGAAATTTGAGTTGTAGTAAGTTAAAAGATTGGGGCATGCACGGAGGAGAGATAAAATTGAAGTTGAAAATAAAAAGTAAATAAAAAAACAGAGAGGGGACAATCAAAATGAATTTAGGTTTATTACATTATTTCCATCTAGAATATATTTATATTTCATTTTAAAAAAATTGACGAGGACAATAACATATACCCGACTAGAGAGCCTCACATGGTGTTGAAAGTAGTTGAAACGTATTGATGCCCACCTACAACTAAAACCCATATTCAATTTGAAATTTTCTTTATTTCATTTTTTTAAAAAAACAAATAAATAATGTGGTTACAATAAAAACATGAGAAATGTATAAGTGACAGCATAGACATGGGATAGTGAGGTGAATAAATGTTGTGTAGCACCAACAAAAATTTATCACACCATATATTGATTATGAAAATTTATAAAAAGCTACAATTTCATTAACTAGCTAGCTATAGGATGTGAAGAAAAAGTTGCTAATATTTCTTCTCGGCAGAAATTGAGAATTTAATTAGATGCAACCTCATGCGAGAATAAAAGCGAGACTCGATTTAATTAGTGCATGGAATTAAGCTCAGACAAATAGACGGGTGATGCACATGGGCATAGTGAAAAAAGCGTTGCCATTATTAATAGTTGCATGACGTTTGTCCTCTTCTCACCAAATTCTTGTACCAATTTTTCTGTTAAAGAAAAACGATCCGTTCACATATCACTAATCTTAGTATTATGATTGTGGGCATTAAAATCCACTCCAATTGTTTGCTTACCAGTAATTTCTTTTGCAAATTCCTCTCTATATAAACAGCATATATACCTAGCGAGCTTCAACCAATACTAGAGTACATTACATAAATTTCAATGGCAGGGTCTGTCAAGGCAGTGTGCATGATGGTGCTCGTGTTGATGGCGGCAATGGCTTCCCGAGGGGAGGCGGCGATGGGATGCGGCACGGTTGTTTCGGACCTGACACCATGCCTCCCTTATGTAACCAACCGAGGACCTCTAGGAGGCTGCTGCGGCGGGGTTAAGGCCCTCTACAACGCGGCCAAGACCACCCCGGACCGCCAAAGTGTTTGCAACTGCCTCAAAACCATGGCAGCCGCCTACCCTATCAATCTCGACAAGGCCGCCGGCCTCCCTGGACAATGTGGCGTCAACATTCCCTACAAGATCAGCCCTTCCACAGATTGCTCCAAGTAACATTTACTACAAATTTTATACATATATATTTGCTTATGTCTTCGACCTTTATGTGTTCACTGTTTCATTACGTGTACACATAAATTAAAACTAGGGTATATATATTTACCCTGATTTATTGACCAATTTGTGTATGTTTTGCAGGGTGCAGTGAAGATGAACCGGAGATTAATAGCACGTTGGCGATTAAATTCAGTGGCAAGACAATATTGCATGGTCTGCCTATATATATAAATATGCGTGTGTGTAAGTTTAATAACTGATCATATATATTCAAATAAAAATTCAAGTATCTTACAGGCCGTGTCCCCCGGTTGCTACTACATTCCAATCAACGGATGTTGATCGCTTTTATCTTTCAGTACTGTGATCGGATTTTGTTGGTGTATTTCTGCTTTTTAAGGATGCCAAGTTTTTAAATCCAAATTTCACCAATGATAATATAATATTTGTCGTTATGAAATAATGACTAGAATATCAGAAAATATCAGACCAGGTACATATATTTTGCATGAACCAAAATATATAATACTCTACAGAACTTATTAATTATTAATCAAACTTGGATCTCATTAAATATGATTTAAAATGTTGAACCGAATTCGATTGTTTGATAATTAGTTGGAGTTCGCACCGGATCGAGAATATGAAAACACCAGTCTAAGACAGAAAAGTCGAATACAAAGTCATCTATATCTAGACATTAATTGTATATATCTCGTGTCATTAATTCATCCAACTTCATGGTATATATGACATAATAATAGCCCTAATTATGCAATTGTACGTACTTTTTAGGACCATGAGATCAAAAGTTATTATCTTTAAGGAAACTTTCTGTAAACCATAATTTACTTCTATGGCTCATTATATATCTCGTATAACTTACATCGGATATATAGGCATTAAAATTTATTATAAAGCTGTACGTTGATCGTGCTGTGATATATTCGTCCATATAATTTTGATAGGTGAATGCAACCGACTTATTGTTTAATGAAGTACTCTTTGAAATAGCAAATATTAATTGCTAAATTAGACTTACTTGGTTTAGTTATATTCGGAATGATATAGATTACTCTAATTTTTGGACTGTTTTATGGGATCATCAATAACACGGGCATCAAAATATTTGTCGGTTTTGAGTTTTAGCTATTAAAATTACATTGAGATTCAACTCATTAATTTTGACATAAGATTGTAGCCAACTCCAAATGACAGATTGGGGTTTAATGCACTTTACTCGCAAATCAATAAATAATCAACCCCAAATTATCCTAAAATCTGCAAATTAAAAGATTGAACGAAACAATCTAAAAGACAAATAACATTCATATGATTACATTATTAGTATTTCGTTGTGTACTAAATATGTGCTACACAAACCATGTGGCTCATTAAATAACATATGGTTTGATGTTTTAAAGGTGAATTTGGCTTCGGTGGTCAAAGGGAGCTCTATAAACCCATTCGAATTATCTTCTTCTCTCGCTAAAAATTGAAATTTTTTGATTATATTTTACATATTTGTAAGATATGTTTTCTCCTATATTAAAAAAGTGCTTGTCCTTTGAAAAAACAGTAAGATATTGTATTTCTTGAAATATTATAGTGAATTCTTTCAACTTGCATGTGGTTTTTATTAATACTTTTTAGGGGTTTTCCACGTGAATTTTGTTGTCCATTTTTATTTTGTGAGATATGTTTTCTCATATATTAAGAAAATGCTTGTCCTATGAAAAACAATGAGATATTGTATTTCTCGAAATATTATATTGAATTCTTTTCAACTTGCATGTGGTTTTTATTAATATTTTTAGGGGTTTTCCACGTAAATTTTTGTTGCCATTTTTATTCTTCAATTTCATATTTTTATTTCAAGATTTCGCATATGACACCAACACGTGGTATCATAGCCTTGGTATAACATTTCTTAAAATTTTGAGTATGCTCCATGGTTTCAGCTTTTACTGATACTCCAAATTTGAAAAGATTTTTTTAATTTTTATTAAGGTTGGAATAATTTCTACAGACATAATGACAGCAAATTGCAAGATAGAAAAGTTCATTGGAGCAATTTTATGTTCTGAAAATTTATGATACAAGCAATTTTAACAAATGAATGATCAAATCATGATCACATGACCAATACTATTCTTACGAGCGACTTAAAGTTCGTTGATGTTTAAAGCATGATTCTTAGTGAAGAAATTCGATGCAAGAGTAAGTATGATAGACCGACAACTTCAAAGAAAGAAGAGGATTTGCCGATGCTAAGAGGTCAAAAAATATGGCACTGGATTAAATGTGGCGGTAAAATTACTTCAAGAAAGAGTGTCCAAGGAATATAGAGAAGGGTTCACAAGGAATTGTGACTAGTACTTCAGGCATGGTTGAAATATTATTCAGGGAAGCAGCGACAGTTGCATAAGACAGTCATGCACCACATCGTTCCTGAATGATCCAGTCTCACGAGAATCTGTAAAACAATCTTTATTCATATATATAATTTAAATTTTCTTATCATGACATTGTCAGGCCTCGTGCTCACAACAGATAAACACATGCGGAAGCTATCAAAAAGTGGGTAAAATTTTCGCTTTTAGGCCCGACGGTTTTAAGCATATAATTTAAAATACAACGATACTTAAAATAAGTTTCCCAATTCATAAAACATCCAACAATAAAGCATACATAATTCAAAACATGTATCAGACTCCCCTACGGGTACAACAACAAAGCGCAGGGCATCCCCCTGGCTAACTGATACATATATATAAGTATGCTATATGCAACTGGGACACGCTAGCCACCTCCTGGGGCACCACCAGCTGGGTTAAAATCACGACCAGCTGTAGAACCTGGGTTTCCTGAAAACAACACAACAAAGAAACAAACCAAGCCCCGGAGGGACATGGGGTCAAACCCCAGTACGGAGAGCAACTATACAACAACAATAAATAACAAGGAATAAAATGCAGATGCTATGCATGAGACGTCGAATAACAACGGAAGACTCGACCCTCGAGGGAGCTAAGGAACTCAAACATAGCTCCAAGAATTATCAACAACATACAGTGGCCACGGGGTGTGTTCACAGTGTGGTAGTGAGCCACTCGCCATGACACTACACCCACTTACCAGATGCATCAAACAACTCAACCTGCTGTTGCCTCGCCCATGAACTGTGGTAGTTAACCACTCGGCGCATGATGGCTACGATCCCAGCAGGGAGATGAGAGTGCGGTATTGCCGCTCGCCATCACATCCTGGTAAGAAACAACAACAATACAACAAGGTACAAAGACTACCAAAACTGGAAAGGAATACCATGCGTGTATGCAACATGCTGGAATGCAGACAGATAACATATGCAACACAGCAATAACACAACAGCATACACAATCCTCAACAGAACACAACCAGCAGTCACGGCCATTCCACATACCAGCAACTACAATCATCCAAGCCATAACCTCGCTGTAATATAAGCTCAAATCCGTACCTTACACTGAGCAACAATTAACACTGCAAGAATCCCGAAGACTCTGGTAAAAGCCTGTTAAACACACGGCATACACAACATAAATCTAACGGGTTGCAATTCAAGCTCACGGCTGGGAGTCACACTCAACCAGCTGCTCAATAACTCAAAAATAACACAGAAAGCTTAAAACTATGGCTAGGAACAAGGTCTCACCGAGAACCAGAACGTAGTTCTACCCAGTCGATGCAACACTCGAAAGGCAGCAACTTCGTGTTCCTTAACTAGCCAATTACAGCTTCTAAAACTGGTACGAAATGGAAGAGCTTCTCGAGAGGAGTCCAACGCTACCTCGCACGAGAAAAACAACCACCGGAAACGACGGGAATTCGCCGAAAAAGCTCACGGCTGAACAGTGCTCTAGGGTTCAAAAGATAAGGAACGAAAGGCTGGAAATTTCTAAGTATGGGAAATGATACCACAAATTCGAAGACCAATTCTTCCTTAAATAATTCCCACAACTGCTGAAATCTACACAATCAATTGTCCACCGACAAAATCAGCAGGAACACTACAAACAGCAGACGCAAGGAACCAACTGCTGATTCTCAATACTCTAAAACAATCGCAAAACAAACCAAACGGACTGGTTCTCAAAACGGCGTCGCGCCAAACTTCCCAAAACGACGTCGCACGGGACTACGTATACCCAGTTGGGTATCCAGTCGCAAGAACAAAACAATGCAATCGCTTCTCTCTGCTGGTTCCAGTCGCAACCTCAAAACGCAGCGTTGCAACTAACTCAAACGACGTCGCTCCACTGACGTCATCCAGTCGCTAGCTCTCGCGAAATACCAGAAGCAAGCAACAGTGGCGAAACTCACTCGCAGCTGGACTCCCAGTCGCAACAACGAAACGACGACGGTTCCTCTTCGAGCTACAGGAATGTTGACCCGCGTTGACATCAGCTTCTGCTGAACAACCAGCAGACACACGCACGCAATTCCACCAGCTGGTGCCAGACGCAACATCCAAACGACGTCGCACCAACTAAACTAAACACAGTCGTTTTGCCCTCGCTACACGAAAACTCTAAAGCACCTGATGATCACACCACGCGCAACCAGACTTCACGCAAACGACGGTGTTTCAGGAATCTCGCGCTAAAACACGCTTCTACTGGTTTAGCCACCGACCAGCTGCTAGCTCACAAAACCAGCTGATACTCGAAAATCTCAATAACACCAGAATTGCTCCAAATGCTATTTCAGACCCGAAAATGCATTACCAACGGAATGGTCTTATTCCTCAACTGTTTCTCTTTTCTGCCAAGGATCTGCAAAGGATATTCCTGATAACTCAACGACTGATCTAGCTCTACCTCGTCAGTTCCAAGCACATGAGACGGATCTGGCTCGTATTTCCTCAACATGGAAACGTGAAAGACGTCATGCAGAGAAGATAAATCGGACGGCAACAACATACGATACGCTAAAGGGCCAATCCTCTCTACAATCTCATACGTACCAACGTAACGAGGGGCTAACTTTCCCTTGCGTCCAAAGCGCATCACACTACGAAACGGAGAAACCTTGAGAAATACACGATCACCAACCTGAAACTCAAGAGGTCGACGCCTCTTATTCGCATAACTGGCTTGGCGATCCTGGGCAGCTTTCATCCGCTGTCTAATAAGATCCACGTGATCTTTCATTTGCTGCACAAAGTCAGGGGCAGATAGCTGCTTCTCCCCCACTTCTTCCCAACACACTGGCGATCTGCACTTGCGGCCATACAAAGCCTCAAAAGGCGCCATGCCAATCGTCACTTGGTAGCTGTTATTATACGAAAACTCAACCAAAGACAACGCGTCTTGCCAACTACCTCCGAAATCCAACACAACAACACGCAACATATCCTCTAACGTCTGGATAGTTCGCTCAGATTGGCCATCTGTCTGGGGATGGTACGTGGTACTCATAGCCAATCTAGTGCCCAAAGCTGTCTGCAAACTCTTCCAAAACCTGGAAGTAAACCTCGGATCTCGGTCAGACACGATTGAAACAGGCACACCGTGCAATCTAACAACAAAATCAACGTACAGCTTCGCCATCTTCTTCAAACATCGCTCTTCAGTCCAGCCCACCAAAAGTGCGGCTTCACAGCATGGTACATCTTCCGTGCACCAGGATGAACACTATGTCTGCTACAGTGCGCTTCTCGAAGGATCTCTTCCTTCAAATCAATCAAATTGGGCACAACCAATCTATCCCGGAAACGCAAACAACCATCGGACGAGACAGAATAGTCCTCAAGTTCGCCAGCCCTGACTTTCATCTTCAACTCGTGGATTGACGGATCGGTCCTCTGAGCTGCTCGAATGTTGGAAACAACCTGCGGTTCCACTTGAAAAGATGAAACCATCACACAATCCTCAGCCGGGTAGAATCTCCAACCCGTAGTGTTAAGATGCTCTTGATCCTTAGAGATGTACAACGACGCAAGCATCTCACTAGCCTTCCTGCTCAAAGCATCAGCCACTACGTTCGACTTCCGAGGCTGGTATTTAATCTCACAGTCAAAATCCTTAAGCAGCTCCATCCACCGACGCTGTCTCATGTTCAAGTCAGGCTGCGAAAACAAATACTGCAAACTCTTGTGGTCGGAGTATACCACAAACTGCTCGCCATACAGGTAGTGACGCCAGATCTTTAACGCAAAGACCACCGCTGCTAACTCCAAATCATGAACTGGGTAACGAGTCTCGTGCGGTTTCAACTGCCGCGAGGCATACGCAATGACTCTACCATTCTGCATCAACACACAACCCAATCCATTTAGCGAAGCGTCAGAACAAACAACAAAACCACCTGAAACGGACGGCAAGGCCAACACAGGCGCAGTAGTTAACTTTTCCTTAAGCAGTTGAAAAGCATTCTCACACTGCTCAGTCCAAACGAACCGTTTGTCCTTCTGGGTCAATTGGGTCATCGGCTTTGCTATAGAAGAAAACCCCTCAATGAAACGACGATAATAGCCAGCCATACCTAAGAAACTGCGAATCTCAGATACATTTCTCGGTCGCTCCCAGTTCAACACGACATCCACTTTACTGGGATCCACATAAATGCCATATGCTGAAATGACATGACCTAGAAATACTACGCGTTCCAACCAAAACTCGCACTTGGAAAACTTCGCATACAACTGTTGCTCTCTCAACCTATGAAAAACCATCTCCAAGTGCTCCTTGTGCTCCATCGGAGTCTTTGAGTAAACCAAGATGTCGTCTATAAAAACGATTACGAACTGATCTATGAACTCTCGGAAGACTCGGTTCATCAGATACATGAAGAGGCGTGTTTGTCAACCCAAACGGCATCACAAAAAACTCAAAATGTCCGTACCTCGTACGAAACGCAGTCTTCGCGACATCTTGTTCCCTCACTCTGAGCTGATGGTACCCGGAACAAAGATCAATCTTAGAATACACCGCAGAACCCTGCAACTGATCAAACAGATCATCGATTCTCGGCAACGGGTACTTATTATTCACAGTGGCTTTATTCAACTGACGAAAATCAATGCACATCCGCATTGAGCCATCCTTCTTCTTCACAAACAAAATAGGCGCTCCCCACGGTGACATACTAGGGCGAATGAAACCCTTCTCCAGCAAATCATCTAACTGTACCTTGAGTTCTCTCAACTCCGCAGGCGCTAGACGATACGGGCCACGAGAAATCGGAGTTGTGCCAGGCACCAACTCTATGCTGAAGTCTATCTCCCGTCTCGGAGGAAAACCAGGAATCTCCTCCGGAAACACGTCGGGGAAGTGTCGCACCACAGGAACGTCACTAAGCTGAACACTAGAAGAAGAAGACGCATCCAAAGCGTAAATCATAAAGCCAGCATTTCCCAACGACAACAAGCTAAACATCTCCATCGCGGAGACCAACGGAATCTTCGATCTAGAGTCCTGGCCGTAGAAGTCCCACTTCTCGCCAGACAAAGGCCTAAAGCGCATAATCCCATGGAAGCAATCCACGGAGGCCCTGTAGTTGGACATCACATCCATCCCAACTATACAATCGAAATCCCAGAGCATCAAACGGATCAAATTCGCTAACAAGGCATGCTCACCAAATCGCAACACACCATCCAACAAAATCTCTTGCGAGAACAGGCTTACACCACCGGGGGTAGAAACAGAAACAGCATCGCGCAAAGGGACGGTACACAAACCATGCTCAACAACAAACGAATCAGAAATAAACGAATGTGATGCACCGGTGTCAAACAACACACGAGCAGGAAAGTCAAAAACAAACATGTACCTCCAATCACCCGGCTCGGTGTCTCCTCGGCCTGCTCCCTCGTGAAGGCGTTAACCTGAGCATGCTGGGGTCCAGGAAACGAAAGGCTGAGACGACTGCCCAAAACGCGAAGGGCCAGGCTGCTGAAACGGCCTAAACGGAGTCTCACCAAAACGGGGCTGCTGAAACTTATGACCACATCCATTCTCTCTACCGGAGTCGGCGGAGCCTCAGCCTCATCTTCTCCACTACTCTCAAGAGTATGACTAGGAGCACTATACTGATCCTCGTTCTGTCCTCCTGATTCCTGGAACTGCCCCCTACTACGACCACGACGTCTAGGCGGCATCTAAAACACTCAACAGGATAAGGAAAAACAGAACAGATACAGCATAGAAAGCATATAACACAAAATGCAGCACGTAGTCACATAAGTCAAGCACATGCAACACGCAACACTGTGCCTAGAATCAAGTGTGATCAAAGGAATTGAGCTTATCCCAGTTTAAGCTCTGATACAAAAAATGTCAGGCCTCGTGCTCACAACATATAAACACATGCGGAAGCTATCAAAAAGTGGGTAAAATTTTCGCTTTTAGGCCCGACGGTTTTAAACATATAAATTAAAATACAACGATACTTAAAATAAGTTTTCCAATTCATAAAACATCCAACAATAAAGCATACATAATTCAAAACATGTATCAGACTCCCCTACGGGTACAATAACAAAGCGCAGGGCATCCCCTGGCTAACTGATACATATATATAAGTATGCTATATGCAACTGGGACACGCTAGCCACCTCCTGGGGCACCACCAGCTGGGTTAAAACCACGACCAGCTGTAGAACCTGGGTTTCCTGAAAACAACGCAACAAAGAAACAAACCAAGCCCCGAAGGGACATGGGGTCAAACCCCAGTACGGAGAGCAACTATACAACAGCAATAAACAGCAAGGAATAAAATGCAGATGCTATGCATGAGACGTCGAATAACAACGGAAGGCTCGACCCTCGAGGGAGCTAAGGAACTCAAACATAACTCCAAGAATTATCAACAACATACAGTGGCCATGGGGTGTGTTCACAGTGTGGTAGTGAGCCACTCTCCATGACACTACACCCACTTACCAGATGCATCAAACAACTCAATATGATGTTGCCTCGCCCATGAACTGTGGTAGTTAACCACTCGGCGCATGGTGGCTACGATCCCAGCAGGGAGATGAGAGTGCGGTATTGCCGCTCGCCATCACATCCTGGTAAGAAACAACAACAATACAACAAGGTACAAAGACTACCAAAACTGGAAAGGAATACCATGCGTGTATGCAACATGCTGGAATGCAGACAGATAACATATGCAACACAGCAATAACACAACAGCATACACAATCCTCAACAGAACACAACCAGCAGGCACGGCCATTCCACATACCAGCAACTACATTCATCGAAGCCATAACCTCGCTGTAATATAAGCTCAAATCCGTACCTTATACTGAGCAACAATTAACACTGCAAGATTCCCGAAGACTCTGGTAAAAGCCTGTTAAACACATGGCATATACAACATAAATCTAACGGGTTGCAATTCAAGCTCTGGGAGTCACACTCAACCAGCTGCTCAATATACCTCAACAATAACACAGAAAGCTTAAAACTATGGCTAGGAACAAGGTCTCAAAGAGAACCAGAACGTAGTTCTACCCAGTCGACGCAACACTCGAACGGCAGCAACTTCGTGTTCCTCAACTAGCCAATTACAGCTTCTAAAACTGGTACAAAATGGAAGAGCTTCTCGAGAGGAGTCCAACGCTACCTCGCACGAGCAAAACAACCACCGGAAACGACGAGAATTCGCCGGAAAAGCTCACGGCTGAACAGTGCTCTAGGGTTCAAAGGATAAAGAACAAAAGGCTGGAAATTTCTAAGTATGGGAAATGATACCACAAATTCGAAGACCAAGTCTTCCTTAAATAATTCCCACAACTGCTGAAATCTACACAATCAATTGTCCACCGACAAAATCAGCAGGAACACTACAACAGCAGACACAAGGAACTAACTGCTGAACCTCAAAACGCAGCGTTGCAACTAACTCAAACGACGTCGCTCCACTGACGTCATACAGTCGCTAGCTCTCGCGAAATACCAGCAGCAAGCAACAACGGCGAAACTCACTCGCAGATGACTGCCAGTCGCAACAACGAAACGACGACGTTTCCTCTTCGAGCTACAGGAATGTTGACCCACGTTGACATCAGCTTCTGCTGAACAACTAGCAGACACACGCACGCAATTCCACCAGCTGGTACCAGACGCAACATCCAAACGACGTCGCGCCAACTAAACTAAACGCAGTCGTTTTTCCTTCGCTACACGAAAACACTAAAGCACCTGCTGATCACACCACGCGCAACCAGACTTCACGCAAACGACGGCGTTTCAGGAATCTCGCGCTAAAACACGCTTCTACTGGTTTAGCCACCGACCAGCTGCTAGCTCACAAAACCAGCTGATACTCGAAAATCTCAAAAACACGAAAACTTTCAGAATTGCTCCAAATGCTATTTCAGACCCAAAAATGCCAACCAAACTCTCGAACAAAGATTTGAACCAGCAGAAAACTTCCAAAAACCGATACAATCAACAAACAAATCTTAATACAAATCCAGGTCTCACAAACATTCTTTATCTTTGTTAATTTTCAAACGTGTTGGATAATAGGTTGAATGTACTATAATGTATATTGGATGTGATGGTGGATTCTATGTGAAACGAACCGTACTCTAGAATTTTTTTTTTAAAAATCGTTTGCGGAATAAATGAACTTAGAAAGTATGGCTCGTTCTCTTTAAACATTTTTTAAACCATCACTTTAAAACATCGAATAAATATCTTAAATCGTTAAATCATCCATATTATAAAAATCAGACTACGTAAAAGTATTGAAAATAAACAAGTTAAAACCAACATTTGAAAAACGTATCATATCAAACTAAAACATCGGTGCGGTCAAAGGGTACTGCTGTAGCGGACGCTCAGAGGTCCTCACGGCCAGCAGGACATGCTCTACAGGGTCATCACCTTCACCATTTAAACCTAGTGAGCCTAGAGGCTCAGCATGCTCTATCTTTTAAAATAACAAGGTACATACTAATAAGGTCGCATGCAGGCACATACTTGTAATAAAATAACTTTAATACGTGAAATTAAAACCTTGTTCGTACATTTCATAGCATAGCATACATATAACATACATAAGGCATGACATAACATAACATAAAAACGTGTGAGTCGTATCCATGAAGTGTGGATCATGTCCGATTGATCAATCTAAAACCAACGTACGCGGCGGCCGGTTTTACCGACCTACATCATTATCATATACATTAACAGAGGTTCACTGGGCCCGGTCTCTCAGATCCTCTCATCATCAAGCATTATACATTAAAGAGGTTCACCGCGCCCGGTATCTCGGATCCGCTCATCATGACATTGCCACAAGTCACTTCAATCCCTCCATTTTTCTTTAAAACATGCCTTTAACATTTCATAACACATTTCGTGATGCGTGCATTTCATGAAAGCATGTAATTTAAAAGTTTAGTCCGTCAATGTATATTTAATCATTTCCTTTAAAACATTTACATACTTAGAGAACTACATATATATTAAACACATTCACGGGCTTCTACATTTTATACTTCTGTCAAGGACTGGTTCGGGAGTCTGACCCACTACTTCTAGACTTAACATTATAATTGACTTAGCCCATGACTTATAAGAATTACTCTTTAAAATTCCTAACACGGTCCAAATTTTGACTTAATTATAAAACACATGACCAATTTTGACCTCAATTAAAAATATAATTTTGACTTTAAAGTCTTAAGACCAATTTTGACTAATTTCAAAATCAATTTTGACTTAGAATAATTTGGCCAATTTTGAATTTTTAAATAAATTGATCAATTTTGACTTAAAAATAAATCCATGGATCAATTTTGACTCAATTAAAAATCCAAAGACTCTCATTTTGACTAAAAACTTAAAATAAACACTAAGTCCAATTAAATTTAAAAGTTTGACTCAATTTAAAATATTTGACCAATTTCTTTAAAATTGGACATTTGAATTAATATTAAAATAACCGGTCCAACATTAAAATAACTCGGACCTGTTGGGGATCCGGATCCGCCCCCGGCTAGGCAGCGGAAGAACAATGAACAGAGAACCGGGAGGCGATCAATACGAAAAAACAAATCTACATTCTACGACATTCATAGGATGTTTAGCATGTTACCTCGCTGGCACTTGTGCCTGGCTCCAACCGTGATTACAATAATCCGGCTCTTCTCGGTAGATTGCGGTAGATTATCGCCAATCCGGTCCACGACCAGATCCGAGACTCCTTCGTCAGGCTGCACTAGAAGCCCTGACGAGATCAGCACGAATGGATTCTCCACGTCGAGTTGGCCGGAAACCAATTTTCCGGCAAAGACGGCGGCGGCGCACGGCGGCGGCGGCGGCGGCGGCGTGAGAGAGTGAAGGAGGGTGGCGGCTGTTTGCTTTAGAGTCTAGGGTTATGAATCTTGTTGTTATTAATGAAGTCATTAAGTCTAATTATATAGACTTAAAGATGGACTTGGGCCGGTCCAACGGGCCCGGGTCCAAATGACGATATCTATCGCTGCGACTTCATCGTAACTCCGATCGCCGATCAGATCGGACCGATCAACTCAGTTTCCAAAACTGAATGTTATGACGTGAAAAACAATTTTTCAGATTATCAAACCCTAAATAGCAAAATGACCGTTTTGCCCCTCAACAGAGTCAAATCCCGGTTTGACCCCTGTTGACTTTTAGGAAGTCGCACTTCCCGAAATCCTCTTCTCATGCTCAACACATTGAGACTGATAGTGCCTGCAAGAACCAGTTGGTCGTGGTTAGTGTACAGTACGGTCCTTTCAATCCATATATCCCGATCGGATCAACGACCATTGGTAAATCGAGAGTCGCTAGAGATCCGATAGCTATGCATACATCTTGGAGATCGAATAGTGACATCGCGAGTGTAACTAGGTAAACACATTTACCTAAAACACTTCTAGTACTCTTGCCAGAGATTTATACACTATTATCCCCTCAGATAGCATAGGATATTCACGCATGTCTGCGAGCGGTGAATCCTCGACAACGATTCATCGACTCCTACATGCATCGGGGTCTCGCCCAATCCCGACGCCTGGTGACCCCAAGTGAGTCGGAAAACGGGTCAAATTGAAACGCCTATCATGTAGAGTCTCAATGACGTTTCGAGTCGTGAGGACTAATCAGTACAACCAAGACCTCGGACTTATCCACTCGACAAATGGTAACCACTTGGAAAGTCCGAAGGAGGGTAGTTCGATAGATCACCAGGTCACTATCTATCTGCATGCTCAGAACATCACAATGTTCCCTACCAATGAAACATGGTACTTCGCATCGCAGATACTAGTCTCGAACTCGGGCGGCCTTATCCTCATTTTGACGGCCCAATCGACTAGGAACATGTTCAGAATACACAGCGACTATTAGATGTGTTTCATGATAGCCGTCATACCCACTATCACATCCAACATACGCTTTAGTGCATTCTTGGTCTTTACTCAACACAATTGTAAATCATTACACACATAATGAAAGTAAAGAATGCCATATAATAAAATGCGAATATCATATATAAAGACTGTTTGTACAAGAGTCTATAAAACCCACACGCCACAAGTTGGCTAGTTGGGCATCTACTCTAACAGGACCAACTTTAAAATATTTTGACTAGACACTCGACGAATCGACCTCGGTCCAACCGAATCGACCGATCCACTCACACAACCCTAGCAATACACACACGCCTCCATGCATGTCGCCTCACACGACCCGTCGCCACCTTTGGCGTTCGGCCGCCCAGCTCCGGCCGCCCTGGCCGGAGCCCCACCGATTGGACCACCCACAGGTCTATCCGGTCCCAACCTGACCAGCCCTGGTCCAAACCATGCGTCGCATGGTTTGAACGATGCCTCACACTTGCGACGCACGTCGCTGATCGCGTGTGGCCGCCCGAGCCATCATGGTCCATCCAATGTCTAGCCTTAATCTCTACCTCCATGGACCACCTATAGCCCTCCCTTAGACGACTAAGACCCACTCTCAAGCCCCCTATAACAGCCTCGACCGAAGCCTCACGAGAATGGAACAAAAACATGTTAGAAAAATATGGCACATGCATGGATTTCAATCGTGAAGCATAGATCTAAAAATGTTGCATACAATTCATGCATTAAATCCTTAAAAACAGATTAATATAGTTTAAATGGTAAGCAAAGGAATCGATATTATATGTCTCGCTTGAAGAAAATAGAGATCTGCGAGTTACCGACGTAAGGACACGAGATCAGGACCGGACCGCCTTGGATCACCCAAAAGATGACGAAAATCAATGGGGCTGATTTGAGAGGGGGAGGGGATGGCCAAGTGGGAGTGGATGAGGCTACGTTTGCAAACAAGTTTTGTTATGAAATAATGGTAGTGCCAAAAATGACCCCTATGGCTTAATTAAGGAATTAAAAAGAAATTTTACATGCTTGTCCCTCCACTTAATTGAAAATGATAATTAAAATTTAGCTTGGCTTTTAAAAAGGTTTAATTTTCGAAATTAAAGTCCCCTCAAATTTTAAAATACCTTAAAATCCAATAAAACAGTCCGTATAGGCGAAAAGTGGGTTCCCCTCAAAAATACCATAAAAACCCCCAATTTTCAGAAACTTGCTGCTTAAAAATAATCAATTTATTTTTAAAAATCCAAGAACTTATAAATCTTAAATTATTTTCATCTCGGTCGTCTCTAGTCTCGTCCACGCGTCCGTAACTCAAACAGGCTGAAAACATGACATACATACCATGCAACATAAAAATCATAAATAAATCACATAAAATGACATCTAATCATCTAAAATTTTTTCCCCTAGTCATGCACTCATTTCTACGTATTCAGAAAATTTCTAGGCGTTAAAAATCTCCCCCCTTATAGGAATTTCGTCCTCGAAATTGAGTACATACCAAATAACCCCGGGTAGCGCGTCCGCATATCGGCCTCAGTCTCTTAGGTAGCTTCATCCTCAAAGTGATTCTGCCGTTGGACCTTGACCATCGGAATACTCCACGCTCTCAGCCTGCGCTCCTCTCGATCTAAAATCTGTACTGGTCGCTCCTAAAGATAAGTCTGGCTCTAACTGGAGCGGCTCAAAATCCAACATATGTGACGGATTCGGAACATACTTCCACATCATCGAGATGTGGAAAATATTATGAACATCTGACAAGCTGGGTGGTAACGCTACTCGATATGCCAGAGTACCAACCCTCTCCAAAATCTCGAATGGCCCAATAAACCTCGGGCTGAGCTTGCCTCTCCGGTCAAAGCGCATCACTCCGTTCATGGGGAGAGATCCTCACAAACACATGGTCCCCAACAGCTAGCTCCAGATCTCGTCATCTCTGATCGGCATAACTCTTCTGACCACTCTGGGCTGTCCTCATCCGATCCCAAATCCTTGTCACAATATATGCTGTATACTGCACTAATTCCGGCCCAGTCAGCACTCTCTCTCCAACCTCGTCCCAGTGCACGAGAGATCGACATCTCCTCCCGTACAGAGCCTCATACGGAGCCATCCCAATCGATGCCTGAAAGCTATTGTTGTACGTGAACTCTACCAGCGGCAACCTCGAGTCCCACGTACCCTAGAAATCAATCACACAAGCTCTCAGCAAATCCTCCAGAATCTGGATGACTCTTTCTGACTGATCATCCGTCTGTGGGTGAAACGCCGTGCTGAATGCCAATCTAGTCCCCAAAGCGGCATGTAAGCTCCTCCAAAACGCATACGTAAATCTGTTGTCTCTGTCCGACACTATCAAGACTGGTATGCCATGCAGTCTGAAAACCTCTCTGATGTAAAGCTCTGCGTACTACGTCAGGGTGAAAGTAGTCTTCACCGATAAGCAAGGCGCTGACTTGGTGAGTCTGTCCACAATCACCCATATCGCAGTGTACCCTCTGGGACTCCTGGGCAATACAACCACAAAATCCATCGTGATATGCTCCCACTTCCATTCGGGAATAGGGAGTGGCTGCAACAACCCTGCCGGTCGCTGATGCTCCGCCTTTACCTGTTGACAAGTAGGGTGAAAGTAGTCTTCACCGATAAGCAAGGCGCTGACTTGGTGAGTCTGTCCACAATCACCCATATCGCAGTGTACCCTCTGGGACTCCTGGGCAATACAACCACAAAATCCATCGTGATATGCTCCCACTTCCATTCGGGAATAGGGAGTGGCTGCAACAACCCTGCCGGTCGCTGATGCTCCGCCTTTACCTGTTGACAAGTCAAGCACTCAGACACAAATCTCCCAATATCCTTCTCATCCCCGGCCACCAGTAAAATCTGCAAATCTCTGTACATCTTCGTACTCCCTGGGTGGATGGAGTACGTCGATGCATGAGCCTCAGATAAGATCTTGGCTCTCAACTGTCCAGTACTCGGCACCCACATATGGCCTCTGAAACGTACTATCCCATACTCAACTGTGTACAAACCTCGTCCTCTGGTCTCATCCCACTGTCTCCACTGCTGCAACTGCTCATTGGAGGCCTTCTCGTTTCTAATCCGCTCTCAAAGAGTCGGCCGAACTGTGAGCGCTGTTAAACTCGGCGCACAGCCTCCTGAATAAAACTCTAGCCCAAACCTCTCTATCTCAGCCTGTAGTGGCCTCTCAACTGACAAACAAGCCACTACTGTAGTATTCCGGCTCAAAGCGTCTGCCATCACATTAGCCTTACCCGGATGGTAGCTAATTTCACAGTCATAGTCCTTCACCAACTCTAGCCATCTGCGCTGCCTTATGTTCAACTCCTTCTGGGTGAAGAAGTACTTGAGGCTCTTGTGGTCGGCGAATATCTGACACTTCTCGCCGTATAATTGGTGCCTCCAAATCTTCAATGCGAACACTACTGCTGTAAGCTCCAGATCATGCGTCGGATAGTTCTTCTTATAACTCTTCAGCTGTCTCGACGCATATACAATAACCTTATCTCCCTGCATCAGAACTGCACCCAAACCTCTCAGGGAAGCATCTATGTACACTACAAACTCCTCATGATATACCGGCATTGCTAACATGGAGCTGAAGTTAGGGTCTCATTCAGCTGATCGAAGCTCCTCTGACACTCCGGAATCCACACATACTTCACATTTTCTTGGTCAGGGTTGTCAAGGGCACTGAAATCGAAGAGAAGCCCTTGATAAATTTGCGATAGTATCCTGATAACCCCAAGAAACTACGATTCTCCGCTGCATTCCTCGGAATCCCCCAGTTATACACTGCCTCCACCTTCGATGGGTCGACTGAAATCCCATCCCTTGACACAATATGCCCTAAGAATGCCACCTGCTCCAGCAAAAACTCGCACTTGCTGAACTTGGAATACAATCTATGCTCCCTCAACATCTACAGAGCGGTCTGCAAGTGCTGTCATATGTGATATGGCCTTCCAGTTCTGGCTGATGCTGATGTTTTATGTGATTGAGCACATGGGGCTCCCATTCTCTCACATGAGTTGCAATCATCCCTGTAATCTGTTGTGATTGGTACCATGTGTGATCGAGCGCCTGGGTAACTCCAATTCTCTCACACATTCCGTGATCACTCCCAGTTCTGGTATTTAGCTTTGTGCAGTCCTTTGAATCCTTTGAGCTCCCTTTTCTCATGCATAGAATCGCATTTATATCTTGCTCAATTTGCATGTTGTTTTATATTGCTCTCCGTACTGGGGTTTGACCCCATGTCCCTCTGGGGCTGGATTGTCTTTGTTTGTGTGTTGTTCAGGTTATCCATGTTTCTCAGCTGGTAGTGGAGATGGCTCAGCTGGTGGTGCCCCAGGAGGTGGATAAAGTGTCCCAGTTATGTATAATATATAGTTATGTAGTAGAGTCATCACATGGGGAATGCCCGATGTGACGTTCTATTGCTAATTTATATGGATAAGTGTTGAGCGACACTTAGATTATTTTCTACCCGATATTTCTTATCTCGATCTTCGAAACCTCGATAGGTACTATTCACCCGAACTTTTCTCCGGTAGATTTCCGGTGATTTCGATCATTGTTTTGAATGAGATTGGTGGCGTTGGATTCTCCTTGAGTTGCTCTTTCGATTGATACCAACTAGGAGGTTTGTATCGACCTGGGAGAGGATCACGGAGTGGCTGCCGAGTTCGTGTAGCTTCGTGATTTTTGAAGCTTTGGTTCTCCTGTGTCGTTGCAGCTTTTGAATTTGTGGCCCAGGAGCTTCCTCTCGTGGTTGCCGAAGCCAGGAGGAATCTATTTTGCTTATTCCGTGAGTTTGCCGTGGCTGGTGAGATCTGTTGAGAATGAATTGAGACTTGAAGGTACGAATTGGAGCAACTCTAACAGCTTTGAGCGTGGACATGGCTGTATTTCATGTTATGAAATCTGTTGAATTGATTCTGTGATTTTATGTGAAACAGTTTGATGAATTGTTTGAGTATATATTCTATTTTCACGTATGGTTGTTGTATGCATTGAGATTTGATTTTTGAATGGCATTCATGCATACATCTTGAGCCTGATTGACAGATTGATTGATGACCTGGTTGAGAGCCACGTTGTGACCGGCAGACTGATTAGTCATGCTGAGAGGTCCAACACTATCATCGGAGTGGTGACCGACTGAGTCGTCGTGTCTGAGTACCACCGAGCTGTGATATAGGCTGACGTGCCTCGATGATCATGGACCGATGATTTCCCCGGTTGATACACCGTGTGTGGTACAAAGGCTTGACTGTGATGATTTTCCAGTTGATACACTGGTCTTGATTACCGATTCTTTTGACAGCTCTCATGCATTTCATAGCATTGATTTATAGCATGTTGCATGATTTGCTGTTTTGATGGCTATTCGTATTGAGGCTTGACCTCGTATTTTCTTTTCCTGTTTTTGTGTCTTTTGGGTCTGCGTTGCCCATTTACAGGATCTTGAGGTAGTCAAGCTGGACAGAGTGGAGTGCCAGCTAATCGCCCCCATTCCTTTGAGTCCCAGTCATATTTGTTTTATGTATTGAACCAGGGGATGCCCTGTGTTTTTATGTATTGGGGATCTGTATCTGATTTGATACTTATTATTGCCTGTTGTTATATGAGTTTGAGTTAACTCTTATTTTGATTATGAATATTTTGAATGATTGCTTGAGTTCAGGCCCAAATTATTTCGAAAATTTTTAAGCCCTGTTTTACGCTTCCGTGATTATGTGCGAAATTGTGCTGTAATCTTGAGTGATTAGCACGGGGCCTGACATTTTTGGTATCAGAGCTTAAACTAGGATAAGCTCGTTTTCCTTTGATCACACTCGAGTCTAGGCACAGAGTTTTGACTTGATTTTTTTTTATTGACTCTGTGACTTATGTGATTATTTTATTTGTATCTGTGATTATCTGCTGTTAGTTCTTACCTTGAGATTTGATTATATTCCGCCGAGAAGAGGTAGAGGTAGGACTTCTAGACGTTCCGCTGAGGAGTCTAGGGCCTCGGATAGTGATGAGGGCATTCAGCAGAATATCCCTTTGTGTCGTCGAGAGAGACAGGCAGAGGTAGAGGATGTGATGAGACAGATAGGCGAGATGGAGTTAGTATTGGCTAGGTTTCAGCAGACGAACCCTCCGACTTTTGCTGGTTCTGAGGGCGATACGATGGCCGAGAGTTGGCTAGTACAGATGGAGGAGCTGTTTGATACTTTGGAATACGCTCCCGAGAAGAGATTGAAGCTGGCGGTGTTGTAGTTGAGGGATAACGCGCAGCGCTGGTGGAGAGGTACTTCCCGTATCTTACGTGAGGGTGGGGCTGTGATTACTTGGGAGAGCTTCTGTGTCGCATTCCGACAGGAGTATACCCCGGAGTTCTACTACAACAGTCACGAGCGGGAGTTTGATAATTTGAAGCAAGGGACTATGAAGGTGGCCGAGTATGCCAGGCATGTTTCTTCGCTCTTGATGTATGTGCCACATGTAGATAGTCAGGAAAGTACTAAGAGGAACAAGTTCATGAAAGGACTGAGGCCTGATCTGTTCCGGATGGTATTGTCTGGCTGCCCTGCGACTTATGCAGATGCAGTGAATAGAGCAGTGGACGTTGAGGAGAGTTTGTTGGAGGCAGAGGCTCTAGTTCAGCCGACGACTGGGCGTGCTTTTCAGCCGGTGCTTGAGGTGTCTCAATCGTTTCAGTCTCCTAAAGGGTTGCAGCAATCGAATCGTTAGAGTTTTAGACCTCGAGGCAAGCAATTCAAGAAGAAGGTTAATTCAAGTTCCTCTGGTTCTGTGAGTTCTGGTGGCAGTGGTTCTGGCAGTGTGTCTTGTGGACAGTGCATGGGGAAGCATCTGACTTCGCAGTGTCGTGGAGCTCAGGGGACTTTCCATAACTGTGGATAGCCTGGACATTTTTTGAGAGTGTGTCCTTTGTTGAGGGGTCAGACTTCGCCTCCTTCGTAGCATGGTTCGACTGGTGGTTCTTCCCAGAGACCGCAGTTTCCTGCCCCGACCCAACGATTTGGATTTATACCCCATGAACCGTCTAGGTTTGGAGGACCTTCTAGACATCAGTTTCAAATACCACAGTAGGCCCAGGCGAGTGCCTTGACGAGAGAGCAGGCTGAGGAGACGCCTGGTATAGTGATCGCAGGTACATGTTCTATCTTTGATTTTCCTGCGAGAGTTTTATTTGATACAGGAGCGTCACACTCCTTTGTTTCTGTATGGTTTGTACATGAGTGTGGGTTGAGAGTTACCCCACTATGTGACGTTGTGTCTGTGTCTACTCCTGCTGGGGTGTGGTTGATGTCCCGTGAGATCGTGGTAGATTGTGTGATTTCGATTTGATCAGAACTCGCAGGTACATGTTCTATCTTTGATTTTCCTGCGAGAGTTTTATTTGATACAGGAGCGTCACACTCCTTTGTTTCTGTATGGTTTGTACATGAGTGTGGGTTGAGAGTTACCCCACTATGTGACGTTGTGTCTGTGTCTACTCCTGCTGGGGTGTGGTTGATGTCCCGTGAGATCGTGGTAGATTGTGTGATTCGATTTGATCAGAACATGTTAGTGGCAAACCTGATTGTCTTGGAGATGAGGGATTTTGATTGCATCTTTGGAATGGATGTATTGTCTATCTATAAGGCTACTCTTGATTGTTTTCATGGTGTGTTGAGATTTCGCCCCGATTCGGGTGAGAAGTGGGATTTCTACGGTGCTGATTCGCGCTCAAAGATTAAACTATGTCTGCCATAGAGATGTTTAGCCTGTTATTGCTGGATAATGATGGATTTATGATCTATGCGCTTGACATTTCCCAAGAGTCGCGGTTGGAGTTGAGCGACATTCCGATCGTCCGAGAGTTTCCCGACGTGTTTCCGGAAGAGATTTCTGGGTTCCCTCCGAGACGTGAGATTGACTTCAGTATCGAACTGGTGCCCGGTACAGCCCCGATTTCTAGAGCTCTGTATCGGTTGGCGCCAGCAGAGTTGAAGAAACTCAAGGATCAGTTGAGAGATCTTCTGGAGAAAGACTTCATCAGATCGAGTATGTCGCCTTGGGGAGCTCCGATTCTTTTTGTGAAGAAGAAGAATAGATCTATGAGGATGTGCATGATTTTCGGCAGTTGAACAAAGCGACGATGAAGAACAAGTATCCTTTTCCGAGGATTGATGACTTGTTCGACCAGTTACAAGGATCGGTGGTGTACTCAAAAATTGATTTGCGCTCTGGCTATCACCAGTTGCGGATTAGAGACGCCGATGTAGCGAAGACAGCTTTTCGGACAGATATGGGCATTATGAGTTTCTTGTGATGCCGTGGGTTTACGAATGCCCCAGCTGTTTTCATGGATTTGATGAATCGCGTCTTTAGCGAGTACATCGATCGGTTCATGATTGTCTTCATAGATGACATCTTGGTGTATTCGAAGAGTTTGAAAGAGCATAAGGAGCATCTGAGGTTGGTATTGCAGAGACTGAGAGACTCGCAGTTGTACGCCAAGTTCAGAAAGTGTGAATTTTGGCTTGATCGAATTATCTTTTTGGGTCATGTGATTTCAGCGCAAGGTATTTATGTGGATCCTAGTAAGGTCGAAGCAGTTCTTAACTGGGATAGACCTAGGAATGTTTTCGAGATCCGTAGTTTCTTGGGATTGGCTGGCTATTATAGGCGTTTCATCGAGAAGTTCTCCTCGATATCCAGGCCTATGACTCAGTTGACCCAGAAGGACTGATGAGTGCTAGTCTAGTTTCCAAACGTTGAAGGAGAAGTTGACTACTGCTCCTGTGTTTACCGTCTGGATCTGGAGGATTTGTTATATGCTTCGATGCTTCTCTGAATGAATTGGGATGCGTACTGATGCAGAACGGGTACGTGATTGTGTATGCGTCTCGACAGTTGAAGCCTTACGAGACGAGGTACCCCGTTCATGATTTGGAATTGGCTGCGATTGTGTTTGCCTTGAAGATTTGGCGACACTATTTGTATGGTGAAGAGTTTGTGGTGTACACCGACCACAAGAGTCTGAAGTATATCTTCATACAGTCAGATTTGAATATGAGGAAACATCGTTGGATGGAGTTGCTCAAGGATTTTAATTGCGAGATTCAGTATCAGCCTTGGCGGATGAACTTAGTAGTCGATGCTTTGAGTAGGAAAGCCCATCCTGGTATGTTAGCTTCTTTGAGTGTCTCAAGAGTCTACGAGCAGTTGAGTACTTCTGGTTGGAGATTTCAGCCGGTTGATCAGTACTTTATGGTTTCTTCGATTCAGGTAGAACCGCAGATTGTGATTGACATCAGGGAGGCGCAGAGAACTGATCCATTTATCCATGAGTTGAGGATTAAACCTCGAAGTGGTCAGTCTGATGATTTTTCTGTTGCTTCTGATGGGTGTCTGAGATTTTGAGGGAGATTGGTGGTTCCGAACCTAATCGACTTGAAAGAAACTATCATGAATGAAGCGCATTGTAATCAATACAGTGTGCATCTGGGCGAGAGGAAGATGTACCATGCCTTGAAGTCTCACTTCTGGTGGGCAGGTATGAAGAGCGACATTTCTGGTTTTGTTGCTAAGTGTTTGAATTTCCAGCAGGTCAAGGCTGAAAGGATGAGACCTGGTGGATTATTGCAGAGTTTAGAGGTGCCCCAATGGAATTGGGAGCACATTGCCATGGATTTTGTGACTCATCTACCTCGATCAAGTAGGGGATGCAATGCGATTTGGGTGGTGATTGATAGACTCTCGAAGTTAGCCCATTTCATTCCCTACGATGTGAGGTGTTCGATGAAGAAAATGGCGAAGTTGTACATCGACCATGTGGTTAGATTGCATGAAGTGCCTGTTTCGATAGTGTCTGATAGAGATCCGAGATTCACCTCTCGATTTTGGAAAAGTTTGCAGGCAGCGATGGATTCGAGACTGGCTATGAGTACAACCTACCACCCACAGACAGATGGTCATTCTGACGGACCATTCAGACTTTAGAAGATATGCTGCGTGCAGTTGTGATGGATTTCAGTGGTGGCTGGCAGGATTCGTTGTTCTTAGTTGAGTTTTCGTATAGCAACAGCTACCAAGTGACTATCGGGATGGCCCCATTTGAAGCTTTTTATGGTCGTAAGTGTAGATCTCCGATATGTTGGGAAGAAGTTAGTGAGAAACATCTTTCTACCCCTGAGTTTGTGCAGCACATGAAAGATCAGATTGATTTGATTCGGAGTAGGATGAAGGCTGCACAAGATAAATTTACCAGCTATGCTAACCGAAGACGTCGATCGTTAGAGTTTGAGGTTGGCGATTGTGTGTTTCTTAAGATTTCTCCTTTCAAGAGCGTGATGAGGTTCAGATTTAAGGGCAAATTGGCTCCTAGATTCGTTGGCCCTTTTGAGATTGTTGAACGGATTGGACAGTTGGCTTATATATTGAGGCTGCCCGATGAATTAGCAGCGATACATGATGTTTTTCATGTGTCAATGTTGAGAAAATATGAGCCAGATCCTTCCATGTTGTGAGAACCGACGAAGTTGAGCTAGATTCTGCCTTGAGTTATGTTGAATATCCAGTTCAGATTCTGGATAGAAAGGAGAAACATTTGAGGAACAAGATAATTCGGTTGGTGATGGTCCAATGGAGCAAGAATGGCCGAGAAGAAGCAACCTGGGAAGTGGAAGAAAAGATGAGACAGGAGTGGCCTCATCTATTTGAGCACTGACAGTGGAAACTTCCAGATAATCTTTGATTTTTCTTCGAGTTTGAGTAGCGGATTTTGTTTGGCTTGATGTTTTGATAAATTTCTTCCCTGTTATGCCTTTGATTTCGAGGACGAAATCTCTTAAGTTGGGGAGAATGTGAGGATTGAGAAATTCGAATAGTGATTAATCAGTTTTGCATAGGATTAGTCACGAGATTTTGGGGAATAGGAACCAGCTGTTGGTTTCGTTAGAGTGTTTCTTAGCGGGTAACGAAACTACGTTGTTTGGATAAGTTGGAACGACATCGTTTTGGGTGTAACTCTTTGTGTCAGCTGTTGGTTGTGTTGGTCATCAGCTGGAGAGGGATCTGATGCGTTGATATAACCAGGCGTTGGTTTGATCAGCTGTTGACAGCGATGATGACGTGTCCCTCTACGACGTCGTTTTAGTTAGTTAGTTGCTCAGCTGTTGGTCATTTCGCGAGAGATTTGTCCTCAACTATTGGAACGCTGCGGCGTCGTTTCGATTAGTTGGTACGACGTCGTTTGATGTTGTGTAATTGAAGTGCAACGTCTGTTGGTGTCGGCTGTTCCCGTTGAGAAGAAACATTGGATTCAGTTGTAAGACTTCTACTGTAGCATTACCCGACGCCTGATATAGGGGAACAAAAGCTGTTGTATGGAGATTTATATGGATAAGTGTTGAGCGACACTTAGATTATTTTCTACCCGATATTTCTTATCTCGATCTTAGAAACCCTCGATAGATACAGTTCACCCGAACTTTTCTCCGGTAGATTTCCGGTTATTTCGACCGTTGTTTTGAATGAGATTGGTGGCGCTGGATTCTCCTTGAGTTGCTCTTTCGATTGATACCAACTAGGAGGTTTGTATCGACCTGGGAGAGGATCGCGGAGTGGCTGCCGAGTTCGTGTAGCTTCGTGATTTTTGAAGCTTTGGTTCTCCTGTGTCGTTGCATCTTTTAAATTTGTGGCCCAGGAGCTTCCTCTCGTGGTTTCCGAAGCCAGGAGGAATCTATTTTACTTAGGCCGTGAGTTTTCCGTGGCTGATGAGATCTGTTGAGGTTGAATTGAGACTTGAAGGTACTAATTGGAGCAACTCTAACAGCTTTGAGCGTGGACATGGCTGTATTTCATGTTATGAAATCTGTTGAATTGCTTCTGTGAAGCCAGGAGGAATCTATTTTACTTAGGCCGTGAGTTTTCCGTGGCTGATGAGATCTGTTGAGGTTGAATTGAGACTTGAAGGTACTAATTGGAGCAACTCTAACAGCTTTGAGCGTGGACATGGCTGTATTTCATGTTATGAAATCTGTTGAATTGCTTCTGTGATTTTCGTGAAACAGTTTGATGAATTGTTTTAGTATATATTCCGTTTTCACGTAGGGTGGTTGTATGCATTGAGAATTTATTTTTGAATGGCATTCATGCATACATCTTAAGCCTGATTGACAGATTGATTGATGACCTGGTTGAGAGCCACGTTGTGACCGGCAGACAGATTAGTCATGCCTAAGAGGTCCAAAGCTATCATCGGAGTGGTGACCGACTGAGTCGTCGTGTCTGAGTACCACCGAGCTGTGATATAGTCTGAAGGGCCTCGATGATCACGGATCGATGATTTCCCCGGTTGATACACCGTACGTGGTATAGAGGCTCGCCTGTGATGATTTGCCAGTTGATACACTGGTCTTGATTACCGATTCTTTTGACAGCTCTCATGAATTTCATAGCATTGATTTATAGCATGTTGTATGATTTGCTGTTTTGATGGCTCTTCGTACTGAGGCTTGACCTCGTATTTTCTTTTCCTGTTTTTGTGTATTTTTGGCTTGCGTTGCCCATTTACAGGATCTTCAGGTAGTCAGGCTGGACAGAGTGGAGTGCCAGCTAATCGATCCCCGTTCCTTTGAGTCCCAGTCATATTTGTATTATTTATTGAACCAGGGGATGCCCTGTGTTTTTATGTATTGGGGATCTGTATCTGATTTGATAATTATTATTGCCTGTTGTTATATGAGTTTGAGTTAACTCGTATTTTGATTATGAATATTTTGAATGATTTCTTGAGTTCAGGCCCAAATTATTTCGAAAATATTTAAGCCCTGTTTTACGCTTCCGTGATTATGTGCTTAATTGTGCTTTAATCTTGAGTGATTAGCACGGGGCCTGACAAGTTGTGTTATGAAATAATGGTAGTGCCAAAAATGACCCCTATGGCTTAATTAAGGAATTAAAAAGGAATTTGATATGCTTGCCCCTCCACTTAATTGAAAATGATAGTTAAAATTTAACTTGGCTTTAAAAAGGTCTAATTTTCGAAATTAAAGTCCCCTCAAATTGTAAATTTAAAATCCAATAAAACAGCCGTATAGGCGAAAAGCAGGCTCCCCCAAAAAATCAACATAAAAACCCCCAATTTTCAGAAACTTGCTGCTTAAAAATAATAAATTTATTCTTAAATATCCATGAACTTAAAAATCTTAAATTATTTTCATCTCGACCGTCTCTAGTCTTGTCCACGTGTTTGTAATCAAACAAGCTGAAAACATGACATACATACCATGCAACATAAAAATCATAAATAAATAATAAAATGACATGTAATCATCTAAAATTATTTTCCCCCTAGTCATGCAGTCATTTCTACGTATTCAGAAAATTTCTAGGCGTTACACTATGGCTATCACGAAATACATCTAATAACCACTGTACATTCTAAATGAGCTCCTAGTCAATTGGACCGTCCGCAACAAGGATAAGTGCCACCCGAGTTTGAGAGTAGCATTTGCAATACAAAGTACCACGTTTCATTGGTATGAAACATGGAGATGTTCGAATCATAGAGATGGATAGTCACCTGGTGATCTATCTAACTACCTTTAGTCGGAATTTTTAAGTGGTCGTCATTTATCGAGTGGATTAAGTCCAAGGGTTTGGTTGTACATGATTAGTACTTATTACTCAAAACATCATTGAGACTCTACGTGATAGGCACCTCAGTTTGACTATGAAAGGATCCGAGAGCTGGTGCCGTGAGCTCTCACACAGCTCAGGCACCAATTCATGGATAAAAAATATAGATTACGTGCTTTATTAAAAAAAATTGAAAGAACTGCACGCAGTAGAAAACTATTAGATCGCGCCTAAGTTGGAACAGCATGGAGCAGCGCTACGTGCTGGTTCAGATCACGCACGATATGATCTGTGAAAACAAGAGCTGCAATAGCTTAGGTTCTTGAAAGGTTTTAACACCGAGAAGTATATCAGATCTGGTATAAAAAACCAAGTGGAAAAAAGCTGAAATACTCTCTGATAACTGAAAGATTAAAATAGGTTTAAAACATATATGCACACAGAAAGCTGTAAACAAAGC
This sequence comes from Dorcoceras hygrometricum, assembly GCA_001598015.1. Lineage (NCBI taxonomy): Eukaryota > Viridiplantae > Streptophyta > Magnoliopsida > Lamiales > Gesneriaceae > Dorcoceras > Dorcoceras hygrometricum. Next base: position 354,242 of record KQ988451.1, on the reverse strand, counting down.
TGTAAAGAAAACAGTACGCTGCAAATTTGTTTATGAAAGTTCGGAGCTCAATCTCCTGTCTCCCCTTCTTCCAATGCTAGAATGATTCAATAGAAGATTTGATTTATACAACCATTTGTATAAACCCGATCCAACAGCCCGCAAGCTACGAGACCTCCTAGACACTGCTGCACACCAGCTCACAGGATGTGTGACTTGTCAACACTTCTTTTACGTCTCAATGAAAAAGACTACAAGTATTTTGTGCTTGTGATTCATTCATCTATTCTTTTCAGCTCTCTTCTCTCATATGTGAGTGATTCTGTGTATAAGATATTTATAGTGTAAGCTCACTCTCTCGGCTGTTTTCTCACACACTGGGAAGTGCTTCTTTCAAGCTGATATCTTCATTTCTTCCCTGGTTGTGCAGTCGATTATTGAATCTGCATTAAAGCTCTCGGCTTGTGCACCAGCTCACACCTGGGCACTAGCTCAGATTGTACACCAGCTGCCACCTGAGTGTACAAGCTCTCGAGTGTTACACATGAACTGCTCTCTCATTTTCTCTCGTGCATCTCTTGCCTTACTCTTGTTCTTAGTCTTCTACATATACAAACCTCCGTGAAAATCTATCCGTTGGACACAAGTTCCCAGCCGTTGAAAAGGCTTCTATAAAGTTCTGACATAGTTGTACCTTGTGTCCTTTATCATTTATGCATTTGCATGCTTTGTTGACTTTGAACATGTGAAATTGCACCTGATGTTGACAAGAAAAAGCAAATCAGTTTGAACTATTACAATACAGTATTCGCATACACTTGTGTTCAAACTGCTTTGCTATGAACTGATCTGGTCTTGTCTGGTCGAAGCTTTCTCTGAGCTGTTCGTTTCTTATCTGATATGATCTTGTTCACATCTGCTCTAAACTGAGTCGTTCTGCTCTTGAGCAGTTTCTGCGCTTCTTTATGCTCTAAACTGATAGACATTGTATTTCTATTCTGTTATAATCTGATCGAATCTTTTATGACTCTTTCTGTACTGTTCTGTTCTGTTCTGTTCTAAGCTCTGAGCTGATGTGATACTCGCTGTGCTTCAAATCTGATCTGAACCTATGCTTCAACTGATCTGAGCTGATCCTGTTATGTTTCGATCTGAGCTGATCTGTTCTAATCTCTGAAATGCTCTAATCTGATCTGAACTATTCTGCGCTGCACTGATTCTCACTGCGCTTCTAATATGCTCTGATATTATTCTGAATAGTTCTGCATACTGTTTTCTCACACAATGGAAAGTGCTTCTTTCAAGATGATATTTTAATTTCTTCCTTGGTTGTGATTATTGAATCTTTATTAAATCTCTCGGCTTGTGCACCAGCTCACACCTGGGCACTAGCTCACCTTGTACACCGGCTGCCACCTGAGTGTACAAGCTCTCAAGTGTTGCACATGAACTGCTCTCTGATTTTCTCTCGTGCATCTCTTGCCTTCCTCTTGTTCTTAGTCTTCTACATATAAAAAGCCTCCGTGCAAATCTATCCGTTGGACACAAGTTCTTAGCCGTTGAAAAGACTTCTATAAAGTTCTGACATAGTTGTATCTTGTGTCTTTTATCATTAATTCATTTGCATGCTTTGTTGACTTACATGTGAAACTGCACCTTATGTTTACAAGACAAAGCAAATCAGTTTGAACTATTACAATACAGTCTTCGCATACACTTGTGTTCAAACTGCTTTTCTATGATCGATCTGGTCTGATCTGGTCGAAGCTTTCTCTGAGCTGTTCGCTTCTTATCTGATCTGCTCTTGTTCACATCTGCTCTAAGATGAGTTGTTCTGCTCTTGAGCTTTTTCTGCGCTTCTATTCTGTTTCTAAACTTCTCTAAACTGATAGACTTTGTATTTCTAATCTTTTCTAATCTGGTCGACTCTCTGCTGACTCTTTATGTACTGTTCTGTTCTGTTCTAAGCTCTGAGTTGATGTGATACTCGCTGTGCTTCAAATTGTTGGTGGATCCGGATCCGCCCCCCGGTCAGGCAGCGGAAGAACAAAAATATAGAACCGGGAGGCGATCAATACGATAATCAAATCTACATGTATCGACATACATAGGGTGTTTCAGACGTGTTACCTCGCTGGCACTTGTGCCTGGCTCCAACCGGTGTTTCAAGAACCCGGCGCTTCTCGGTAGATTGCGGTAGTTACGCCAATCCGGTCCACGACCAGATCCGAGACCCCTTCGTCAAACTGCACTAGAAGTCCTGACGAGATCAGCACGATCGGATTCTCCTCAAAAAACTAGGCCGGAACAAAATTCCGGCGAAGTTGGGCGGCGACGCAATGAGCCCAATCATGCGAAACCCATGCTCGCGGACCGAAGTCCCATCGCGCATGCGACTCGTCATAAGCTCCTTGACAGCCGTGAACCTCTCATGTCGAGAGTTCTCCCCGTACAGCTCCTTGAGATGATGAAGTATGTCAGCAGCATACTTCGTCTTCTCAAAACGCCGTTGCATTTCGTTGGACATCGATCCCATCACATAGCATCAAGCTCTAACCTCATCGTCACGCCATTTTTCAAGCGTGGGCTGATACAGGCAGGGGTTTCCTCCAGAGGAGACTTCTCTATCGCATAGACAAGCTTCTCCGAAGCCAATACAAGATTAAGGTTACGAAGCCAGTCTTGATAGTTAAGACCAGTGAACCTGTTGCTATCTAGTATAGCAGCAAGTGGATTTTTCATTGAAACCATTTTATAGCAGTTATACTGAAAAGAAAACAGACATGTATTACTGACTATATAAAAATAATCGCTAAGACATAAAACATGGTCATTTAGTTTTATGAATTACCCTCCCACTATTTTAACGATTTCACCACCCTCTAATGAAATCGAGAAAACAGGTTCCTTTAGTGGGTACACGGAGCCCAATCAGACGATCATGGACCCGAATAATATCAGCCATCCATGACCCCAAAAAGGTAGTTTCCGTTTACAGCCGGTGCAACCTCCATGTATTCACCTCACGTCCAGTAAGGGCCCAATAATATGACGCCGTTTACTATCACGTGTCAAGATTGACCCATACAATGTTGAGTCGTGAGGACGGTCCCCTTAACGTCCCCAATAACATGAGCCAACGTTAAAGGGAGTTCCGACCGACTCACAACAATTGTCAATGACGTGGACAGCTTTCCGGCATACATGACCCCCTCAATAATATGAGCCGGGCCATGTATACGGGTAGCATCGACGTACACCCATTGTTGATGGAAGGTAGGGTTAATTTAAACAATTTTAAATACCCTTTAGTTTATCGAATAAACTTTTATCTTGATATAAGTTTTAAATCAAATTTAAAACGAGGGATTTTATTTTGAAAAACATTTTGGTCTCATGCATATTTAAATCTAATTTAAAACATGCAAACATGCGGATTCAATTAAACTATATATCAACATATATAAAGTAAACATTGGGATGATCGATCGCGAGAGCTATGCGGTCCGTGGTGTTGGGGATCCGGATCCGCCCCCGGCGAGGCAGCGGAAGAACAATAAACAGAGAACCGGGAGGCGATCAATACGGAGAACAATTCTATATGTATCGACATACATAGGGTGTTTAGCAAGTTACCTGTCTGGCACTTGTGCCTGGCTCCAACCGGTGTTTCAAGAACCCGGCGCTTCTCGGTTTGAGGAGGTAAAATGATTTCTTTTGAAAAGGTTTTGGTGTTTTACAAATTAAAATAATATGGAGGGAATTTTACTAACTTTTAGTAGTGTGTCATGCTTGATTTCACAAGTAGCTTGCCACTAATCCCTTTCATATAAATACTTGTTTTCAAAGTAAGACTTTTATCATTTGCAAAGAAAAGTTTTAAAGTGTTCTTTAAAGAAATTTCCAAGAGAATTTGTGTGTTGCTCAAAAGGGAGGATTCTGCAGGAACTAGCTGTGGTTGCAAAGCTTCAAATCAAGGCACGTAAAAGCTGATCTTTTCTACACCATTTGAAGTATATATTGTGTTTTGTTGGATCTGCGTGCCTGTATGTTATGATATATTTAAAGTTCATGTTTGAAATGATTTAGACATGATAAGGAAAGAAAGATGGGTTCGAAAATGATGTTTTTTTTAATGTTTATAATGCTTCCAGTATGATTTTTAGAAAGTTTATGAAGTTTAAAAGATACTGAGGATTGGAATTCAATTCCAGAAATGTTATTAATGTTCTCGAAATAGCAGTAATATATTAGAATTGGATAACTGTGAAATCGGTGGCTGCTGGTTGAATCATTGGTATGGTTTGATAGGCAGCAGCTGATGACATTGTTATTGTTCTGATATTATAGATGTCGAGTTATGTCCCAACAGCTGTTTCTACTTGTTAAGATTCAGCAGCTGCATTGATATAATGTTTATGAATGTTTTCCTTTCTGTGGTAATATCAGGATTTGCTGATTTGTGTAATCAGCAGTGCTAGTTAGATCAGTATAAAGTCTGGTTTAATAGGCAACAGCTGGTAGCACGAACGTTGTTTTGATATTACAAAAGTTCTTCGTAAATTTCAGCAGATGCACTGTTTTTCTTTATTAATATCAGCAGTTGTTTTCCTTTGATTAGGAATCAGCAGCTGCATTGTGATTTTGAATTCAGCAGCTGTATTTCCTTTGTTAAAAATTCAGCAGTTGCTATATTCGTTTTAAGTACTGTTCATTTCAGTTGGTACTAGTCTTGTGACTGGTACTATTCACTTATATAATCGTGTTAGCACTTTTCCTTGCGACTGATTGATGTGCTAACGACGTCGTTCCATTTAGTTATACAAATATCAACAGGTAGTTTGTATTTCGTCTGCTGATCGTTCTAACGACACCGTTTCATTTAATACAAAGATCAGCAGGTAGTTTTGTGTTCGTCTGCTGATCACCCCAACGACATCGTTTCATTTTATATTTATTCTTGCGACTGGTACTGTTCACCAGCAGATGCATTTCTTTTCATTTCAGCAGGTATTAGTCTTGCGACTGGTACTGTTCATTTCGACTGGTTTTTCTCTCAATCAGTTCCAGTTTAACGATATGTTTCCAAAGTTGAATTCAATACTCAGTAAAGTTTTAAAATGGGAAGCAAATTTTAAATAATGGAACCCGATGTTTTACAGAAACGTTTAAAGAAAGATTATTAAGGAACGAAAAGATGTTTTAGATTATGGCATAGACAGTTAAGGTCACCAAGGAGAAGGGTGAGCAGTTGTCTAGATGTCGACTGCCCTTTCATATGAGCTATATGCTAGAACTGATATCGGAAGTCATTTTGATCAAAGTGCAACACGGACCAAATAGAACTTATATGCCATGATCAACTGAAAATGGAATTGAAAGAAATAAGAAACTGGGCCATCTTCCCCTGTTTCTGCCATTGAAATGTTTATGAAAAGATACTGAAGTTCCTTAACATATGCATTGTATAGATGTCTGCCTGCTTTTATTGAAATTGTTACTACTCAGATTTTACTTGCTGAGCCTTTAGGCTCACTAGCTTTTAAAATGGTGCAGGTACGACAGCTGAAGGAGGAACAGCAGGTGGAACTTGAATCAGCAGATGGGTGGCGTTGTGTTTATCCAAGGCCTACGTTTTCCGTGTCATAGTTATATTGTTTTGATTAGGTTGTGTTGTATTACATCAGTATCAATGGTTGTATATTTATCTCAAATAACAGCTGTTGTAAATCGCAATTGCAAGGTTATATGAAATACCCTGTTTCCGCAAAAGTTTTAGCAGTAGCGCCCGTATTTGAGTATCTGCTGAATTTCGAATTGGTCTTGAGTTTCGTTTTTCTTGGAGTTATAAGAGATGCAGCTTATAACAAATTATCTTTTAGCCCTTCTTTTATTCGAAAATTTTGTTTACCCCATTTCTCGTGGCCCCGTTGGGTTTGGGTGTCACAACATGGTATCAGAGCCACGTTCCTGAGATAAACACATGCACTATCAGCTGGATCAAAGTTCATCGTCTGTTCTTCTAAAGTTGTGAGTTTATTTTCAGAGCATTGTCTTTAAAAATTATTTAGCATGTTCTGATTTATGCATATGGTGGATTATGGGCTATAGAATATAGAATGTCAGGAAGAGGACGAGGAAGAACTAGGAGCAATGTTCCTCTAGAAGAGAATGAAAGCGATAACAATGCTAACATCACTCAACTATTAAAAATGCTGGTAGAACAAAATAACATCAGAGGAAATGGCCATTCTTCCAGCAGCAGGGGACCAAGAAACGATGATCCCCAAGAGAAATTTAGGCGCCAGAAGCCTAAGGAATTTAGTGGAACTACTGATCCACTAGTTGCAGAAGGATGGATTAAATCCATGGAGATTATTTTTGAGTACCTCCAACTGTCTGATTTAGATAGGCCAAGGTGTGCTATCTACATGCTAAGGGATGATGCGATGATTTGGTGGGAAGGAGCCAAGTTGTCTGTGGATCTGCTGAATCTCTCATGGGCAGATTTCAAGCGAGTATTCTATGAGAAATACTTCACAGCGGGGAAAAGATCTGAACTGAAGAGGGAATTTTTGACCCTCAAGCAAGGAAGTTTAACCGTACAAGAGTATGTGCGGACGTTTGAGAGAGGGTGCTATTTTGTGCCACTGATATGAAGTGACCAAGAGGAGAAATTGAGTCACTTCATAGAAGGGTTGAAGCCAATGTTTAAAATGAACGTGAGGCTGTCAGTGCCAAGAACTTATAGGGAAGCAGTGGATAGAGCCCTGCAAATTGAAAGAGATTGGAAAGATCTCGATGAAGAAAGGCAGCAAAAGAGACAAGCCTTTCAGCAGAAAGATCAAAGGCCATTTAAGAAACAGAATAAGAACCAGCAGAGGCCGCAGGAGCAAAAGCCTCTACAAATTCAACCTATAAGCTCCGTTCCTGCTGGTAGTAATAGGCCATTATGTCCTAAGTGCCAAAAACCTCATTTGGGACAATGCAGACTTGGACAAAACGTCTGCTACAAGTGTGGAATGCCTGGACATATTTTGAAGAATTGTCCAAAATCCAAGCAACTGGTGACCAGCAGAGCTTATGTGATGACTGCTGATCAAGCTCCTCCAGAGACTACGGTGGTTACAGGTGAGATTACGATAGCTGAAATTCCTTCTCTAGCTTTGTTAGATTCAGGAGCTACGCATTCATTTATTTCCACTAAGTTTGTTGAGAAATTGTCTATTCAACCAGAGCAAGTAATGATAGGCTATTGTGTGATGGTACCATCAGGAGAAAAGCTGATATCACATAAATTGTTTAGAAGTTTAGAGCTTAAACTTCAAGGACATGAGATTACTGCTGATTTAATTGTGTTACCAATGCCAGAATTTGATCTAATTTTGGGAATATATTGGTTAACTAAGCATGGAGTAGTGATTGACTTTAAAATGCGAGCAGTAGCTGTCAATTCAGCAGGAAAAGTGCCATTCCAGTTTTTGGCCAAGCAAGATAATAAAATTCCATCAACTATATCATCGTTATCAGCTACTGATAGGCCCCAGCTGTCTATTGTAGAAGTAGCAAATGAATTCCCTGAAGTTTTCCCAGAAGATATTCAAGGATTGCCAGGAGCTGCTCCAGTATCTAGACCACCCATCGATTGGCTCCAACAGAGATGAAAGAATTGAAAGAACAGATACAAGACCTGTTGGAGAAGGGATTTATTCGGCCCAGTACTTCGCCATGGGGAGCCCCTGTTTTGTTTGTTAGGAAGAAGGATGGGAGTATGAGATTATGTATAGATTATCGCGAGTTAAATAAGCTGACAATTAAGAATAAGTATCCATTACCTAGGATAGAAGATCTTTTTGACCAATTAAGAGGGTCAGTAGTGTTTTCTAAGATCGACTTGAGGTCTGGATATCACCAATTGAAGATTAAGGCTGCTGATGTTTACAAGACAGCTTTTAGAACTAGGTATGGCCATTATGAATTTTTGGTTATGCCTTTTGGACTTACAAATGCTCCCTCTGCTTTTATGGATTTAATGAATAGAGTATTTCAACCACATTTAGATCAATTTGTAGTAGTTTTCATTGATGATATCTTAGTCTATTCTAAGACTCAGCAGGAGCATGTTCAGCATTTGAGGATTGTGCTCCAGATTTTGAAAGACAAGCAGTTGTTTGCTAAATTCAGCAAGTGTGACTTTTGGATGGAGAAAGTATCATTTCTAGGCCATATAATCTCTAAGGATGGAATAGAGGTCGACCCTGCTAAAGTGGAAGCGGTTCGTGATTGGCCAGCACCAAAGAGTGTCACAGAAATAAGAAGTTTCTTGGGTTTAGCTGGATATTATCGGCGATTTATCCAAGGATTCTCCAAGATTGCCGTTCCTCTAACTACGCTTACAAGGAAGCAAGTGAAGTATAACTGGACAGAAGAGTGCCAAACCAGTTTTGACAAATTGAAGCAAGCGCTGATTAAAGCACCTGTGCTGATAATGCCAACTGATGAAGGAAAATTTGTAATATACACTGATGCGTCTAAGTTGGGACTAGGAGCTGTGTTGATGCAAGAGCGTAAAGTTATTTCATACGCGTCTAGGCAGCTGAAAGAACATGAGAAAAATTATCCAACGCATGACTTGGAGTTAGCAGCTGTTGTCTTTGCTCTTAAGATATGGAGACATTATCTCTATGGGGAGAAGTGTGAGATTTTCACCGATCACAAAAGTTTGAAGTACTTCTTTACCCAGAAAGAATTGAATATGAGGCAGAGGCGATGGTTGGAACTGGTTAAAGATTATGATTGCACTATTAGCTATCATCCAGGAAAAGCAAACGTAGTAGCTGATGCTCTTAGCAGGAAATCAGCAGGATTGGCGCATTTAACTGTCCAGCAGACGTTGGCAAAAGAAATTGAAAGATTTGGACTCGAAGTAGTGTCCAGCAGCAGTAGTAATATGATTTTAGCAGACCTCTCCGTCAGATCAAATTTGTTGAATCAAATTCGAGAGGGTCAGCAGCAGGACCAACAGTTGAAGAAATGAGTCCAGCAGGATAAAGAAAGAGGCAATAGTTTATATTTTACAGAGGATGGAATCGTGAGGTATTTGGGTAGAGTTTGGGTACCTCAAGTGAATGGTTTAAGAGCTGAACTATTGAAAGAAGCTCATACAGCTCCATACTCAGTACATCCAGGAAGCACGAAAATGTATAAGGACCTCCAGCAGTTGTATTGGTGGCCAGGAATGAAAAGGGATGTTGCTAGATTTGTAGCTGAATGTTTGACATGTCAGCTGGTGAAGGCTGAACATCAGCGACCAGCAGGATTGTTGAAGCCACTGCCAATTCCAGAATGGAAGTGGGAAAGTATAGCGATGGATTTTGTAACTGGGTTACCAAGAACAGTTCAAGGATATAATTCTATTTGGGTTATAATTGATAGGCTCACTAAGTCGGCTCATTTCTTACCAGTTAAAACGACTTATGAGGTGAGCAGGTATGCTGAATTGTACGTTAAAGAAATAGTGAGGCTACATGGTGTTCCAATTTCCATTGTATCAGATAGAGATCCCAAGTTTACATCCGCTTTTTGGAAAAGTCTACATAAAGCTATGGGTACAAAGTTGACATTCAGCACGGTGTTTCACCCGCAAACTGATGGACAATCGGAAAGGGTGATTCAAATTTTAGAAGACTTGCTCAGAGCATGCATTGTGGATTTTTCAGCAAGATGGGATACAAGTTTGCCGCTGGTAGAATTTGCCTACAACAACAGTTTCCAAGCTTCAATTCAAATGGCTCCATACGAAGCTTTGTATGGTAGGAAATGTAGAACGCCACTTCACTGGGATGAAGTTGGTGAAAGAGCTGGTTTAGGACCTGATGTAGTGGAGCAAACAGCAGCAGCTGTTAGAAAAATAAGAGAAAGAATGAAAACAGCTCAAAGTCGACAGAAAAGTTATGCAGATAATCGAAGAAGGGAGCTGAATTTTGAGATAGGTGATAGAGTGTTTTTGAGAATAGCTCCGATGAAGGGAGTTATGCGCTTTGGAAAGAAAGGAAAGTTGAGTCCAAGATATATTGGACCATACGAGATTTTAGAGAAGGTAGGAACGCTCGCCTATCGACTGGCGCTACCTCCACAAATGTCAGCAGTGCACAACGTTTTCCATGTATCAGCACTGAGGAAATATGTTCCCCACCCTTCGCATGTTTTGTATTACGAGCCAATCCTTTTAGCTCCAGATTTAAGCTATGAAGAGAAACCAGAAAGAATTCTCCTCCGAGAAATTAGAAGATTAAGAAACCGTAGCATTCCTATGGTTAAGATACAATGGTCCAACCAGACGGAGCGAGAAGCAACATGGGAAACAGAAGCTGATATGCTAAGTCTTTACCCGTATCTATTTGGTACGTAAATTTCGAGGACGAAATTTTAATAAGGAGGGTAGAGTTGTAACGCCCCAAAATCCCTAGGACCATATTTATGCATTTCATAAATCATATGGGACATTTTTCATTTCAACAGGAAAGATTTGCGCTGCGGCTGGTTCCAGCAGGAGACTCCAAGTAGCGATGCACGAGCTGATTTATAAATTGATTTGGAAAATGTTTTAAGGAGGTGAAATGTTTTCTTTAAGAGAAGGTTTGGTGTTTTACAAATTAAAATGATATGAAGGGAATTTTACTAAATTTTGGAAGTGTGTCATGCTTGAATTCTCAAGTAGCTTGCCACTAATCCCTTTCATATAAAAACCTGTTTTCAAAGTAAGATTTTCATCATTTGTAAAGAAAAGTTTTAAAGTATTTTCAAAGAAATTTCAGAAAAGTTCGTGCGTTGCTCAAAGGGAGGATTCCTACAGGAAATTTGCTGTGGTTGCAAAGCTTCAAATCAAGGCACGTAAAAGCTGATCTTTTCTACACCATTTGAATTATATATTGTGTTTTGTTGGATCTGCGTGCCTGTATGTTATGATATATTTAAAGTTCATGTTTGAAATGATTTAGACATGATAAGGAAAGAAAGATGGGTTCGAAAATGATGTTTTTTTAATGTTTATAATGCTTCCAGTATGATTTTTAGAAAGTTTATGAAGTTTAAAAGATACTGAGGATTGGAATTCAATTCCAGAAATGTTATGAATGTTCTCGAAATAGCAGTAATATATTAGAATTGGATAACTGTGAAATCGGTGGCTGCTGGTTGAATCATTGGTATGGTTTGATAGGCAGCAGCTGATGACATTGTTATTGTTCTGATATTATAGATGTCGAGTTATGTCCCAGCAGCTGTTTCTACATGTTAAGATTCAGCAGCTGCATTGATATAATGTTTATGAATGTTTTCCTTTCTGTGGTAATATCAGGATTTGATGATTTGTGTAATCAGCAGTGCTAGTTAGATCAGTATAAAGTCTGGTTTAATAGGCAACAGCTGGTAGCGCGAACGTTGTTTTGATATTACAAAAGTTCTTCGTAAATTTCAGCAGATGCACTGTTCATCAGCAGATGCGTCTTTCTTTATTAATATCAGCAGTTGTTTTCCTTTGATTAGGAATCAGCAGCTGCATTGTGATTTTGAATTCAGCAGCTGTATTTCCTTTGTTAAAAATTCAGCAGTTGCTATATTCGTTTTAAGTACTGTTCATTTCAGTTGGTACTAGTCTTGTGACTGGTACTATTCACTTATATAATCGTGTTAGCACTTTTCCTTGCGACTGATTGATGTGCTAACGACGTCGTTCCATTTAGTTATACAAATATCAGCAGGTAGTTTGTATTTCGTCTGCTGATCGTTCTAACGACACCGTTTCATTTAATACAAAGATCAGCAGGTAGTTTTTTGTTCGTCTGCTGATCACCCCAACGACATCGTTTCATTTTATATTTATTCTTGCGACTGGTACTGTTCACCAGCAGATGCATTTCTTTTCATTTCAGCAGGTATTAGTCTTGCGACTGGTACTGTTCATTTCGACTGGTTTTTCTCTCAATCAGTTCCAGTTTAACGATATGTTTCCAAAGTTGAAATTCAATACTCAGTAAGGTTTTAAAATGGGAAGCAAATGTTTTAAATAATGGAACCCGATGTTTTACAGAAATGTTTAAAGAAAGATTGTTAAGGAACGAAAAGATGTTTTATCTCAATCAGTTCCAGTTTAACGATATGTTTCCAAAGTTGAAATCAATACTCAGTAAAGTTTTAAAATAGGAAGCAAATGTTTTAAATAATGGAACCCGATGTTTTACAGAAATGTTTAAAGAAAGATTGTTAAGGAACGAAAGATGTTTTAGATTATGG
>KQ988451.1:293105-307247 GCA_001598015.1 Dorcoceras hygrometricum | reverse complement strand
GATAGGAAGGAGAAGCAGTTGAGGAATAAAGTAGTTCCGTTGGTGATGGTCCAATGGAGCAAGCATGGAAGAGAAGAAGCAACTTGGGAACCGGAAGAGAAGATGCAGCGTGAGTGGCCGCATCTGTTTGAGTAGATTGTTGTCTTAGATTTCGGTTTCTCGTTGTGTTTTCCCTAGTTGATATTTGTTTCTGGATAGGAAGGAGAAGCAGTTGAGGAATAAAGTAGTTCCGTTGGTGATGGTCCAATGGAGCAAGCATGGAAGAGAAGAAGCAACTTGGGAACCGGAAGAGAAGATGCAGCGTGAGTGGCCGCATCTGTTTGAGTAGATTGTTGTCTTAGATTTCGGTTTCTCGTTGTGTTTTCCCTAGTTGATATTTGTTGATTACCCAGTTATCTTGAACTCTTGGGTTTGTATCAGATGAATTGATGTTTTGTATCCTGTTGTTGGAAACAATTGATTGAATTTTTTTTTTCCCTGAGTTTACCTTCGATTTCGAGGATGAAATCTATTAAGTTGGGGAGAATGTGAGGATTGAGAAATTCAAATTTAGAATTTTCAGATTTTGGAATTTCGAATTTTGGTGAAATCTGGTTCCCTGGCGTTTTGAAGTCAAAACACTGTTGTTCCGTGAAACCAGTGGTTGCGCATTTCAGATAGTTACTGTAGCGAGAAGGGTGATGCGTCGTCTTTTCGCTGTGGTAACGCATAGTGATATCTGTTGACAGCAAGTTCCTGTAGTGGGTGGAAAACGCTGTCGTTTATATTAGTGGAGGCAACGTCGTTTTAGTTTTGCGCTAGCGATCGCTGTTGTGGGTGTTTAGTTCATCAGATATGATGACGTAGGTTGTGCGACGTCATTTTGTCTCTGTATGGATCTGTCGTAGCGTAGCGCTTTGATCAGATTTGCTGACGTGTCCGGAGCGATGTCGTTTTGATTAGCACTCGTTGTGTTGCGTTGCGATTGATGCCGTGAGCTTGGCACTGTTGAAGAATCTGTTATCAGTAATTGTACTGTTAGTTTGGTGGACATTTCTTCATTAGCTACGTACTGTTCCCGTTGCTGTCGGCAGCTACGGGTTATTTTAGGGGATTGGTCGTTGTTTAGTGCTTGCGTTCAGAAGTTGTGGAATCTGTTTCTGTCGGTGGTTATTTTAACAGATTTCTCACGTGTATATTAGAAGCTTTGGCCTTCGATCATTTAATCAGATTCCATACTTAGAGAAATTTCTCCCGATTTTCGACCTTTGTCTCTAACCCTAGAACATTGTTCACCCGAACATTTCTTCCCTAGATTTCTGTAGATTCTAGCCTTTGTTTTTCGACGGTTTGGGTGGCGCTGAACTCCTTGAGGCTTGCTTTTCCGATTGTTACCCATTAGAGACTGTAGAACGACTTGTGGAATAGAGCGTGAAGCTGCTGGTGTGCGAAGATTTCTGGAGAAATCTGGCAGAGCGTTCTATGGGTGTTGTGCGCTTTTGGATTCGAATTCCAGGGAGTCTCTACCGTGATTGCCGTAGCAGGAGAAGGCTGACTTGCTTCAATTGGTTTTGCCGTGCCTTGTGAATCTGTTGAGGTATAAATCAGTTGTTGAAGGTACGAATTGGAGCAACTCTGGACAGCTTTGATGCTTGAGCATGTGTATATTTCAGGCTGTGAAATCTGGTTGATTTTGATGATTGTAATTGCGCGAGAAGAATGTGTTTTGTTGATTGATTTATGTTCTGTTTCGCGTACTGTGATTTGTATGCATCGAGCATTGATTTATGAATGGCATACATGCATACATCTTGATCCTGTTGATAGATTGATAGTTGACCTGATTGAACGCCACGTTGTGACTGGCCGACTGATGAGTCGTGCCTGAAAAGTCCAACGCTATCATCGGAGTGGTGACTATCGGATTCGAGTGTCTACCACCGAGCTGTGATGGGCTGACGGGCACTGAATATCACGGACCGATGATTTCCCCGGTTGATACACCATGCGGGTATAGAGGCTGACTGAGATGATTTTCAGTTGATACACTGGTCTAGCTATCCGATCCTTGATAGCCCTCATGCATTTCATAGCATTGATTATATCATGTTGCATGATTAGCTGTTGTGATAGCTCTTCGTACTGAGGCTTGACCTCGTATTTGTTTCCTGCTTTTGTGTTGTTTGGGTCTGTGTTACCCACTTGCAGGATCTTCAGGTAACCAAGCTGGATCGAGTGGAGCGCCAGCTGGTCGATCCCCTTTTCCTTGAGTCCCAGTTATATTATGATATGAATTGAGCCGGGGGATGCCCCGTGATTCTATGTATTTGGGGATCTATTGCTGATTTGAGATTTGTGTTACCTGTTTTTTATGATTTTGAGTCAACTCGTATTTTGAGTATTGATATTGTGATGGATCGAGTGGAGCGCCAGCTGGTCGATCCCCTTTTCCTTGAGTCCCAGTTATATTATGATATGAATTGAGCCGGGGGATGCCCCGTGATTCTATGTATTTGGGGATCTATTGCTGATTTGAGATTTGTGTTACCTGTTTTTTATGATTTTGAGTCAACTCGTATTTTGAGTATTGATATTGTGAATGTATGTTTTGAGTTCAGGCCATATTATTTCGAAAAAAATTTTTAAGCCCTGTTTTTACGCTTCCGTGATTATGTGCTTATTTGTGCTCTAATCTTGTGTGATTAGCACGGGGCCTGACATTAACCATCGGGATGCTACGATTTCTTAATTTTCTATTCTCTTTATGAAGAATCCTCTCTGGTCTTTCCTCATAACTCAGGTCTGGTGCACGCTGGATTGGTTCATGGCTCAAAACATGCGATGAGTTAGGAACATATTTCCTCAAAGCTGATACATGGAAACCGTATGCACCGAGGACAGATGTAGGGGCAATGCTAGTCTGTAAGCCAGCGTTCCTACTTTGTCCAAAATCTTGTATGGATCAATGAACCATGGGCTGAGCTTACCCTTCTTCCCAAATCTCATTACTCCTTTCATTGGTGCTACCTTTAAGAACACATGATCTCCAGCTTCGAAACTCAGTTCGCGGCGTCTATTATCAGCATAGCTCTTTTGCCTGCTCTGAGCTGTTTGCAAACGATCCCTTATCTTTTTAATAGCTTCATCTGTCTGTTCTACTATATCTGGTCCCAAACCAGCTCGCTCTCCTATCTCATCCCAATGAATGGGTGTTCTGCATTTCCTGCCGTAGAGAGCTTCGTAAGAGGCCATCTGAATTGAAGCTTGGAAGGTATTGCTGTACGTGAATTCTACAAATGGTAGCTTCAAATCCCAACTATCTGAAAAATCTATGATACAAGCTCTGAGTAGATCTTATAGTGTCTGAATTACCTTTTCTGATTTACCATCTGTCTGGGGGTGAAAGGCTGTGCTAAAGGTCAACTTAGTACCCAATGTGTAGACTCTTCCAAAAAGTTGAGGTAAATCTTGGATCTCTGTCAGATACGATCGAGACTGGGATACCATGAAGTCTTACTATTTCTCTTATATATAGCTCGGCATATTTGCTCACATCAAAAGTTGTCTTTACTGGTGAGAAATGAGCTGATTTGGTCAGTCGGTCCACTATAACCCAACCCTTGAACTGTTCTGGGTAAACCAACTACAAAATCCATTGTGATACTCTCCCACTTCCATTCTGGTACCGACAGGGGTTTCAGCATCCCAGCTGGTCTATGATGCTCTACTTTGACCAGCTGACATGTTAGGCATTCTGAAACAAATTTAGCAATATCGCGTTTCATGCCTGGCCACCAAATACATCTTCTGAAGATCTTTATACATTTTGGTACTCCCTGGGTGCACTGAGTACGGGGCTGTATGAGCTTCTGTCATCAGATCAGCTCTCACATTGTCCATGATAGGAACCCATAGTCTACCTTGATATCTAACGATTCCTCCAGCTGTAGTATAGAGATTACTTCCCCTCTCTGCATCTTGTTTCACCCACTTTTTCAACTATTCATCCATCAGCTGCCCTTCTCTAATCTGGTCTATCAATGAAGACTGGATGGTGAGAACAGCTAGGGCTACAGTACTGTGATGAGGAATCAGCTCTAGTCGAAAATTCTCGATATCGTAATCTAAGGGCCTTTGAGCTGTGATCTGGGTTAATCCTATCGACTTCCTGCTAAGTGCATCGGCCACTTCATTGGCTTTCCCCGAGTGGTATCTAATGGTGCAATCATAATCTTTGACCAGCTCTAACCACCTCCTATGTCTCATGTTCAATTCTTTATGGGTGAAGAAGTACTTTAAACTCTTGTGGTCTGTGAATATCTCACACTTCTCCCCGTACAGATAATGTCTCCAAATATTCAGGACAAAAACCACTACTGCTAACTCCAAATCATGCGTAGGATAATTTTTTTCGTGATTCTTCAGTTTTTTGGAAGCATATGCTATTATCCTACGATCCTGCATCAGTACAACACCTAAACCCAGCTTGGAAGCATCTGTGTAGATAACAAAACACTACTGCTAACTCCAAATCATGCGTAGGATAAGTTTTTTTCGTGATTCTTCAGGTTTTTTGGAAGCATATGCTATTATCCTACGATCCTGCATCAGTACAACACCTAAACCCAGCTTGGAAGCATCTGTGTAGATAACAAAATTTCCTTTCCCAGAAGGCATGGTTAGTACTGGAGCTTCTATCAACGCTTTCTTCAACTTCTCAAAGCTCTGCTGCCAACTATGGGTCCATTCAAACTTAACTTGTTTCCTAGTCAACGAAGTCAATGGAACCGCTGTCTTCGAGAACCCTTGAATAAATCGCCTGTAATATCCAGCAAGTCCCAAAAATCTCCTTACCTCTGATACAGATCTGGGCACAAGTCAGTCTCGCACAGCTTTGACCTTAGCTGGGTCGACGTCTAATCCATCCTTAGAATGATGCGACCTAGAAATGCAACCTTCACCAGCCAAAACTCACACTTGCTAAACTTTTCAAACAGTCGCTTGTCCTTCAAAACTTGTAGCACTATCCTAAGCTGATTGGCGTGCTCTGAGCTGGTTTTGGAATACACTAAGATATCATCTATAAATACGATTACAAACAGATCCAAAAATGGCTGGAAAACTCTATTCATCAGATCCATAAAAGCAGATGGAGCGTTGGTTAATCCAAAAGGCATTACTAAAAAACTCATAGTGGCCATAACGAGTCCTGAAAGCTATCTTATAGATATCGGCCTCTTTGATCTTAAGCTGATGGTATCCAGATCGCAAATCTATCTTGTAAAACACCCCTTCTCCCTTCAACTGATCAAACAATTCCTCAATCCTAGGCAAGGGGTACTTATTATTAATGGTAAGCTTACTCAACTCACGGTAATCTATACACAATCTTAAGCTCCCATCTTTATTTTTAACGAACAAAACAGGGGTTCACCAAGGGGATGTACTGGGTCGTACGAATCCCTTATCCAACAGATCTTGAATTTGTTCTTTCAGCTCATTCATCTTTGTAGGAGCAAGCCTATAGGGTGGTCTGGAAACAGGAGCTGCTCCAGGTACTAAATCGATAGCAAATTCTAACTCTCTGTCTGGAGGTAGTCCATTGATGTCATCTGGAAACTCATTCACTATCTCCACATCAGCTAGCTTGGGTTTACTAGTATTAGCTATGGATGACAAACTAACTAAGTATCCTACTCCCTCTTTCCTCAAACATCACCGGGCCTTTCAAGGCTGAAATAATGTGAGGAACTCGCCTAAGCTGATTAGCTTCAAATGAAAACTGAGATCCCTTGGACAAATTTACGGCTACTGTCCTGAGCTTAAAATAGATTAACACCTCATACCTAGATAACCACTCTATTCCAAAAATCACATCGAATTCAGTCATGGGTAGGATAATCAGGTCAGCAATAACTAAATATCCTTGAAGTTCAAGCTCTAAGTCACGGTATAATCCATGGGTTACTAACTCTTCTCCCGAAGGTACGGTCACACAATAGCCTATGGACAGTTGTTCCGGCTTAAAAGGTAACTTCCTAGCAAAATATTCAGCTATAAAGGAATGATTTGCACCCGAATCTAACAGGGAAAAAGAGGACATACCAGCAACCAAAATCTTACCCGTAATTACAGTATAATCGAGGTTGGCTTGATCAGCTGTCATGACGTAAGCTCGACTGGGCACCAGTTTTTCGACTTTTGACAGAACCTGGAGATGTGACCTTGAGCACCACACTTTTAACAGCCGCTCTGGCCAGCTCTACACTGTACCGGGTGATTATTTTGGAACTTGGGGCAAACTGGCTTGTTGTCTCTAACTGGTACAGCACTAATAGGCTGAACTGGTAAAGGTTTATATTCGTGGGGTTGCTGTTGGTTCCTGTTCTGCTTCTTAATTGGCATCTGATCTAATTGTTGAAAGGACTGCCTCTTTTGCTGTCTCTCTTGTTCAATATCCTTCCAATCCCTTCTAGCTCGCAGGGCCTTGTCTACTTCTTCCCTGTAAGTTTTGGGCTCAGCTAGCCTAACATTCAGCTTGAATGTAGGCTTCAGTCATTCCACAAATGACCCAACTTCTCCTCGGAATCTCTTCCAATAAGAGGCACAAAATAGAAGCCTCTCTCAAACTTTTGGATATACTCATGTATTGTCATGTTCCCTTGTTTCAAGGTCAGGAACTCCCGCTTCAGCTCATTGTCTACTGTGAAATACTGTTCGAAGAACACTCGCTTAAACTCTTCCCACGAGAGATTGCCAAATCTACTGACAGCTTTGCTCCCTCCCACCAGATCATTGCATCGTATCTTAACATGTAGATAGCACACCTAGGCCTATCCATATCTGGAATCTGAAGGTATTCAAAAATAACTTCAATAGACTTGATCCAGCTCTCAGCAACAAGCGGATCTGTTGTACCACTAAACTACTTTGGTTTCGTCTTCAAAATTTCTCCTGGGAATCATCATGATTTGGTCCCCTGCTGTTAGAAGATTGGTTGTTGCCTCTGCCTGACTGTTCTACTAACAGTTCTAAGAGTTGGGTAATACGAGCATTACTGTCTGGACCGGGTTCTTCTACAGGGGTGCTTCTTCTACCTCTTCCTCTACCTGACATCTTAATCTATAGCCTGCAATCCACCACAAAAGAACATCAGAACTCAAACGAGAAATGACTCTTAACATAACAATAAAACTCACAGATCAAGAGATGCAGACGACGAGAACTGCTCCAGAGTGTTTATCTCAGAACCATGCTCTGATACCAAGTTGTGACGCCCAAACCCATGGGAATCAACGTATTGGAGTAATTGGAAAATCGTAAAGAATAGAAGGACTAAATGCGAAATGTTGTAAGTTGTATTCTCTTACAAACCTGGTACACAAACAGATGGCGCCAAACGTAAAATAGCAGAAACATCTTTGGAATAAAAGAACTTCGGATTTCGATTACAAAATGAGATATTACAACTATTGGAACTCTATATGAATTCTCTATTTTTGTAATGGATCTTAATACAGTTTTTGCCAAAAGATCAAAAACAACAACAGCATAGACTTCGCGGAAACGCTGGCCTTTGACAAACACACGCATCCTCCAAATCTGGTTCAGCTCACGCCACCCGCCTGCCCCTGAGCTTCCTCTCCTGCATCAAAAAAACTAGTGAGCCTAGGGGCTCAACAAGTAAAACTGAGGATAACAAATGTCATATAATGCAGGCATAACTGAACATAATACATAATTTAAAGGAAGTCAGCTGAACTGAAATCTTGCTAATGAAAAGACAGATCGGGACACTAGATATGAATCGCATTTATATACTGAGTGACTTATGGCCTAGAAGCTCTCTTATGGTCCTGGTGCTTGCTAGCATGTTATCTGAATTCAGTAACCTTTTTATGAAGGGATATTATAGTAATACCATAATCTTGGTCCCTTCCTGGTTGACCGGGTCCTCTATGCCATAAGTCCTTAAAACTGAAAGTTACTTCCTTTAATTGAAATGAAATAGCTATCATACATGATCTTGATCAAATATTGTTAGCACTGAAGAATCAGATCTCGAGATGCAATACAATAAACAGCATAACATAAGGGAGGGCGTGAGATCTGATCCATAAATATATAAAAAAAATAAAGAGCGCTGCTACTGTTAAAAATTTTGCGCTGCTAAAAAAGAGGTACAATTACCTCGGGTTCTTGAACATAAAACAGAGCACCAGATACAGATCTGGTATGTAATAAAAACATGCGGAAAATACCAAAACTGAATCCTAAATTCTAAAACTAACGCAAACAGATTTCTATTAAAGCATATGTATGATGCATGACTAACAGTGCATGTCTGTTTGCTGTAAAATTGTGACAGTTAAAGTATGCGTGACATCTGTTTGTGCCAAACAGATTTGTGCGTGTGTGTGTGCCAACAGATGTGTTATGCGAATGCTAATAAAATGCGTATGCGGAACTGTAAATCGTAAAGAGATTACTCAATGTTTGTTTATGGTAGTTCAGATATAAATATCCTACGTCTCCCCTTCTTCCGCATCGGAAGGTTCCACTAGAAGATTTGATCTACAGACCCAATCAAATTTGGGACTTACCCACTGCCCAAATTTGAACTCCTAGAACTCCACTCAATCACTTGTTTTACGCCTCTGTGAGAAAGGCTACAGACACAGAGTTTAACGTCTTCGTACTTGGACGGGATCTGATTTTGTTTTGGGTTTGAGATTCATTCACAATACAATTTTGCTCAACTCTCAAGAATGTGAATGAATCTCTGTGTGTGTGAGATTTACAGTGTAAGAAACTCTCGTAATAATAAAATCTCACACAACTGGGAAATGCTCCTAAAGAGCTGATGAAGACTCAGCAGTCGACGCTCGTTGTGTGCTCTTCTCTAATGGTGGTCGACTTCTCGTCTCTCTGTTTTTCTTCCCTCTGTAATTTCTATGTTTTGTCTTTCACACCAGCATCATCAATTCCTTCAAATCTTCTTGTATATAAAGCCTCTGTTCAATTTAATCCATTTGACACACTTTTCTTCCCGTTAAAAGATGTTCTGTAAAGTACCGACAGGGGGTTGTCCTTGTGTCCTTTCTTTTGTAGGCTTTTGTCGTCTTATAATTTGGCTTATAAGTTCCACCAGCTGATTGCTTCAACTACTGAACATTCCATCAGCTGATATATCTTTATTTCAACAGCTGATTGTCTGTAACAGTTGAAAGCTCGCAACAGCTGAATACTTCAATCATTGAATATACCAACAGCTTGTTTCATCTTCAACCGCTAAACATATTGCTGTTACAGTTGTTCGCTCAATATTTGCTTCAGCTGTTCACTCATATCACTCAGCTGATATATCTTC
Source organism: Dorcoceras hygrometricum (assembly GCA_001598015.1). Lineage (NCBI taxonomy): Eukaryota > Viridiplantae > Streptophyta > Magnoliopsida > Lamiales > Gesneriaceae > Dorcoceras > Dorcoceras hygrometricum. The sequence continues at coordinate 297,898 of KQ988451.1, read as the reverse complement.
ATTTTAGAGCTCCATCTGATTCAAATATTTCTTCTCCACGGCTGAATTGAACTTCTGTTCAACTACTGTTCGTCGTTCCAGCTGTTCAACATCTGAATCGATCTTCTGTTTGTATTTATTGTTCCAGCTGATCAACAACCGGTGACATCTTCTGTTTCAGCTGTTAGACAGATGATATCATCTCTTGTTCAATTGTTCGACGTCTTCTTCAATATCTTCTGCTTACAGCTGTTGTTCAACATCTGATACAAACTGCTCAACATCTGAACGACGTCTGATTCCATCTTATCTTAGCAACGTCTGTTTCATCTTCTCCTTAGCGCTACATCTGATCCATGTTTGCTGTTCGTTGTTCCAACAGCTGATTCGCCTCTATTAATCAACATCTGATATATTAACAGCTGCTCAACATCTGATTTAATCCTTTCTTTACGCTTGAACAACATCTGGTTCGTTCTTCTCTACGACTGAATTAATCTCCTGCTGATATCTTCGCTACGTTGATTCATCTTCATCTTTGCGCAACAGCTGTTCTTTTATGTTTTCTTTGCTCCACGTCTGGTTAATATTTTCCTTAGTGCTACGCCTGAATCATCTTCATCAGCTGATTCATTTTCTCTTCACATCGACATCTGATTCAACATCTGGTCGAAATATGTTTACAGCTGATCAACGTCTGTTCGTCATCTGAATCATCTGCTCCTCATCTGATTCAGATTACTCTTTGCGTCTGATTTTGTCTGACTATTCTTTGCGTCTGACTCAACATCTGGTTATCATATGATCCTTACGTCTGAATGCGTGCAACATCTGAACTCAACTTCTCCTCGACACGTCCAGATTTCTTCTCCTGTTATTGCGTCTAACTCCAATAGATGTCTACAGTAGACATCTGATACGTCTTATTCTTTTCTCTTCTCGTCATACTTCACTACTGAACCAATGAGTACAGCTGGACTCCACATAAGCAAGTCTAACCACGCTGGATTCCACGTAAGCATCTCTTCCCACGCTGGATTCCACGTAATCATCTCTGTCCACGTAAGCATATCTGATAGGTCTTCTCGATTCTTCTGTTCAGACTCCTTCCTTCTCTTTCGCGTTCACGACTTCTCTCTTTACTGAACAGATTCCTACTCTAACAGAAATCAGTTCAGGGAGAGCAGCTTAGAAGAGTTCAGCTGAGATCTGAACTAACTAAGATATCGACCAGATCAGCACAGAGAAGATCAGCTCAGAGATCACCAGCTTAGAACAGATCAAGAGCGGATTTCACAAGTTAGAATAGAGTTAAAGACAGATCATATTAGGCGAATCAGATCAGACACAAATTAGCTCAGAGTTCTAAGCTGGAGCAGCACAGGCCAGATCACAGCAACACAGTTCATATTACAATAGCAAAGAAGAAGATCAGCTCGGAGGCACTAGCTTAGAGCAGTTCGAGAGCTGAGAAGAATAGCAGCTTAGAGAAGCAAATCAGCAGAGAGCATCGATCAACTCAGAGGTCTAAGCTGGAGCAGCAAGGAGCAGCTCACAGCATCAAAGCTGTGATCTGAACAAAGAAGAACGTAATAGCTCAGAGCTATACATAGAAGAACAAAATAGCTCAGAGCTGTACAAAGAAGAACGATGCAGATTAGAGCATAATATAACAAGAGAAGCTTAGAGAAGAAGTGCAGAAATAGCTTAGAGCAAAACAAAGAAGAAACAAAACAGCTTAGAGTAGAAGAAAGTAGAACGAAGCAAATTAGAGCAAAAGAAGTTTAGAGACGGAGCTTCGTAAAGGTGATCAGTTGAAAGACATTCAACTAAGAAGAAGATGAAGAGCTGAAAGAGGAAGAATAGAGAAGAACAGATCAGATGAGAAGTGAGCATCTCAGAGAAAAACAGCTCAGATGATCAAGATCATTATAGTTCTATATCAGATCAGATTGGAGACTTGCAACAGATCAGTTCACATAAGAAGAGAAGAGCTTAACTGATAGAACAGATCATCTCGGAGTCCATATCAGATCAGCACAGGCTATCATTGTTGGGGATCCGGATCCGCCCCCCGGTCAGGCAGCGGAAGAACAATAAAATGAAACCGGGAGGCGATCAATACGAAAAATCAATCTACATTCTATGACATTCATAGGATGTTTAGCGTGTTACCTCGCTGGCACTTGTGCCTGGCTCCAACCGGTGTTTCAAGAACCCGGCTCTTCTCGGTAGATTGCGGTAGATACGCCAATCCGGTCCACGACCAGATCCGAGACTCCTTCGTCAGACTGCACTAGAAGTCCTGACGAGATCAGCACGAACGGATGGGTGATCGAGAGTCGTGCCCAATGTGTTAGGTGTATGCAATAGGTTTTATTTGATTTCGGTTTTTTGATATATTTGATTATCATTTAAAGTGGGCCTGTTTGTGGCCCGTTCCCACCCCTTGATAAATGTATCCCTTATCTGTCATAGTAGATTTAAATGTAAATTACTAGATTAATCTAGTAATTTACATTTAAATCTACTATGACAGATAAGGGATACATTTATCAAGGGGTGGGAACGGGCCACAAACAGGCCCACTTTAAATGATAATCAAATATATTAAAAAACCGAAATCACATAAAACCTATTGCATACACCTAACACATTGGGCACGGCTCTCGATCACCCCAATCATGCAATTAATATAATTAACATGCATAATTAAATAATCTAATTATTTATCGTAAAAATATATTATAATTACGAAATCGTATTTTATAATAAAATCGTATTTTGCAGATAAAACAATTTTAATCAACAAAATCATATTTTATTACAAAATCATATTTCATAATTAAAATCACATTTTACTAATTTTAATTGTATCAATATTGGGTTTAAAACAATTTTAGGCCCAAAAACTTAAAATTTCAAAATCGATAAAATCGGGCCCGACATCGCATACCGGCCCGAAAACTTCACGGGCTGCCCGGGACAGGCCCGAACCAAACCCTAAATAAATTCAGACCAGCCGTCACGACATCGCCGGAGCGGCGCCGGAGCGGCGGCCGGCCGGCGGCCGCCGCCACCATGAAAAATCGCGGCGGCAGCGTGCACGACGCCGCGCCAAGCGCGATGCAACGTTGCGCGCAAATTTCGCGCAACCATCGCACGTCGCCCGACCTGCAGCGGCGCTCATCGCTCGACCAAGCGTCGTCCAGCGCGCATCTCCTGCGCGGCCAGCGTGCGGCCAGCATCGGCCATCGTCGCACGTCGGGGGCACCAGCAGCGCGACGCTAGGCGCAAGTGGCGGCCGCATCGTGCGACCAGCGCGGCCGATCTCCTCCCGACGTCCAGCCGCACAGCCGCACGCATCGTCCGACCAACTCGTGCAACAAGTGCGCGAGGTCGGGCTGCACGTCAGGCGTGCAAGTGCGTGCAGCGGCGCCAGCGCCGCCCTCCCTTGCGCGGCCAGCGCGCAAGTCGCGCGCCTCACGGGCGCTCGTTGGGGCGCCGTCGGACACGGCGGCGGCCGACGTCTGTTTCTCGATTTTTCGACTTTCCGATCTGAAATTTAAGAGGTTAGATACAATTATGGCAAATCATATTGATCAGATCCGGGAAACCATGGCTCTGATACCACTGTTGGGGATCCGGATCCGCCCCTCGGTCAGGCAGCGGAAGAACAATAAAATGAAACCGGGAGGCGATCAATACGAAAAATCAATCTACATTCTATGACATTCATAGGATGTTTAGCGTGTTACCTCGCTGGCACTTGTGCCTGGCTCCAACCGGTGTTTCAGGCGGCCGACGTCTGTTTCTCGATTTTTCGACTTTCCGATCTGAAATTTAAGAGGTTAGATACAATTATGGCAAATCATATTGATCAGATCCGGGAAACCATGGCTCTGATACCACTGTTGGGGATCCGGATCCGCCCCTCGGTCAGGCAGCGGAAGAACAATAAAATGAAACCGGGAGGCGATCAATACGAAAAATCAATCTACATTCTATGACATTCATAGGATGTTTAGCGTGTTACCTCGCTGGCACTTGTGCCTGGCTCCAACCGGTGTTTCAAGAACCCGGCTCTTCTCGGTAGATTGCGGTAGATACGCCAATCTGGTCCACGACCAGATCCGAGACTCCTTCATCAGACTGCACTAGAAGTCCTGACGAGATCAGCACGAACGGATTCTCCTCGAAAAACTAGGCCGGAACAAATTCTGGCGAAGTTGGCGGCAGCGGCGGGCGGCGGGCGGCGCACGGCGGTGGCGTGATCGAGAGGGAGGCGGCGGCTTTTGGTGTGTAGGGTTAGGTTTTCTAATTGTGTTGTATGAAGTGTTTAAGTCTAATAATTGTCTCAATTATATAGACTTAATAATGGATTTGGACCGGCCCATCGGGCCCGGGTCCAATTGACGATATCCATTGCTGTGACTTCATCGTAACTCCGATCGCCGATCAGATCGGACCGATCGACTCAGCTTCCAAAACTGAATGTTATGATATGAAAAACAATTTTTCAGATCATCTAACCCCAAATAGCAAAATGACCGTATTGCCCCTCAACAGAGTCAAATCCCGGTTTGACCCCTGTTGACTTTTAGGAAGTCGCACTTCCCGAAATCCTCTTCTCGTGCTCAACACATTGAGCTGAGTATCCGTGTGGGAATTTCGAATCCAGTACTTGTGTGACCCTCAATGGTTCAGGGATACAGCTAGCCGTGGGCCCACAACCATTGTGGCTCCGGAATCACAATTCCGGACCTGCCCAAGGGATCATGGTAAAGCGTCTAGCAACAATCGCCCCATGATCC
>KQ988451.1:247640-292453 GCA_001598015.1 Dorcoceras hygrometricum | reverse complement strand
GCCTATCATGTAGAGTCTCAATGACGTTTCGAGTCGTGAGGACTAATCAGTACAACCAAGACCTCGGACTTATTCACTCGACAAATGGTAACCACTTGGATAGTCCGAAGGAGGGTAGTTCGATAGATCATCAGGTCACTATCTATCTGCATGCTCAGAACATCACAATGTTCCCTACCAATGAAACATGGTACTTCGCATCGCAGATACTAGTCTCGAACTCGGGAGGCCTTATCCTCATTTTGACGGCCCAATCGACTAGGAACATGTTCAGAATACACAGCGAATATTAGATGTGTTTCATGATAGCCGTCATACCCACTATCACATCTAACATACGCTTTAGTGCATTCTAGGTCTTTACTCAACACAATTGTAAATCATTACACACATAATGAAAGTAAAGAATGCCATATAAAAGAATGCGAATATCATATATAAAGATCGTTTGTACAAGAGTCAATAAAACCCACACGCCACAAGTTGGCTAGTTGGGCATCTACTCTAACAATCATATCACGACCAAAGCAGCTTGAACATGAGAGTATGCGATGACTGGATTAAAGTAGTCCAAACTGATTGCTACGTCTACTTCTGATTCTATTCAGTTCTTATATGGACTAATATTAAGCTGATTTGTCACTACTAAGCTCCAATCAGAAATCCCTGAGTTTTTTTATCCTTAACCAGCTTAGTCCTGATCTAAAATCCCTGAGCTGGTTTGTCCTTAACCGACTTTCTTCCGATCTAAAATACCTGAGCTGATTTGTCATTAACCAGCTTAGTTCCGATCTAAAATCTCTAATCCGGTTTGTCTGTAACCAACTTAGCTCCGATCCTATATGAATAATCAACCCATTAAGCTCCAATTTGATCTGATAGATTAATATCTGAGCTGATTTACTCATGTAGTGTAATGTCCGGAAATCCTAATTACGTTAAAATGAGTGCATGACTAGGGAGAAAATGATTTAGAAAATCACATGCCATTTTATGTGATTTAATGATAGTTTTCATGTTTCATGATATGAATGTTACGTTTTTTAGCCCATTGAGTTCCGGGCGCGTGGACGAGACTAGGGACTACCGAGATGAAAATTTATTTAAATTTTTAAGCCCTCAGATTTTTAAGAGCAAACTTTTATTATTCATTAGCAGTATTTATAATAAATGAACTTTTATGATTATTACTTGAGGGGAACCCGTTTTTCTCATATGCGGGCTGTTTTAATGGACTTTTCTATATTTTTTAATTGAGAAGGCTACATATTACGAAAATTAAGATTTTAAAGCCTTTGATTAAAGTCTTATTCAACATTTTAAATAAGTCGAGGGTTAGGATAGGAAAACTCTTAATTTCTTAATTAAATCATTTTAAGGGTGTCATTTTGGACATACTCATTTTTCACAACCCTAGACCTAGCCTCCTCCTCCCTTCTCCCCCTCCATTCACGTCGCTTACCCCCTCCCCTTGTGTCGAATTCTTCAAGTTTTTGGGGTGATTCAAGGTGGTTTTGGTCTTGATCTCGCGTCCTCCGCTTCGGTAACTCGCATTTCTTCATTGTTCTCCAACCAAGGCATGTGAATCTTCCCTTTTCTCACCATTTACGCCATATTAAACTATTTCAATAAAAACTTGCATGAATTGTATGTGATTTCCTTTGATCTACGTTAATGTTTTAGATCCATGCACGTTTCATTGTTTTCTTTACATGTTTGATCCATTATTTTATCTTGTATTGGTCATGGACTGTTCAAGGGGCTAAGGATCGAGTCTAGGCTGTTTAGTGGTGGCCCATGGAGGAGAAGAAGGTGGCTCAACCACGGTTGAGCCAAGAGTCAAGGCATGCGATCGTGTGCAATGAGCTGCACTTGGTTGGTCACTTGAATGCGACGGTCGTGGGGGTTGTAGCCTTAGTGGGAGCCATGGTTGGGTTGAGAGGGACCGGCTGGACCCGAGGGTGGTATAGCCGGTGGGGCTCCGGCCATGGGCGGCCGGAGCAGGGTGACCGAAGGGAGAGGTTGGCGTGGTATCGTGGGAGGCGGCGTGCGTGCGTTGGCTAGGATAGGGTTTCCATGGTTCCGCCGGTTTGACTAGACCGGTTGGTTGGGTTTGGTTGGACCGGGTCGGTTAGTCGAGGGTCGAATCAAAATATTTTAAGTTTGGTCCGACTTATTTTATTTCTGGACCGGGTATTTTAATTTTAAAGTTTTTGGTCCAATTTTAATAATTTTAAGTCAAATGTTTTAAGTAAAACATTTTAAGTCAACTTTCAATTATTTTATGGACCTAATACTTTATTTTAAGTTTTAAAGTCAAAATTGGTCAATGAGTCTTTTTTAGTCAAATTTTAATGCTTGAGTTTAAAGAGAAGTGTTGAGCATTTTATTAAATTTTAAGGTTAAATTCTAAGGCTTATTGGGTCAAGTCATGTTTAGAGTTAGAGTTTTAAAGTTAAGTCTAGGCTTTTGGACTTAGAATTAGTGGGTCAGGCACCTGAACCAGTCCTTGACCGAAGTAGAAAATTTAGAAGCCCGTGAATATATATTTAATTATATATATAGTATTTTATGTATGTTAATGTTTTAAATGAAGGAATTAAATATATATTGACGGGCTAAGTTTTTATATTGCATGTTTTTATGAAATGCACGCATCATGCAAATTTATGAAATGTTAAAGGCATGTTTGAAAAGAGGGATTGAATTGATTTGTGGCAAGATAGACGATGAGCGGATCTGGGATATCGGGCCCGATGAACCTCTGTTAATGCATAATGATTGACGATGAGAAGATCTGGGAGACCAGGCCCAGTGAACCTCTGTTAATGTGATGATGATGTAGGTCGGGTGAAGCCGGCCGCCACGTACATTGGTTTATTATTGATCAATCGATAATGGTCCACACTTCATGTATACGACTCACACATTTTTATGTTATGCTATGTCATGCCTTATTATGTATGCTATACGATGACGATATGTTACGACTGATTTATGAATCATGTTTACGAAATTCATGCACGTATGTTTTCAGATAGAGCATGCTGGCCTTTAGGCTCACTATGTTTAAATGGTGCAGGTGAGACTGCTGATGAGTTTTTCCCTACTGGCGGTGAGGACCTCTGAGCGCTCGCTGCAGCTGTAGCCCGTGGCCACTCTGACGTCTTTACTTATGTTATGATACATTTTCAGATATTTCATTTGTCATGTTCAGTTTTCCGCAATTTTTACTTATACTGATTTTAAGTCGTATGGTCAATTTAATGTTTTTGAGACATTTATTTTATCTATGTTTTAAAGTAATGTTGAGTAAAATGTTTTAAAGGGGGACGAGCCATACTTTTAAAGATTGTTTATTCCGCACTTTATTTTAAAAAAAAAATTTCTAGAGTACGGTTCGTTTCATTTGGTATCAGAGCGGTGGTTCTTGTGGGTACTAGCCTGCTACGTGGAGCTCGAAAGTCGCACTGCCAGTCTGTAAATTTTAGAGTTTTATGATGCATGTTTACTTTCACATGGTGCATGTTCTTTTTTCAGCATTAATTTACTTTAGGAGTTTTAGAGTTAAACGTTTAATCATGCACTTAGATTTACGTGATAAGGTCTTGGTGTACATGTATGTATCCCAGACGCGACAGAAGCCAGCAGGATGATGCTACGCCTCCTTATCCTCCCCCACCTCCTCAGTTGACACCGTATGAGGGGGCTAGTGTGGACATGCTAGCCGGGATCACCAGATTATTGGAGAGACAGTCGGAGCGACCCGGGAAGTCTCATGAGGAGGACGTCGCTGAGAGGTTCCGCAAGCAGGGACCCAACGAGTTTTCAGGGACTACTGATCCTCTTGTTTCTAAGGAGTGGATCCGATCATTGGAGAACATCTTTGCTTATATGGGTCTCCCGGACGCTGACAAAGTCCATTGTGCTATTTTCATGATGAAGGGAGATGCCGCTCTTTGGTGGGAGAGCGCGGTGGTTGGTCTGATTCTAGAGAGCTTGACCTGGGAGAGGTTCAAGGTCATTTTCTTTGAGAATTTCTTCACTGCTGACGCCCGGAGCCAGCTTATCAGGGAGTTCATGAGTCTCTGTCATGGAGACAAGTATGTGGTCGAGTATGTACGGCAGTTCGAGCAGGGGTGTCACTTTGTGACCTCAATAACAACAGTGGAGAGCGAGAAGTTAAGGCAGTTCACTGATGGACTGCGAGCCGACATCCGCCACGATGTCAATATGGCGGACGTGGCTATGTACATGACAGTGAACAGAGCATACCGGTCTGAGAGGGGCCGGAAGGACATGAGGGATGACGTCCAGAGGAAACGAGAGTAGCAGCAGCCAGTCAGAGGACAGTCTTCGTAGCAGCCAGCGAAGAGACCATTTCAGGGGCCTTCTAAGGGCCCAACTCCTCAGGGGTCACAGCAGCAGAGACCTCAGGGACAGCAGAGGCCGCAGGGTCAGCAGAGGCCACAGCAGCAGGGGGCTACTACCCCTAGACTTGGAGGGATACCGATGTGTCAGGTGTGCCATAATAATCATCCAGGACAGTGCATGGCGGGTTCAGGCAGGTGTTACTGCAAGGAGCCGGGGCATATCTCTAAGGATTGCCCTAGGAGGACGCAGTCCACTGGTCGTGTTTTGGTGATGCAGGCAGAGACTGCAGATCCATACACGACGTTACTCACAAGTATTTTACTTTAGGATTTCCGTCGTTCCCGTGCTTTGACATGTTGGTATTTGGGAGTTTTAAAATTGCATGCTAAGTAGAGCACTGCTAAGAGATTCTATGCCTTAGTTGCTGAGTTGATATAAGTAAGAACTGTAGATCTTCTAGAACTTGCCGTGAGAACTTAGACGGGTAGGACTAGCGAACTTAGAAATATGATAGGCATCTAAAATTTTCAATGGGATCTAGTTTGACTGTAAACGCGTGCCTGTGTGACGTTTCTGTTTCAGGCGAGATTCGTTGCTAGGTTTCACTACCCTCGCCTTGCTAGACTCATGGGCGACTCACTCGTTTATTTCGAACGCGTTCACACAAAGGATGGGTATTATTCTATAGAGCTTGGGTGTGGCTCTCGCAGTGACGGTTTCGTCAGGAGAGGAGTTGACGACGACCAGCGTTGTTCAGGGATTAACGATGATGTTCCAGGATCATGCAGTCAGAGCCAACTTGGTCGTGTTGCCGATGTTAGGATTTGACCTCATCCTAGGTATGGACTGGTTGACGCAGCATGGAGCAGTGATTGATTTCTAGTGGAGATCAGTGACGATCAGGCCGCCAGGGCAATAGACTTTCTTATTTGAGGCAGCGAGGAGACCGCGGAAGCCCAGGTTCATATCTTTTCTACAGTCCAGAAAGCTAGTCGAGCTTGGATGCCAGGCGTTCTTGTCCAGTGTTACCGCTATAAGGGGTACAACAGGCCCTTCACTGTCTGATGTGGAGGTAGTCAGGGACTTCGCAGATGTTTTCCCTGATGATGTTGTGGGAGTTCCACCGGAGCGAGAGGTGGAGTTTGCGATCGAGATGATGCCAGGTACAGTGCCTATCTCTAAGACACCGTATCATTTGGCTCCTACCGAGATGAAGGAGCTGAAGGAGCAGGTTCAGGAGTTTCTCGACAAGGGGTTCATACGCCCTAACTTTTCTCCATGGGGCGCGCCAGTTCTGTTTGTGAAGAAGAATGATGGCAGCATGAGATTGTGCATAGACTACCGGGAGTGGAACCGTGTGACAGTGAAGAATAAATACCCACTCCCAAGGATAGAGGATTTGTTTGACCAGTTGCAGGGAGCTTTGGTTTTTTCGAAGATCGACTTGAGATCTGGTTACCATCAGTTGAGAGTCAGAGAGGAGGACGTGTCCAAGACTGCATTCTAGACACGTTATGGCAACTACGAGTTTTTGGTGATGCTGTTTGGCCTGATGAATGCCCCATCGATTTTCATGGATTTGATGAAAAGGGTCTTCAGACAGTACTTAGACCAGTTCATCATTGTTTTCATCGATGACAGCCTGGTCTACTTGAGGAGCTTGGAGGAGCATAGACAGCATTTACAGACCGCACTGCAGACTTTGAGAGAGCACAGATTGTATGCCAAGTTCAGAAATCGAGCAGGTGGCGTTATTGAGGCATATCGTTTCTAGGGATAGGATTTCAGTCGACCCATCAAAAGTAGAGGCAGTGCAGAACTGGGGGATTCCAAAGAATGCAGCAGAGATTCGTAGTTTCTTGGGTTAGGCAGGATACTACCGCAAGTTTATCAAGGGCCTCTCGTCGATTTCAGTGCCCTTGGCAGCCCTGACCAAGAAAAATGCGAAGTATGTGTGAAGTCCAGAATACTAGAGGAGCTTCGATCAGCTGAAGGAGGCTCTCACTTCAGCGCCAGTTTTAGCGATGCCGGTAGATCATGAGGAGTTTGTGGTGTACACAGATGCTTCTCTGAGAGGGTTAGGTGCAGTTCTGATGCAGGGTGGCAGAGTCATTGCGTATACATCAAGACGTTGAAGAGTTATGAGCAGAACTATCCGACGCATGATTTGGAGCTGGCAGCAGTAGTGTTTGCACTGAAGATTTGGAGGCACTACTGATACAGTGAGAAGTGTCAGATTTTCACCGACCATAAGAGTCTCAAGTACTTCTTCACCCAGAAGGAGCTGAACATGAGGCAGCGCAGATGGCTGGAGTTGGTGAAGGATTATGGTTGTGACATTAGCTACCATCCGGGTAAAGCTAATGTAGTAGAAGACGCTTTGAGCCGTAAGACTTCAGTGGTGGCATGATTATCAGTCGAGAGGCCACTACAGACTGAGATTCAGAGATTCGGAGTGAAATTCTATTCAGGAGGCTGTGCATCGAGTTTTGCAGCGCTCACAGTTCAGCCAACTCTTCGAGAGCGGATATGAGACGGGCAGGCCACTGATGAGCAGTTACAGTAGTGGATACGGAGGGATGAGACCAGAGGAGGTTTGTACACAGTTGAGGATGGTATTGTACGTTTCAGAGGTCACATGTGGGTGCCGATAACTAGACAGCTGAGAGCGGAGATTTTAGCAGAGGCTCATGCATTGACGTACTCCATCCACCCAGGGAGTACGAAGATGTACAGGGAATTATAGACGCTCTATTGGTGGCCGGGGATGAAGAAGGATATTGGGAGATTCGTATCTGAGTACTTAACCTGTCAGCAGGTCAAGGCGGAGCATCAGCGATCGGCAGCGTTATTGCAGCCACTCCCGAGTGGAAGTGGGAGCATATTAAGATGGATTTTGTGGTCGGATTACCCAGGAGATTCAGAGGATTCACAGTGATATGGGTTATTGTGAACAGACTCACCAAGTCAGCGCATTTCATACCGGTGAATACCACTTTCACTTTGACTCAGTACGCGGAGCTTTACATCAGAGAGATAGTCAGGTTGCATGGCATACCCGTATCTATAGTGTCAGATCAGGACACTATGTTTACATCTGCGCTTTGGAGGAGCTTGCACGCAGCGTTGGGGACTAATTTGTCATTCAGTACAGCTTTTCACCCACAGACGGATGGCCAGTCGGAGAGAGTCATCCAGATTCTGGAGGATTTGCTGAGAGCGTGTGTGATAGACTTCTAGGGTACGTGGGATTCGATTGCCTCTGGTAGAGTTCACGTACAACAACAGCTTTCAGGCATCGATTGGGATGGCTCCCTATGAGGCTCTGTACGGGAGAATATGTAGGTCTCCCGTGCACTGGGATGAGGTTGGAGAAAGAGTTTTGACTGGGCCAAAGATGGTACAGAAGACCGCAGATATCGTGATCAGGATACGGGATTGGATGAGGACATACCAGAGTCGTCAGAAGAGCTATGCCGATCAGAGACGACGACATCTAGAGTTAGCTGTTGGGGGCCATGTATTCGTGTGGATATCTCCCATGAAGGGCGTGATGCGCTTTGGCCTGAGGGGGCAAGCTCAGTTCGAGATTCATTGGGCCATTTGAGATTCTGGAGAGGGTTGGTACTTTGGCATATCGAGTAGCACTACCACCCAGCCTATCAGCGGTGCATAACGTATTTCATATCTCGATGATCCAGAAGTATGTTCCGAATCCATCGCACGTGTTGGATTTTGAGCCGCTCCAGTTAGCACCAGATTTATCTTTTGAGGAGGGGCCGATTCAGATCTTGGCTCGAGAGGAGCGCAGGCTTAGATCGTGGAGTATTCCGATGGTCAAGGTCCGGTGGTAGAATCACTCAGAGGATGAGGCTACCTGGGAGACTGAGACCGATATGCGGACGCACTATCCAAAGCTTTTCGGTAAGTAATCTAATTTCGGGGACGAAATTCCTATAAGTGGGGAGATTTGTAACGTCCGAAAATCCTAATTACGTGGAAATGATTGCATGACTAGGGGGAAAATTATTTTAGAAAATTACATTCTATTTATGTGATTTAATGATAGTTTTCATGTTTCATGATATGCATGTTACGTTTTTTTAGCCATTTGAGTTCCAGACACGTGGACGAGATTAGGGACGACCGAGATGAAAATTTATTAAAATTTTTAAGCCCTCATATTTTTAAGAGCAAACTTTTTTCTTAAGCATTATTTACAAAAAATGAACTTTTATGATTATTAGTTGAGGGGAACCCCATTTTCACCTATACGGGCTATTTTAATGGACTTTTCTATATTTTAAAATTTTGGAGGCTACATATTATGAAATTAAGATTTTAAAGCGTTTGATTAGAGTTTTATTCAACATTTTAAATAATTGGAGGGTTAGGATAGGAAAACTCTTAATTTTATTAATTAAATCATTTTAATGGGGTTATTTTGGACACACTCATTTTCCACAACCCTAGCCCTAACTTCCTCATCCATTCTCCCCCTCCATTCACGTCGCCTACCCCCTCCCATTGTCGAATTCTTCAAGTTTTTGGGGTGATTCAAGGTGGTTTTGGTCCCGATCTCGCATCCCTCGCTTCGATAACTCGCAGTTCTTCATTGTTCTCCAACCAAGACATGTAATATCTTCCCTTTTCTCACCATTTAAGCCATATTTAAACTTTTTTATTGGAAAACTTGCATGAATTGTATGTGATTTCCTTTGATCTACGTTTAATGTTTTAGATCCATGCATGTTTCATTGTTTTCTTTACATTTTTTATCCATTTTCTATCTTGCATTGGTCATGGACTATTCAAGGGGCTAAGGATCGAGTCTAGGATGTCTAGTGGCGGCCCATGGAGGAGAAGAATGTGGCTCAACCACGGTTGAGCCAAGATTCAAGGCGTGAGATAGTGTGCGACGAGCTGCGCTCGGTTGGTCACTTGCATGCAACGACTGTGGGGGTTGTAGCCTTAGTGGGAGCCGTGGTTGGGTAGAGAGGGATCGGCTGGACCCAGGGGTGGTCCAGCCGGCGGGGCTCCGGCCATGGGCGGCCGAAGGGAGAGGTTGGCGTGGTATCGTGGGAGGCGGCGTGCGTGCGTTGGCTAGGTTAGGGTTTGCATGGGCTGATCGGTTCGGCTGGACCGTTTGGTTGGGTTCTGTGAGACCCAAAAAGTTAAGAAAGATTAATTGAGTTAATTAATCGGATTTTATGAGATTCAGATTTGAGCGAGCAAATCTGGATGATCTAGCTTGGAGTGGTATTCTTGGTGAAGCTATCGGGTTTGTATAAGTCCTGGAATCAGCCTTGGATCAATTTGGATTTCAGCGGGATCTGATCAGATGTGAGTTTTGGCCATTGCTGAGTGATCGTGTTCAGTAGTGGTGATGGAATCTGTTGTCGCTAGGCAGATGTGAGTACGCTAGCGTGTTTCTGTAGAGAATAGCTAAACTACGTCATTTAGATTAGTTGGAACGACATCGTTTTGGTTTAGCGAGTGAGATTCAGATTTGAGGCATGGTCTTCAGATTTCGAGAGGGATTCTGAGTGTTTAAGGAGCGACGCCGTTTTGCGTTTTAGATTCCAGTCGTGTTAGCAATTCAGTTTCGAGTAGCGAGGTGTTGTGTCCAGATGTGATAGTGGACCCTGAGCGACGTCGTTTGAGTAAGTCAGGATCTGTTGTGACGTAAGGTCATATCTGATGTGAGATTCAAATCCTAGTGGGAAATCAGCTTTGTACCTTAAGTTTTCGGTGGGATCTGTTCAGCAGATATGAGCAGATTTGAGTTTATATAAGAGGACTTTGACCCTTTGTCCATTATTGTTCCCCGACACTTAGAATATTTCCTGTGAGCAAACTCTGTCGCGATACCCTAGCTACTGTTCACCGAATCTTATCTTCTCCTATTGCCGGCGGTAGATAGCTCCGACTGAAGTGAGAGTGGTAGCGCTGGACTCCTCTTGCTAAGACGCTTTGTTTGGTACTACCTTTGGAAGTTTGAGTTAAGCTGGAGAGATTCGCGAGATATCTCCCTTCTGTAGTCTGTTAGCATAAGCGTCGGATTTCGTCTGCCTTTGAGGTAGCTTGTTGGGTAAGTGTTAAAGATCCTATCTTGTGCTTTGTTTAGAGCCTTCTGTTGTGTTAGAAGGGTAGGACAGATTTGGTTGAGATCGTAGCTCCCAATTCATGGTTTCTGTGCTTCTGTCCCTGAGCTAATATATGTGTTTGGTTTAGCAGGTGTGAGATTTGTGTTGCTCGGGACTGCTTTTTGGTAATTATAGCTCAGAATAATTGAGGTACGGATGTGAGCTTGTTTTACAGCTTTGGATTGAGCATAGGTGATTATGCTTGCTGTTGTGTATGCTTTGCTTCGTTGCATATGTTCTGTGTTGGACATTTTATCTGTTGCATACACGCATTTATCATATTGAGCTCAGATCTGTTATAGCCGTGCATTTTGTGCCTTGTTGTATTGATCTGTGCGTACCATGATGCCTGTTTAGGACGAGCGGGTAACTCCCGTATACCTCATCTCCCTGCTGGGATCTGTTAGCCACTATGAGCGGAGTGGGTAGCTCCCACACCTCATGAGTTGGGCAACAGTGGGTTGAGCTATATTTTGCATCGTATCTGTTGTTGAGCAGTTCCTTGAGATTCTTTGGCTCTCTGTGTCTTGGTTGTAGCATGGTTCTCATGCATATCATTTGCGTATTATTTGTTGCTTTCCATTAGCTGTTTTATATTGCTCTCCGTACTGGGGTTTGACCCCATGTCCCTCTGGGGCTGGTGTTGTTTGCCTGTGTATGTGTTTTCAGGTTACCATGGTTACTCAGCTGATCGTGGAGTTGACCCAGCTGGAGGTGCCCCAGGAGGTAGTTAGAGAATGTCCCAGTTAGCGTATAGCATATATATATAAGCATTGTTAGCCGGGGAGTGTCCTGTGCTTTATTGTGTTCCAGTTGTATTCTGTAGTGCTTGTATCTGTTGAATGTTGTACGTTGTACTGAGTTTATTTTAAAACCGGGATATTTTGAGTATTGCTGTATTTTAAATTATGTTATCTTTCAGTCAGGCCAAAAGCAAAAATTTTAACCACTATTTTATTGTTTCCGCTAGTGTTTGCGTGGTTTAACTCTGTGTTTGCGCACGAGGCCTGACATTTTTGGTATGAGGGCTTAAGATGGGATAAGATCGATTTCTTTTGATCACACTTGAGTTTAGGCACAGTGTTTCTTGTTGCATATGCTTGATTATGTGATTTTATGTGCTATGTGATATATCTGTTTTTGCGTGACCTTACCCTCTTAGTGCCTTCGTATATGTCGCCTAGACATAGGGGTAGAGGTATAGGGCAGTTTCAGGAAGAATCCGAAGGTCAGAACGAGGAAGTGCAGCGTAGTGTTCCTCGTCGTGGACGCGATAGACAGGTTGTGATTGAGGTAGATGAGCTGGCAGCCCGTGTGGACGATATGAAACTGGTGATGGCGAGGTTTCAGCGTATGAATCCTCAGACGTTTAACGGTGATGAGCCTAGTTCCGATGCTGAGTCCTGTTGCAGCAATTACCAGGTTGTTCGACCGTGTTAGGTATGATGATGAGCGTAGGCTGAGTTTGGCTACGTTTCAGTTGAGAAGAAGTGTCGAACGTTAGTGGATAGGTACTTCTAGGACTCTAGAGGAGACCGGTGTAGGTATTTCGTGGAGTAGCTTTCGTACTGCCTTCCATCAGGAGTACGTTCCGGAATCCTTTGTGAACGCTAGGGAGCGTTAGTGGATAGGTACTTCTAGGACTCTAGAGGAGACCGGTGTAGGTATTTCGTGGAGTAGCTTTCGTACTGCCTTCCATCAGGAGTACGTTCCGGAATCCTTTGTGAACGCTAGGGAGCGAGAGTTTGATAACCTTGTGCAAGGATCTATGTCCCTGGGAGAGTATGCCCGGAGATTTTCTTCTCTTCTTGCGTATGTTCCGCACGTTTCTGGAGAGAAGGCGAAGAGGAACAAGTTCTTGGAGGGGCTCAATGAGGAGTTGTATTCTTTTGTGTTGGCGGATTCACCGGCGAGCTATGCGGAAGTGATGGACAGGGCTATAGATATCGAGGAGGGACTGCAGAACCGTAGGTCCCGTGTTAGGCCTCAAGTGGTGCAAGGTAACCGTCCCATGGTTCCGGGGGTTCAACCTTCCCAGTCTGTGCAGTCTTCCCAGCCACTCCAACAGCAGGTAGCCGAGCAGCCTGGACACCAGAGGTTTAGGCCTCGTGGTCGTCTGTTCATGAAGAAGTCTGGTTCTAGTTCTTCTGACTCGGGTAGTTCTAGCAGCGGTAGTAGTTACAAGGTTGAGTTTTGTGGCCAGTGTGGAGGAAGGCATCCTACAGCACAGTGTGTAGGTGTGCAAGGTTTGTGTAACGTCTGTGGATAGTATGGACACTTTGCGAGAGTGTGTCCTTTGGCTGGTTCTCAGCATACAGCAGCCCCATCGCAGGGTCTAGGTGGATCGTCTAGAGGTCGTTCTTCTTTTCCGATTCAGCAGCAGAGGTTGGGGGAGCCTCAGTTTAGGCCGTTTCAGCAGCCTGGTCCTTCGCGGTTTGGACAGTCTTCCCATCCTCAGTTTTCATGACCTCAGTTTGCTCAGGTGAATGCCATGACGAGGGAGCAAGTGGAGGGCACGCAAGGAGGAGGAGTGATCGCAGGTACTTGATTTGTTTTTGATTTTCCTGCGCGTGTGTTGTTTGATACAGGAGCATCACATTCGTTTATTGCGGATGCATTTGTGTTGAGCATGGTTTGCATACCACCTCTTTGTGTGATGTTGTGTCTGTTGCGACTCCTGCCGGCACGAGCCTGTACTCCCAAGAGATTTTGTTGAATGGCATTCTTAGGTTTGGTGAGAGTGTATTGTTAGCCAACCTGATCAGGCTAGTGATGTGGGATTTCGATTGTATAGTGGGAATGGACGTGTTGTCTAGCTATAGGGCCACGGTGGATTGTTTCCATGGCGTTGTGAGATTTAGGCCCCAGTCTGGCGAGAAATGGAATTTCTACGGCCATGATTCCCAGTCGAAGATTCCTTTAGTCTCTGTGATGGAGATGTTTAGCCTGTAGTCGTTAGAGAACGCTAGATTTATGATCTATGCCTTGGATGCGTCTTCTTCTTCGCGCGTGGAGCTTAGTGATGTCCCTGTTGTTCGCCATTTCCCGGATGTGTTTCCGGAGGAGATTCCTGGTTTTCCTCCAAAAAGGGAGATAGACTTTAGCATTGAGTTGGTACCTGGTACAGCTCCGATCTCGTGTGCTCTGTATCGTTTAGCGCCTGCTGAGTTGAGGGAGCTTAAGGTTCAGCTTAGCGATTTGCTGGAGAAGGGATTCATTAGGCCTAGTATGTCCCCGTGGGGAGCGCCTATCTTGTTTGTCAAGAAGAAGGATGGGTCGATGAGGATGTGCATCGACTTTAGGCAGTTGAATAAGGCGGCAGTGAAGAATAAGTACCCTTTTCCTAGGATCTATGACTTGTTTGATCAGCTTCAGGGTTCTGCTGTGTTTTCTAAGATCAATTGCGCATTCGAGAGCAAGATGTGGCGAAGACTTCGTTTCGTATGAGGTACGGGCATTATGAGTTTTTAGTTATGCCTTTTGGTTTGACGAATGCCCCTGCAGTTTTCATGGACTTGATGAATAGAGTATTTAGAGAATTCATCGATCAGTTTGTGATTGTGTTTAGCGATGACATTTTGGTGTACTCTAAGACTCCAAAGCAGCACAAAGAGCATTTGAGGCTAGTTCTTCAGACGCTACGAGACTCGCAGCTGTATGCTAAGTTCTCCAAATGCGAATTTTGGTTAGAGTTGCGTTTCTGGGTCATGTGATTTCGGTGGATGGTATTTCTGTTGATCCCAGTAAAGTTGAGGCAGTTGTTAACTGGGAGTGTCCCAAGAATGTTTCTGAGATTCGTAGTCTCTTGGGATTGGATTGCTATTATCGGCGCTTTATAGAGGGATTCTCTAGTATAGCTAATCCAATGACGCATTTGACTCATAAAGACAAGAGGTTTGTGTGGACTTAACAGTGTGAGAACAGTTTTCTGTTGCTCAAATAGAAGATAACTTTTGTGCCTGTGTTAGCTCTGCCGTGTGGTTCCGGTGGTTTTGTGGTTTGTGCAGATGCTTTGTGAGAGGACTATCCAGATTTTAGAGGACTATCCAGATTTTAGAGGATATGTTGAGAGCTGTTGTGATGGATTTTAGTGGTAGCTGGCAAGATTCGTTGTCCTTAGTTTTCCTACAATAACAGCTATCAGGTCACGATTGGCATGGCACCATTTAAGGCTTTGTATGGCAAGAAGTGCAGATCGCCTATATGTTGGGAAGAAGTGGGGGAGAAGCAGTTGTCTTCTCCAGAATTTTTTCAGTAGATGAGAGATCAAGTAAAGTTAGCTCCTCGTTACGTTGGACCCTATGAGATAGCTGAGAGGATTGGCCCTTTGGCATATCGGTTGTTGTTGCCACCAGATTTGTCCTCCTTGCACGATGTGTTTCATGTGTCGATGTTGAGGAAGTATGAGCCAGATCCCTCGCATGTGTTGAGAACTGACGAGGAGGAGCTAGATAGAACTTTGAGCTACGTTGAATATCCCTTGCAGATCTTAGATAGAAAAGAGAAACAGCTGAGGAATAAGACCATTCCCTTGGTGATGGTCCAGTGAAGCAAGCATGGTAGAGAAGAAGCTACGTGGGAACTGGAAGAGAAGATGCAGCGTGAGTGACCGCATCTGTTTGAGTGAGTGTAGTAACAGATTCCAGTAGTTGTTTTGTTTCTTGTGGTTGTTTTCCCAGCTATCTTGAACTCTTGGTTTGGTTGAGTCTGTTCATATCTAAAGTTGTTTGATTTCGAGGACGAAATCCTGTTTTAGTGGGGGAGAGATGTGAGACCTGAAAAGTTAAGAAAGATTAATTGAGTTAATTAATCGGATTTTATGAGATTCAGATTTGAGCGAGCAAATCTGGATGAGCTAGCTTGGATTGTATGCTTGGCGAAGCTATCGGGTTTGTATAAGTCCTGGAATCAGCCTTGGATCAATTTAGATTTTCAGCGGGATCTGATCAGATGTGAGTGCTGGCCATCGCTGAGTGATCGTGTTCAGCAGTGGTGGTGGAATCTGTTGTCTCTAGGCAGATGTGAGTACGCTAGCATGTTTCTGTAGCGAGTAGCTAAACTACGTCGTTTGGATTAGTTGGAACGACAGCGTTTTGGTTTAGCGAGCGAGATTCAGATTTGAGGCATTGGTCTTCAGATTTAGAGAGGGATCTGAGTGTTTAAGGAGCGATGCCGTTTTGCGTTTCAGATTCCAGTCGCGTTAGCAATTCAGTTTCGAGTAGCGAGGTTTTGTGTCCAGATGTGATAGTGGACCCTGAGCGACGTCGTTTGAGTAAGTCAGGATCTGTTGTGACGTAAGGTCATATCTGATGTGAGATTCAGATAGGAGTGGGAAATCAACTTTGTACCTTAAGTTGTCGGTGGGATCTTATGAGCAGATTTGAGTTTATATAAGAGGACTTTGACCCTTTGTCCATTATTGTTCCCCGACACTTAGAATATTCCCGTGAGCCTGTCGCGATACCCTAGCTACTGTTCACCAAACCTTATCTTCTTCGATTGCCTACGGTAGATAGCTCCGACTGAAGTGAGAGTGGTAGCGCTGGACTCCTCTTGCTAAGACGCTTCGTTTTGTACTACATTTTGAAGCTTGCGTTAAGCTGGAGAGATTCGCGAGACATCTTTCTTCTGTAGTCTGTTAGCATAAGCGTCGGATTTCGTCTGCCATTGAGGTAGCTTGTTGGGTAAGTGTTAAAGATCCTACCTTGTGCTTTGTTTAGAGCCTTCTGTTGTGTTAGAAGGGTAGGACAGATTTGGTTGAGCTCGTAGCTCCCAATTCGTAGTTTCTGTGCTTCTGTCCCTCAGCTAATATCTGTGTTTGGTTTAGCAAGTGTGAGATCTGTGTTGCTCGGGACTGCTTTGTGGTAATTATAGCTCAGAATAATTTAGGTACGGATGTGAGCTTGTTTTACAGCTTTGGATTTAGCATGGGTGATTATGCTTGCTGCTGTGTATGCTTTGCTTCGTTGCATATGTTCTGTGTTGGACATTTTATCTGTTGCATACACGCATTTATCATATTGAGCTCAGATCTGTTATAACAGTGCATTTTGTGCCTTGTTGTATTGATCTGTGCGTACCAGGAAAATGTCAGGCCTCGTGCTCTACACAGAGTTAAACCACGCAACAATAGCGGAAGCATACAAAAAGTGGCTTAAAATATTTTCGCTTTATGTTTAAAACTTATAATTTAAAATACACAATACTCAAAGTAATCCCAGTATTTTACAACACTCAGTACAAGAGTACAACATTTAAACAAATACAAATACTAGTACTTCAACGGATAACACAATCCCACAAGCACAGGGCATTCACCGGCTAACAGTATTAGTACATATATGCTATACGCTAACTGTGACACTCTATCCACCTCCCGGGGCACCTCCAGCTGGGTCAAAGCCACGACCAGCAGAGAAACCTGGGAAACCTGAAAATACATACAGGCAATAATACACAAGCAGAGGGACATCGGGGTCAAACCCCAGTATGGAGAGCAGCATAAACAGCATAAGGAAATCAACAGATAAATATGCAAATGCTATGCAAGGGATAAAGGCTACAATCGAATGCAGAGAGCCAAAGGATCGCAACAATAGCTCAACAGCAAGATCTGATCAAAGGAAAGATAATCAGTGGCTACGGGTATACTGAGCACATGGGAGCTACCCACTCATCTTCAGTACACCATACCAGATGCTAAACAAACAGCTCCACCTGCTGTTGCCCACTCATGAGATGTGGGAGCTACCCACTCCGCTCATAGCGGCTAACAAACCCAGCAGGGAGTAGAGGTACGGGAGTTACCCTCTCAGCCTCCGAGGTATATGGGATCTACCCCGCTCGTCCTCGATTACAGCATCCTGGTATTCTCAAATCAACAGAACAGGCATAGCTAGCAAAACAGAGCTCAGCAGGATAATGCGTGTATGCAAATGCAACAGCTGATATCAATACAATGCACAAACGATAACAGCACAGAGCATACACAGCAGACACATAATCCATGCTCAATCCTAAGCTGTAAACAAGCTCACATCCGTACCTCAAATCTTTGGGCAACAATTACTACAAGCAGATTTCCACAATGACGCAGATCCACCACCTGCTAAGCCAACACAAACAACTGCTCAAAGGCCGAAGCACAGAAAAGCAACAGCTGGGAGCTACAACTCAACCAGCGCTATCCTACCCCCATCTAACACCACAAAAAGCTCTAACAAGCTTAAAGGTAGGATCTGAACTTACCCCAACAAGCTAGGAGTGAAATCCGACGCTTATGCTAACAGACTACACAAGGGAGATGTCTTTGCACATCTTTCCAGCTTCAAGCAAACGTTCGAAAACAATATCCAAACGAAGCGTCTCAGCAAGAGGAGTCCAACGTTACCACTCTTACTCTCGTCGGAGCTGCCTACCGCCGGCAATCGAAAATAATAAGGTTCGGTGAATAGTAGCTAGGGTATCGCGACAGGATTTGGCAATCGGGAAAATATTCTAAGTATGGAAACTGGATACTCAATTCGAAGACCAAGTCCCCTAATATAAGCCAAAGCTGCTCACAGCTGAAGAAGTAGTATCCACCACACTTAATCTATCACAACTGATATTCCCGCTTGCAAAACAGATCTTGCAACATATCTCACTCTACGCTAAAACAGCGATCGCTACTAACTCAAACGACGTCGCAGAGAACTACTGTCGCAACTGGACACGTCACCCGCTACTCGCTGCTGAACACTAACCAACATCTGTTAGCAACGCTACAACAGATCTCTCACACAGCTGACGCTAACGCAACTCACAGCTGAGTCTTCTTCGCTAATCCAAAACGCGGTCGTTCCAACCAAACGACAACGTAGAACTACTCACTGCTGAAACACGCTAGCGCGCTCTCTACTACTCAGCGACAACAAATCTTGCTACGACTGCTGAATACAACCACTACTGCTGACGTCACCAATGCTGAGCGCCAACATTCAGCGATGACTCGCGCTAACTGCTGAACAGATTCCGCGAAACTCCAACTCTACAGAACTGTTCTAAGGGCTAAAACAAAACCCAATAGCTTCCCCAAGCTCATCAACGCAAAGCTGATCTCAATAAAAACCGATTAATTAACTCAATTAATCTTATCAGCTTTCGGGTCTCACAATGCCTGTTGAGGACGAGCGGATAACTCTCGTATACCTCATCTCCCTGCTGGGATTTGTTAGCCACTATGAGCAGAGCGGGCAGCTCCCACACCTCATGAGTTGGGCAGCAGCGGGTTGAGCTACGTTTTGCATCTAGTGCCGTGTGTTGAGACAAGTGGGTAGCTCCCATATACTCACACACCTCGTGGCCACTGTTGCTCAGTTGATTGGTATCTGTTCTTGATCAGCTTTGAGATTCTGGATCCCTGCCATTGGTTGTAGCCTTCCGTCGGACTCAGTTGTACATGCATAGCATTTACATATTATCTGTTGCTTTTCCATTAGCTGTAGCCGGGGAGTGTCCTGTGCTTTATTGTGTTCCAGTTGTATTCTGTAGTTCTTGTATCTGTTGAATACTGTACTGTTGTACTGTAGTTTAGTTTTAAAACCGGGATTATTTTGAGTATTGTTGTTATTTTAAATTATGTTATCTTTCATTCAGGCCAAAAGCGAAAATTTTAACCACTATTTTATTACTTCCGTTAATGTTTGCGTGGTTTAACTCTGTGTTTGTGCACGAGGCCTGACAGGTTCGGTTGGATCGGGTCATTCAGTCGAGGGTCGAGTCAAAATATTTTAAGTTTGGTCCGACTTATTTTATTTCTAGATCGGGTATTTTAATTTTAAAGTTTTAGGTCCAATTTTAAGAATTTTAAGTCAAATATTTTAAATCAAAATTTTAAGTCAATAATTATTTTATGGACCTAATACTTGATTTTATGTTTTAAAGTCAAAATTGGTCAATGAGTCTTTTATTTAGTCAAATTTTAATGCTTGAGTTTAAAGACAATTGTTGAGCATTTTGTTAAATTTTAAGGTTAAATTCTAAGGCTTATTGGGTCAAGTTATGTTTAGAGTTAGATGTTATTTTAAAGTTAAGTCTAGGCTTTTGGGCTTAGATTAGTGGGCCAAGCACCTGAACCAGTCCTTGATTGGAGTAGAAAATGTAGAAGTCCGTTGTTATATATTTAGTTATATATGTTGTATTTTATGTATGTTAATGTTTTAAATGAAGGAATTAATATATATTGATGGGCTAAGTTTTTAAATTGCATGTTTTATGAAATGCACGCATCATGAAAATTTATGAAATGTTAGAGGAATGTTTGAAAAGAAAATTAGAGGGATTGAAGTGTTTTGTGGCAAGATAGACGATGAGCGGATCCGGGATGCCGGGTCCGGTGAACCTCTGTTAATGTATAATGATATATGATGAGCGGATCTGGGAGACTGGGTCCAGTGAACCTCTGTTAATGTGATGATGATGTAGGTCGGGTGAAACCGGCCACCATGTACGTTGGTTTATGATTGATCAATCGATAATGGCCCACACTTCATGGATACGACTCACACGTTTTTATGTTATGATATGTCATGTCTTATTATGTATGCTATACAATGACGATATGTTACGATTGATTTATGAATCATGTTTACGATCATTCATGCACGCATGTTTTAAAGTTATTTTACTATATGTATGCATATGGTTTTATTATACGTACCTTGTTATTATTCAGATAGAGCATGCTGGGTCTTTAGGCTTTCTAGGTTTAAATGGTGCAGGTGAGACTGCTGATGAGTTTTTCACTACTGGAGGTGAGGACCTCTGAGCGCCCGTTTCAGCTGTACCCCGTGGCCACTCCGACGTCTTTACTTATGTTATGATACATTTTCAGATATTCATTTGTCATGTTCAGTTTCCGTAATTTTTACTTATACTGATTTTAAGTCCTATGGTCGATTTAATGTTTTTGAGACATTATTTTATCTATGTTTTAAAGTAATGTTGAGAAAAATATTTTAAAGGGGGACGAGCCATACTTTTAAAGATTATTTATTCCGTACATTATTTTTAAAAAAATTTCTAGAGTACGGTTCGTTTCATGCAGTCTTTTGTCTTCACCAAAACTTAATATTCTCCATCAATTTTCCCCTTTTTGTGATGACAAAACATGTGATTAAAAATAGAGATTATATTAAACTTGTAAACGATTACAAATACAATCAGCTTTACAAAAGAAACATAGATCTAAGCCCCTTAGTACAACCGTCTCTTTTTACTGCTACCGTCTTCCCCCTTTTTGGCATCACTAAGTTCCTTAAGTCAATCGACCATTTCAGCAAGTTGCGATCTGACCGAGGTCATTTCATTTGCAAAATACTGATGATTTTCATCTATTTTACTGACAAGATTAGTTTCCAACTCCGACTGAGAGGTGTACGCGGGTCACCACATCATCCTTTTTTGCGTAGAATACTTGCCTGAACTGTTGAGAGGTGTATTTTAAATACGTCTGTTCATCCCGCATCTTTGTAATGGAGGATTCCAAAGATGCAACTACTCTCTTCATCGAGGTAAATTCTGAAAGGATGTCAAAGTTTCCGGGGTACTCGTAGATACATTGATAGGCTGTTGACCAGCTTGGGCAAGATCTGGTGACGCTTCCATATCAGCACGTTGTTCTGTATACTGTACATTGCTAAGCCTGAAGAACCAGGATCCTGATGTTCCTTATTATTCCGAATCTGAAGAATAAATAGAAAGACCCTAATCTGTTGTACTGGACGGGATAGAATTAGCGTGAGCCTAATGCTCATCTCTAGTATCCGTTTGCCCTACCTCTGGAGCCGGTTGCTCCAAAGAATCTATGGCTTCAGCATCTACCACATAGAAATCTTGGACTACTAGTGGAAGCTCTTCAACCACAATAATCTCGTGAGCTGGTTGCACAGTGATAGCTTGCTCTGCTTCCTCGGCTGGAGCAGTGGTTCCTAGCTTGAACAATGTGCGCGCCTCAGCCCAGGTGACTCCTGGAGTATCATCTGTAGAGAAATTCCCCGAGACTGACGATTCAGGAACCAAAATCGGTAGACCAATTTGAAAACGCTGAAACCTATGCTGCTTCATGATCTGGTTGAGATCTCTTTCTAAGAAACGAATGCACATATGATCATAATTGGCAGATGGTGCAGCTTTGTCAAATTCTTTGTGCTTGCCTACCACTTCCTTTGCTCTTCATACAGCTGAAACTGGACCAGCAACCGCCGCTGCATTAATTCAGAGACCTTCTCTGTCTCAGCCCACAACATGAAATCATCTTCTAGTTTAGCCATGTTGTTTATGAGCGTCATTGACTCGATTGAGTTTAGCCTTACCTCAGTACGGAATCGTGCCCATTCATCAAATAAAGACATCTTGGAGGACAAGTCTTCCCAAGCAGATTGAACTACCAGTTAGTAGTGCTCTTCAACTGGGTTCGGCAGGGCAAAAGCTTCAAGAATCTCTTTGCCCTTTGCAGCAGGGTCAATCTTTGGAAGGACATGAAATCATCTTCTAGTTTAGCCATGTTGTTTATGAGCGTCATTGACTCGATTGAGTTTAGCCTTACCTCAGTACGGAATCGTGCCCATTCATCAAATAAAGACATCTTGGAGGACAAGTCTTCCCAAGCAGATTGAACTACCAGTTAGTAGTGCTCTTCAACTGGGTTCGGCAGGGCAAAAGCTTCAAGAATCTCTTTGCCCTTTGCAGCAGGGTCAATCTTTGGAAGGAAATGGGTTGCCCAACTAATTTCCCTGATTTCCACTGGGGGAAACACCATTCCATTCCCATTACTGGTTAATTGCTGGCCAGCTTGTTCACTAGATGGCTGGACTTGTAACGGAAGGTTTTTGGATGTTGCCTCTGCCTCAGCTGAGTTTGTAGCAGGAATAGTAGAGATAGGTTTCGCCAGCTCAGTTCTTTTCATCCTCTGCTGCCTCCTAATCTTCGTTAGTATCAACTTTGCTGTGGACTCAGAATCAGAAGACGCAATAACAAGTTTGCACTTAGTGGCTTGGCCACCTGTTCTGGCTTCAGCTAGCTTTGCCCAGAGGGCTCTCTTCTGTCAGGACCGCTGTTCCAAACACAGCTAAAACAAGCAAAACACGAAAGATTAAAAAGCGGGTAAAATTTTTCTTTTTGGCCTGACTGAAATTCTATCATTTAAAGTACATGCATACTCCAAATATAAGCTTTGCATCAAAAGCTGACTGCATAAAATCTCAATCATCCAATATATATATATATATAAAACCAATCACAAATCGAATCAATACAACAACTACACAGGGCATCCCCTGGCAATGACTCGATATAGCGTATATATATATATATAACTGGAAACTCACGCCTGGGGCTACAACAGCTGCCTCACTCTCGAACCAGTTGAACCACCTTAAAAAGCTTGCCATGGCCAACACATGGCCAAAGCAGCCCCAAGGGAAAACAAACGAGGTTAAACCTCAGTACGAAGAGCAATAACAACAACAGTCAATAAAGCATGCAGCATAATATGTCGTGCAAATGCATGAAGAGTGCCAAGGAAGGCAACGGGGCTCAAGAGCCGCTCAACAGCTGGGAATACAACATACACAAAAATGAACAAACAGCTGGAGGAACAAAGCTCTCAGGAACAACTTGACGGCCAGAGATACAGGGCTCACAGAAAAACTCCACGATTGGAGGTACAAAACAGCAGACACGACTAGACAGCTAAACAGCTGGAGATACACAACGGCAGTGGCCACAGAGCATGGGAGGGCGTGGTAGCTATTCACTCGTCCCAACACGTAGTACCAGAAGCAAAGGTAGAAGAATTCAACCCGCTGGTGCCCAAGCTCATGAGAGTGTGGGAGCTACCCACTCCATCCCAGAGTATCACAACCGAGAGTGTGGGAGCTACCCACTCCGTCTCCTTACAGCACCATCGAGAGTGTGGGAGTTACCCATTCCGTCTCATTGCAACACAATTGAGAGTGTTGGAGTTACACACTCCGTCTCAGGCCTTCTCAATAGAAAGCTACCTGATACTGCAGATTGGAAACAAAAGACGGCAAACACAAGTTGGAGCTCAACAATAGCAAGAGACTAGCAAGGAATAAAATATGAACAACGGCTAACTGCTAGAAAATGATAACAAGGGGGAAATCTCAATATGCCATGCGTGTATGTGATGCTAACCAACAGATACAGCATACAATAATCATAAGGGAAAGCAACACGGAAAACAATAATAGCATAAGCAAAATAGCTTCAAGAGCATGAAGAAACAGAACAGTTTAGGCTTAGCACACAGCTCACAATCACGAGATCTACAGACTCCCCAAGCATGCAGCGTGCTTACACAGCACACGCGTAAAGGCTACAACATCCCAAATCATAAACAGCTCAGGCACAACATGCATAATCTAGTTCAACACTCGCATAGAAAGTTGTCGCAGCTCAACAACAGCGTCTAGTATGGGTCAGCAGATTACCTCAACGCCGCACCCGCAAGACAAGGCTATAGGTACAGCCCATGCACGCAGCCACAATATGCTCACATGCCTAACATAAAGTTGTAACAACAAGCTCCGAATTCATCCCTTATGCAGATCTTGGCAACTACCTCAACGCAGCTCACGGCTGACAGCAGAACACACCTCCTGCTCCCCTTGGACAGCTTGTAGCAACAACCAGGGAGCTCTAATCTGCCAACATACCTAAAGATCAGCTCTGCTAAAGCTTATACAGCTCACGCATGAAGGCCTCACAGCGTAGAACCACTAAACTAACAAACAGAGTGCTATCCAGCTCAAAGGTAGACGCTAGGGACATAAACCAATGCTAACAGACCACAGTTACCTGAACTGAAGCTTAACCCGATCAGAAATCATGAAACCCAACTCACACAGCTCACAATGATCTCCTCTGTCCGGACTCCTCCCCACTCCAAACTGGTATAGAAACGTCGGTCTTGAAGAGGGGTTTCCAACCGAGGTACCCTCCCTCTAAACTGACCAGCCGATCTCCAAAAATCTGGGAAAAACTAATCGGGTGAACAGTAGCTAGGGTTTTGGGGAAAATATCTATCGGGAGCTTCCAGAGGAAAATAAGGAATGGGTGGTCTAAAAAAATTTAGTGTTGGTAAACGAGAGGTATTAATACTCACTGCTCAATAGATCACGACTATAGTGCCAACAGATCATGGCGGACTTCAACACTATACCTAGCCCAGCGTACAGCTCAGCACGCACATATAGTTCAGCTCTCGTATCCAACAGCTTATGCTCCACAGACCACACTCCAACAGATAACAGCTCAAGCGATACCAGATCATGCGTACACAACAGCACAGGTTCTCAATAGATTATTCCTTCACAGCTCAGCTCACCTCAAAGCTGACACCAGCTTGGACAAAAAGCACAGGACGCTCCCATTAACAGCTTGCGTACATCAAAATTTCTCGCCTACGGCAGCTCACAGCTGCTATAGCAGTAACAGATCACAGTCCAGACCAGTTTACGCACTTGGTCAACTCACGCGAGAACATCTCTCGTAGAACCTGTTGTTCGCTATCAGCTTCCTCCTAATCTGATCGAGCTTATCAATACCGCGCAACGTCCCTAAGCTTACTACTCAGCCCAGAAGGCAACGAAATTCCTTTCCATCTTACATGTGATGCTCAACTGATAACAACTTAGAGCTGCTACGCCACCAGCTCACACCAAGGCAGATCAGATCGCACTAACATTGTTGTCTAAGTGTTCACGAAACTCAGCTCGGAGGAATTTATAACAACACTTATCCTACCTATCAGCTCAGGATACTCTAAATAGCTTACAACACCCCAAAGTTGTTCGATAAGCTCTCATATCACAATGCACCAATCTGTAACATCTTGCGATCCCAGAACAGCTCACGTATGTTGTTCCTTGCTACATAGTACTCCTAAGCTGCTAACAGCTCATGGACTCAGCATAGCCTTTGCTTAACAGCTAGCGCCTAATCTGGTGCACAATGAACAGTTTACGCTTTCACACATCAAACCAGCTTGCGCAACATACCAGCTTACCTCTAAGCTGGGCCTCCAATCTTCTAAAACACCTAAGATCAGCACGGACCACTCAACAGCACGAGCCAATGCTAACCCAAGCTAAAACCCGAAACATCTTACACCAACAGCTTAGTGTGAAACTCGATAGCTCTCCAAGCTGGATAATCTCGACTAATTAACCCTTAATCTAAACATGATTAAGCTAATAATTAATTGGGTTAATCACAGTCCTCGCACCTTCTGCGTCTGAGCTGGTCTCAGAACGCGACTGAGCTGGAGCAGCAGAGCTCCATGTCGCTAAAATCTTCTGCGTCAGCTTCTTCTGCTTCTTCTCGATAGCTTCATCTGCCTTATCCCATGCTGCTTTGCTCTCTTCACCATATTTTGGAGCAGCTTGGTTCTTCTTCAGATAAGTGTGAACCGGCTTGGTGTTCAACAATTTAAGGGGACGTAGAGCCATGGACTCCCCAAGGTCCGCTTAACCAATTTCTCCAGCAGAATGCTGATCTACATGACAAACCCTTGAGATTCTTTGCCAGGCGAGGAAACCATGGCAAACAGAGTGCGAAACAGCACGTGCGTGCAGTTTATCTTTAACCCTGATCGCCCCCATCAAATCAAATCGTTCTGTAGTCACAACATCGAATGATCCAGCTTTGGCAGTCAAAGACTTAGTGACAATATCGTTCAGCAGTTGGTATTCCACCTTCATGTCCCTGTTTTTGCTTGAGGATTTGAAAGGAACAACTGTGGCTGAGAACAGTACCTTCATATCTTCCACTGCTTGGGCCGGAAGCCCAGAGAAATTGATTATCCCCTCCGTCAAAAGATGAAAAGTATCAGTGAACACGTCTTTAGTTATTACCATTTTCCTGTTGGCCACTGTGCTTATAATTGTCCCTGAAATGACTGTAGTGTCGGTGAAGAACTGATTCAAAGCGTCCTCAACTTTGGACGCGGGCAGATTTGAGTAATAGAGCCCTGAGCTGGAGAGAAAGTGTTAGCGCTGGGCAGGTATCTCGTGAAATGTTGGTACAGAGCAACTCTAAGTTATTGGAGTAACGTCGGGATGGTATTAAGATTTGAGGTGCGCGAATTAGAGGTACTGCGTTGACCGGTTAGATTCATGATTTGGTGTAGATCGGTTCAGAGTTGTTCAGATCTGGAGGCCAGAGAGCTAGTTGTCCAGATCTGAGGCAGTGCGACGTCGTTTTGGCACTACCAGATTTGACGCTGGTTGAGTGAAATATGTGTTGTAAAGTCACGACTGTGATCTGTCGGATTTAGCATGAATTGTTGAGACAGTGAGTTGAATTATAATATCAGATTTGGTTGTAGAGTAACCTGTGTACCTGGCGCACAGAGTTGGATGCTTATATTTGGTCAGTGTGCACGATCTGCTCTAAGTTGGTTGGTGAAGTGAAATCTGGATGTGTGTTGCTTGTTGTGTGTGAGCTGGTTGTCCAGATCTGGAGGCGGTGTGACGTTGTTTAATGACGCCAGTGTAGACGTGAGTTTTTAGAGCTGTGTAGCAGGATCCGGATTAGTGAGATATGTTTAGCGGGTGTACTAGCTGGTTAAGTAATGAGCTGGTTTTTTATCGGAGCTAGTATTAGATTTGATGAGAGCTGGACTCCGGTGCGACGTCGTTTGGTGGTAGCGAGCAGGTATTGCGTAGAGGAGTCAGATCTGGTATAGCGCTAGTCAGATCTGGTGTAGTGCTCAAATTTGAGTTGGTGGACTTTTACTGTAGCGTTGACCAGGAGAACTAATATAAGTGTCGAGTAACACTAGCCATTTTAAACCCGATATTTTCTATCTTCTTCCTAGAGAGCCCTCGACATATATCTGTTCATCAACCCTTACTGTTCAACCGAACACTATTTTTTCTATTGCCGTCGATTTACGCCGCCGTTTGGGGCAAGGTTGGTGGCACTGTGTTCTTCTTCCCAAGATCTTTCGATTGATACAACTTTGGAGCCCAAGGTCGGTGTGTTGAGGGAGTGCGAAGTAGTTGCAGTGTTCGACTTTCTCGCGATTTCCCGTGAGCTGTTGAGGTAGTAGTTGTACTGATATTTTGAGGTACATTAGAACTTATACTAGCAGCTTCGAGATAATCATGTTAATATTTCTTGCATGATGTGAGCTGCTGTGTTGCGTGCGATCTGCTCTGGTTCAGTTGCGTAAAGTACCGCGTGTTTGTGCTAGCTGAAGATGTCTAGCTATGTGGTTATTTGATGGTTCTCTGTTTTATTTGTTCATATGTAGTTATATGCGTTATTATGAGCTGAATCTGTCTTGCATACACGTATATCATATTGAGCCTGATTTATTTGAGAACCGATCGATGGATAGTACCAGTATGGTGATTCTAATGTTTTTGAGAAAATGAAATGATTGAGGTGTCGGTTGGCTACAGCATCCTCGACTCCCTGCCGTGAGATTTTTTGGTTGTCCTGAGGTTCTCTTGGGTAGCTCCCACCCCTCAGTGAGCATGAATGATGCCGATGGATTGAGAGATCAGATTGCAAGCTGCTGGTACTGCGCGTGAAGGGCATGTGTAGCACCCATGATTCCACATGCGATGTGGCCACTACTTTATTGATTCACTGCCGAGCTTTGGGCGTGGATTGTTTTTTATACCTGATGAGCTTTCGTCGTACCATATCATGTATTCACGACTTGAGATATTGTATGTTTTATATCTTAGCTGGTTTTATTGATGCTCTTCGTACTGAGGTTTGAACTCGTTTATTTTCCCTCTTTGGGCTGCTTTGGTCTGTGTTGGCCTTTGCAGGATCATCAGGTAATCCAGCTGGACTGAGTGGAGTGTCGGCTGGTAGATCCCCCTTTTGAGTCCCAGTTATATAATATGTATCGAATAGATTAACCAGAGGATGTCCTGGGTGGATATTGTAATTGGGGATCTGTATTTGTTATATTACCTGTATATACTAATCATAAAAGCATCATCCCTGATCGTAAAAATACAAATCTTAACTATAATTAAATATAGTTATATCAAATGTAGGATGTCCCAAAAATATAATTGGACTTTTAAAAGTTATCTGTTGATTTAACTTTATTCGTGGCTGAAACTTATATATTATCATTTTTCATTATTTTATTCTGTTGGATCTGTTTTACAGATCAGAATCTAAGTTTTGATTCACACAAAATCTGCTTCTATTGTACTAACGCTCTACTTGACATGCGCAGCTTGCTTAGACTGGAGTAGACGTGAAGATATCCAAGCTAGGACAGTGAAGGGACGCCTGAGCTGGACTGGTCGAAGATATCTGGCTGGAACAGTAAGGGGACGCCCAAACTGGTTCGGTAGTTTACTTCCAGAAGTGCAGGGTACATCAAGCTGGTGCATCAGCTGGATGTTGGAGCAGCACGAAGATCAAGCACAGAGTGTGAAGAGCAGTTCAAGCGCATAATCAAGAGCAGAACTGAAGTGCAGAGCTGAAGTGCAGAATGCTCAAGTACAGAATAGCTCAAGCGCAGATCAAGTGCAGTGTACAAGAGCAGTGATTGAGTGCGAAGCTGTATACAAGAGCAGTGATCAAGTGCACGCTTGATCATTGAGCACGGCAATGATCAGTTCATCGTAGGGATCTCAGTCATTGGGTAGACTGAGATAGAACTGATTAACAGTTTGCTTGCTGATAATTTGGATAAGGTGTTTGACTGGACCAAGTGGACAAGCAAGCAAAACTGGGGCTCTTGACGAGAATAATAGAGCCCAGCGGGTTAAGGTCAAACCAGCTTGAAGTTAAGGAGACCAGCTGGGAGCAGACAAACCAGCTCGCCTTATGATATCTGTGAGAAGCTTTATCTCACAGATATATCAACCAGCTGGTTGGCAACCAGCTGGGAATGGAGCAAAGCTGGAGCCTCGAAGCAGCTCGAAGAGCAGGAAAGAACAGAACGAGCTCAGCTGCAGACAAAAAGAGGCGCAGATGCAGAATTTGCTCAAAGACAGATTAATGATGCAGAGCAACCAGCTTGAAGAAGAAACCAGCTGAAATACCAGCTGCATACAAATCAATCTGGTCAAGAAAATCAGTTTGAACAATCCACGAAGACCAACTTAATTGGTTCAAACTGATCTGCTACGTCCTGTTCACATCAAGAAAATAGATTGACAGAGCTCGAAGTGACCAAAAGCTGCAGAATCGCCGATGAACAGAGCTCAAGAAAAATAAATACTGCAACGCATTAAATGCCAAAGGACACAAAGTACATATGCGTCAGAAGACTTTTCAGAACGGCTACATCATTGTGTCCAACGGATATATCCAAGCAGAGGCTTTATAAAGAGGCGCAATGAAACAGATTGAAGACATGCGGCATAACAGTGAGAGTGTGTTGTGCAAATCTTAAAAGAAAACACTTGAAGACGCACAACACTTGATCTGGGGAGATAGCAGAAAACCAGCTCAATCCAGGAGCACTTCCCAGAGTGTGTGAGATTTAATTCATTGAGAGATTGTGCTTATACTGTAAATCTCATACACACATTCACTCATATTCGAGACTTGAGCGAAATAGATAAAGAGTGAATGTGATTCAAATACTCTCCAGACGTTAAACAAGTCTAGTTATCTTTCGCACTGAGACGTTAAAGAAGTGTGTGTAGCCTTTCTCACTAAGGCGTTAAAAAAATGAAGTTAGTCACATAGCTTGCGGGCTGGTGTGCAATGGGTAGAAGCTAGGAGTTCTTGCGGCTGCGGGTCGTAGGAGTGGGTTGCAGCGGGGGTCGTTGTAATCAAAGTCTTCTAGTGGATCCTTCCCGTGGCGGAAGAAGGGGAGATGTAGGAGATTGAGCTCCGAACTTCCAGAAACAAATTCAGCGTATCTTTCTTTACTGTTTTCAGTATTTACATTTATACGCATCACATATTTGCTTACGCGTTTATAAATGTTTAATTGGGCTTCGAACGATAGAGTGCAGATTGAGTTATTTCCGCATGTTTTATTTACATTACTCAATCTGTATATCGATGCACAAAGTATTCAAGAACACTGAGCTATTGCAGCTCAAGTTAAGATAACCAGATCGTTCGGCCGAAGTGTCGAGCTGGTTCTAGTCTTCCAGCTGGAACTGGCATGTTTAGCGCTCGCCTTATATCGGGCTGGTTTCAACTTTCAGCTGAAACCAGCTTGATCTTTGCGAACCAGGCTTCAACTTTTGGCTGAATCCTACGTCTTGTCATTCGATCTGGTTACACCCTCTAGCACTGGTTATTGATCAAATAACTAGTCATTGCACTTTAACAGAGGGTCTCGCTTAAATCGATCCAACATCTTCTCCGAGCAGATCGCCGTATTTAGGACTGTTGTTCTGAACCGATTCTTCATAGAGATGGTTTATCCGAGCTGGTCTCTCAGCTGATCTGATATCACAATTATCGCTCTAAGTTGATATGTCCGAGCTTGTTAGGATCGATTTACCCTCTATATACTTGTTATTTTGACAATAATCAGCACTTAGAGGGTGTAACCAGATCGAATGATAAGACACAAGATTCAGCAAGGCATTGAAGCCGGGTTGCGATAACCAAACTGGTTCCAGCTGGTTGTTGAAACCGGTTTGATACAAAGCAAGCGCTCAACATGCTGGTTCCAGCTGGATGCTGAAACCAGCTCGACACACAGCCGAAAGATCTGGTTAACTTATCTTGAGTTGCAATAGCTCAGTGTTCTTGAATACTTGTGCACCGAGATACAGATTGAGTAATGAACAATAATCATGAGGAAATAACTCAAACTGCACTCTAAAGTTCGAAAGCTAGATTAAACAGTTTTATGCGTTTTACAAATATGCAATGCGTGAATATGCAAATACTGAAATCACTAAAGAAAGATACGCTGATTTCTTTATGGAAGTTCGGAGCTCAATCTCCTACGTCTCCCCTTCTTCCGCAACGGGAAGGATCCACTAGAAGACTTTGATTACAACGACCCTCGCTGCAACCCACTCCTACGACCCGCAGCCGCAAGAACTCCTAACCACACCACTGCACACCAGCCCGCAAGTTGCGTGTATCTAACTCACTTCTTTTACACCTCAGTGAGAAGGGCTACACACACTTCTTTAACGTCTCAGTGCGAAAGACAACTAGACTTGTTTAACGTCTATGTCCAAAGACTACAATGGAGAGTATTGAATCACATTCACTCTAATCTTTTTCGCTCAACTCTAGAATGTGAGTGAATGTGTGTGTGCGAGATTTACAATGTAACCACGGTCTCTCAATAATTAAATCTCACATACGCTGGGAAGTGCTCCTAGTTCGAGCTGGTTTTTCATTGTCTTCCCAGGTTCAATATTGTGCGTTTTGATTTTCTGTTTTAACTTTGCACAACTATGCTCTCTCTGTTTTTGCGCATTCTTCTTCTGTTCTATTGCGCATTCTTCTTCTGTTCTATTGCGCCTGTATATAAAGCCTCTGTCTGGATTTATCAGTTGGACACAAAGTTGTAGCCGTTCTGAAAAGTCTTCTGACGCATATGTACTTTGTGTCCTTTGGATTTTAATGTGTTGCAGGCTTTATGACTATGAGTTATGTCTACATTTAATGTTTGCAGGTATTGCTGACTTTGAGTACGAGAATTGTGTACTTGACGTGGACAGGAAGAACAAATCAGTTTGAACTAGTACAAAACGTCATTTGTGTTCAAACTACTTTGTTCGTTTGAGCTGTTTGCTCCATTCTGCTCAGCTGGTTTCTCCCAGCTGGTCTGCTTCTCATCCGGCCGCTCTTGACCTCTGCTCTGCTTGCTGAGCTGGTTTGACTTTAACCAGCTCGCCTCTGTTCACCGTTCAGTTCTCCACAGAGCTGGTCTTGTTGAGTTGGTTGCTTCTTCATCACACTGTACTGCTACAGTGCTTTGATCCAGCTCGCGTTGGCTTCGCACTCAATCACTGCCCTTGTGCGCTGCACTTGATCTGCACTTCGAGCAACTCTACGCTTCAATTGCACTTCAACTCTGCTCTTGATTATGCGCTTGAACTGCTCTTCTTACCCTGCGCTTGATCTTCGTGCTGCTCCTACTTCCAGCTGGTGAACCAGCTTGGTGTTCCCTGCACTTTTGGAAGTAACTGTTGTACCAGCTTGGGCGTCCCCTTACTGTTCCAGCTAGATATCTTCGACCAGTCCA
Organism: Dorcoceras hygrometricum; assembly: GCA_001598015.1. Classification (NCBI taxonomy): domain Eukaryota; kingdom Viridiplantae; phylum Streptophyta; class Magnoliopsida; order Lamiales; family Gesneriaceae; genus Dorcoceras; species Dorcoceras hygrometricum. The sequence continues at coordinate 259,708 of KQ988451.1, read as the reverse complement.
GCTTAGGCGTCCCCTCACTGTTCCAGTTTGGATATCTTCACGTCTACTCCAGTCTAAGCAAGGATGCGCATGCCAAGTAGAGCATTAGTACAATAGAAGTAGATTTTGTGTGAATCAAAACTTAGATTCTTATCTGTAAAACAGATCCACAAGAGCTGGTTTATCCGAGCTGGTCTCTCAGCTGAGCTGATACAAAGCCCGCTTTACCTGTTCTGTTCAGATTCTATCTGCACTTCTAATCTGATCTGATTTGATTCTATTATGTTCTTCAGTCTAAGCAAGGATGCGCATGCCAAGTAGAGCATTAGTACAATAGAAGTAGATTTTGTGTGAATCAAAACTTAGATTCTTATCTGTAAAACAGATCCACAAGAGCTGGTTTATCCGAGCTGGTCTCTCAGCTGAGCTGATACAAAGCCCGCTTTACCTGTTCTGTTCAGATTCTATCTGCACTTCTAATCTGATCTGATTTGATTCTATTATGTTCTTATCTGAACTACTCTTAAGCTGATTTGTCACTACTAAGCTTCGATTAGAAATCCTTGAGCTGGTTTGTCCTTACCAGGTTAGATCCGATCTAAAATCCCTGAGCTGGTTTGTCCTTAACCAGCTTAGATCCGATATAAAATCTCTGAGCTGGTTTGTACTTAACCAACTTAGCTCCGATCCGATATGAATAATCAACCCAGTAAGCTCCAATTTGATCTGATTGATTAATCTCTGAGCTGATTTACTCATGCAGTCTTTTATCTTCACCAAAACTTAAATTCTCCATCAAGGGGAGACGTAGAAGTGGTGGCTTCGAATTTCCATAAACAAATCCAGCGTACTGATTTACAACTTTCTACATACATGTTTTCTAAACTGTTTAATCATATTTCAATTTTCAGGGAGTACTTCGGGTTACTTCCGGATGATTTTATCAGACCATACCCGATGTACTATCGATACTAGAATTGGAGTTATTGCAACTCCAAACAGATCGTGCATAGCTGAAATTGTTTTAAATAAATTTCTCCGCTGCGATCTGATCTTTTTCTAACAATTAGATCAATAACGAATTCCCCCGGTTAATTTTAAATGAATATTCAGTCAGCTCTAAAATTCATGTTGAAGCTAAGATACAAGAAAATAATAATCTTTAGCTAAACTTGAATTGATTTATTTTCACAGACAACGTATTATTCGTGAACTCTGGTCATCTATTCTTACTTATTTACGTACACAGTTTTAATTTATTACTATGATTTTTTGTGTACAATTTTGGAAAATAATGAAAAATGATAATATATAAGTTTCAGCCACAATACAGTTAAATCAACGGATCACTTTTAAAAGTCCAATTATATTTTTGGGACATCCTACATTTGATATAACTATATTTAATTATAGTTAAGATTTGTATTTTTACGATCAGGGATGATGCTTTTATGATTAGTATATGTCGAGGATTTTATGTAGATTAAAAAGCATATTGTTAAGTTATTTAAAAGTTTATTTTAAATGGACCTTAATCATTCGGGCAATGACAATCTCAGTGGAGACAATCCGAGAAGTGCCATAGAGCAATGAGTGGAATTTTGGAATCATGGCCGGCGAGAAATCACTGCAAACTCACTGTCCCCCATCAATCACGGAGAATGCCAATGACAACCAATTTCTTAGTAAAATTATTATATTTAACTTCAGGGAATCTGACATTACATGGTAAACGAATTTCATAAAACTCTGATGGAATTGATCAAATATTTTATAAATGATGATGTTACTCTGGACTGCTGCAGATCCTTATTTTCCTTAATTGGTTGGCCTTTTGTGGTGCTATTTGATGGTGATTTACGTTTGAATTGTTAGCTTGAGGATGTTTCTTAATTTGAATCTTGGAAGAAATAGTGTTTTAGTGTAGATTCACGGTTAAGGTAACAAGCCTTTAGGACACAATACTTGACAGCCAAGAGAGAGTATTCTTAGGTGACGCTGTACCATTTAAGATGCCGGAAAATATTACAACTTAGAATCAAGACAATGGAGTGTCAGGATGACTCGTTTTCTCTTCATTCCTGCATTCCTCATGCCCTGTGGAAAGACCATGGTCGTCCTGTTCAGTCTCCTCAGGTGAAAACGCTTGTTGCTCTGAGTTCACTAATAACCTCGTAAGACCATTCTGTCTCAGGTATGTGTCCAAAGGCAAGCTTGCTTCGTGAAGCAAACTCATCATGCTGATACGAGAAGGTGCTGCCGTATGTGCTTGGCCTGGACAGCAGTTCAAGTCCAATCCTCCTCCCTTTAGAATGTCTGCATAATCTTGAGATTGACCATCACTCTGGCAACTGAAAAAAGGTTCACTTTCTGATCTTCCATTACCAAGTTGAGATATCACCTGACTAGGGACACCATCAACCTCTACTACGTTCTTATAATCAGCAGATGCAAACTGATTCCTCTGAGCAATTTCTGTTTCACGCTCTGACTGCCGCTTCTTCTTGCGCATCATCAACGTCTTGAAGCGTCGTTTGACTGTCAAGCAGACATTGCAAACACATGTGGGCTTGTGTTTCCCTTTCCCGCTAGGAGGCTGTATGCACACAATGCACGAGCACCCTGGACGATGCCTAGGGTGTTTTGTAGTAGTTGCTGAAACATGATTTGGCTCGCTTGTGTCACCACCGCCTGCAGCATTAGCTAGAGCTCCCAGTTCTGCAGATGCATCTGCCTGCAGTGAGTTCAGGCTTGCTGCAATTCTTTGTTTCTTGAACTCTACATGACAGAGAACATTGTCTGGTTTGTGAGAAATTCTCAATAAACGAAGTAAAATTAACAATATGACACGCATAGCTTTTCTTGCAGCAGTTAAATACAGGCCTGTGTACGTGCACTCAACGAGTAACTTCAGTCGAGACCAAATGGCCAGATAAATAAAAAAGGAGTTGCCCTTCATAATAGTGAAGGGTTCAGAGTGAGGCCACCACTCATCCCTCCTCTCTTCTAATATTCTTGAGCAAAGCTAGGGATGATGAAATAGAATCTCAAAACCAGTTTATTACTTCGTTTAAGGTATGGATATAAATACAATACCCTTGTTCATTCTGAGAAGACTTTCAAGTTCCCTAAAGCCTAATTCATCTGGTGCAGAACATGAGCATCTGACCAAAAAACACGAAGTATTCGTCATAAATTCTGAAAATTGCAATCAGAAAAGTTGAAGGTTTCCTAGTTTCTATTAAATAAAAGATTAGAAAACCTAATCAACCTGTTCAGATCTTGGACATTGTCCTGACATGTCCATTTGGAAGAGAGGAGGAAATCAACAGGCAGTTTTCTCCATTTAAAGCAGCTATCACACTGTGCCCACTGTTCTTTCTCCCTGGATATATCATTCAAATCTTTAGGCCCACAGGAAAACCAAGTGCATAATTAAATATTAAAAAATTGTAAAAATATACCTACAGCATTAGGCATATGATCCACCTCATAAACCAAGTAGCTTCATTAAAAATGCAGTTCAATATGCGGAACTACTCTAGTGCTTTACCAATAAATTGTACCATGATAATCCAGATAAAATATTATGCTAACCACTTCGTGAATAATGACTCATCAACAAGCACATCCATCGTAACTATTGCTTTTATGGGTTATAGTTGTACTCTATAGCAACATACATAATTAGGATGTATTGTACAGATTAATGGACATCTTTTACTAACAATTAAGAAAAGCTTTAGAAGAAAATTGTTACTTGAGAGAATAAGAAATTATTGATCATACCAAAGGAAATAACAAATTTTAAGTTTAGCATGCATGAAATGTAATAAATGTAGGCTGTTACAGAGAGCCTTCAGTCCACAAATAACACAACGCTCAACGTTTGTTTGTAATGAATTTCATGAGCAAATTACTCTTAATAGCTTTGTTTAATGGACCAGACATGCTATTATGAAACAAATCTATGTCAAACATTTATTAGAACACCTTCATCCTTCAATTGATATCATTACTCTACCATTTAATGAGACCAAACTTGTCCAAACTGTTGGAGTTCATGAAACAAGGTCACACCATGTCTTCCCAAAAAAGAGGGAAAAAAAAGAACACAAGCACAGGCACAGAGATATCGATAATATCTTACCCAGATAGACGAACAATGAAAATACTCCTCTTCCCAAAAACAGGTGGTTCCTAATAGTTGGCATCAATATAACCAAGCCTGAGCTTCTCAACAATAATGGCTTGATAACTGGAAATTTCATATGTATAAAGAATATTCTTACTTCAAACTCTTCAAACTCATGGTCCTCAACCATGATCATGCTAGGCTTCACACTAGGTGGTGGACGAAGGATATCCTGCACCTCTTCCCATGATAGTTTTAACTCCATTGCATCATGGCCATCAATGAGTAGTCTCTTACTCTTCAATCCAATATTTCTGTTTCTTTTGCGCTCAGGAAGCAGCAGTGTCTGGGACAGCAGATTCTGTCCCAACTGGGATTCATTATTCTCGGTATAGTAGGCATGTGTTGACAACATTACCAATGGAGAGTTCGTGCCTCCGTTAAGCGGAGAAGGAAGGCCCGAATATCCACTCATTAGGTTTAGATTTTTAGCAGCAGTTAAAGAAGGTTCACTTTGAGAAGAACCCCTATTCACTGGAGATATATATGAATCCTGACAGGCATATTTCAAAGTATCAATTTCAAGACAATCACCATCGACTATATACAATTAAAAATAGAACTTGTGTGAGTTTATTATTTAATATTCCTGAAGATGAAGAAATATAGAAAGCTAGCTACCGGCTGTGCAAGAATATTGTTAGATGCTTTCCGGTACCCCATCAAAAGTTTTCCTTCTGGTTCCATCCGACTGAAAGTTACTGACAGGAGATACAACAATAAGATAAGAAAATGTTGAAGTAATATTCATTGTGACCATAACTAAAGAGAGAAATTAGACATATTCACATATTTCAGGACATTGATCTCAACAAATAAATCTAAAAATGGCACGTTCGATGGTCAGATACATAACTTATATGTGTTTCAAAGGCAATATATTTATTTTCAATAATACCTGTATCTCCAGCTTGTAATTGCATTGACTGGATGCAAGGAGTCACACCCTCTAAAACATACATTCTGCTATTATTATTTGGCCAAAACCGGAATTGGAATACCCATTCATTGCCCTTCACATCCTGGATTCTCAGAGGAAGACCCTCTGGCTGAGAGATTAGGGGAAAATATGCCTGAACGAAACATGTTAACTGGTAACAGATAAAAAAACTAAAGGATAAATACACATATACAATGATCCTTTGATCTTCTTTTTTATTCTCTCAAATTTTATTTTCCCATTTTCTTTTCCTCTGTGGGGTTATGAGATAATAACTATATAATCATATCCAGAATTTACTCTGATTGTTGCCCTTAACACGATAATGTAACATTCAAACGTCAAATAACTAACTCACTTCAGCACAGGCTTTAGGAAGAACCAGACGCCCAATTCGACCAGCATCACTGGCACTTAAAACCTTTTCAAACAATGGAACAATGGTAGAATTTGAGCTTGAAAATGAGAAAAATTAAGGAAGTGGACAGCTTAAGAAAATTTCTATTGTTTGATGAAGCATTATAGAACTGTTTCAAAGAATTGGTTCCCTAGTAAAAAAATTTATCTCTAAGGATACTCTCCAGATATTTGCTGTAGCTCCAGATCTGTTATTCGAGGCCAATAACGAGGAAGCAACTGATTCTTAACTCGTCCTTCTACCGGTGGTCTAGCCACACGTAATTGTGAAATATCGCTGGAGTTTTGTTCTAGTCCTGTAGCAAAAACCGAAGCTGGGAGACTGGGTGAGAGATGGTAAGGCTTACACGCCTGCTTCAAGGGAGTAATAGATGTACAGAACTCCCTTTCTTCAGCAATCAGCCGAGGGAATGGATTTGAGTTTGATGCAGACAAGCCAATACTCAAGTTTGTTTGAATCATACATTCTTGCAATGCTTCAAAATCTTTTGGCAAGTCAAAACTTGATAATGCTTCATGCACTATTTCTCCAGGACGAGGAAAGCATTCTTCCGGTTTCAGAGGAGTTGTATCAACATTTTGGGATGGGGGCAAGTGCGCTAAGCATAAGGTTTTGTTATCATCACCAGAATGTCCAGACGGTATCTTGTCCATGAATTGATTAATACCAGCAGTAGAAAGGGTACATGCTTTATTTTTTTCTTGACATGGTGTCAATGTCTGCATAAAGCTTTGTAGAATCAGATATTATGCAGATGTATAGAAGGAGCTAAAATCCACATAGTTAAGCATTTGAAGTTCTATCGTTATTTCTTTCCAAATAGTATAAAGTAACCGAATACTTGACTTTGTAAAATGCTATTCCAGAAATTATTTTTTTCCATAGCAGCCCAAAAAAGAACTACAAAGGATGAAATGATGATAATTGTCGTTCTTATGGTATTTAAAAAGATCAAAAAAATTAAACGACGACACCGAAGATATAAAAAATGACTCAGTATCAAGGACCTCCAAGCTACTTATATTCCAACTATTGTAGAAATATGGTTTTAGATTAAGATTTCGTTTGAGAAATAAAACATCTTCCCTCACTGAATAGACATTCGAATAATAAAAATTGAATAAAATGTGAGTTGTCAGGTGCACCAGAAAACATATTAAAAGCTAAAGCACCCAACATAAGGTATTCACATTTTAGCATTCGGATATTAATCTTACACGAAGACGCGTGGAACCCTTGGTGCAGCCTATACAATTTACATCACCAGTGTCAAGAACTTCCAGTAAAGAACTAGAGGCAATGCATCCACAATGAAGACGCTGCCAACACAAAACAGATAATTTCTATGAATAAACATTAAAATAGGAGTGTTGCCCAAGCAATTCACGAGCTCACCTTCCCACATGTACTGCACTCACGCCAACCAGTGTCCTCGGAGTGGAACATTTCACAGAAGATTAACTTCTTGTAGGCATCCCTGTTGTCAATCAGAGAAGGTTTATCAAGTTTTATAGATGTTACCATGGAATTGAAAATGCAGCTCTACTAGGTGGCATTATTTAATATCATTATTATTTGTTCTGCAATACTTTCTTGTCCACATTATTGTGGATCGCGGCGGCAATGGTTTTTGTTGTCCCTAGCTACAAATTTTGCTTTAGTCTAACTAAACAAATGGTACCACAACCTGGGATTGTGTTGAAATGTTTATAATCAACAAGTAACTAATGATCAGATGATGACTCAGAAAAGAAGTTATCGTAAGGAAAGCTGAAGCATATTAAAGGCCAAAAAGCTTGTAGTCACTCCGTAGTGTAAGATGTTTTGGAAAAAAAAAATTCTACAAGAGGAATCTCTGTCTCTCGCAACTTGCTTTACCACAACAAAATCCTCAGAAGCTTAGTGGATTGACAACATCTGCACCTATCATATGACATATGATGAGTCTATATTAAGAGTTTGATATAACTCAAACTTCTAATGTCAGGATTGGATATTGAGAGTGTGTTGAGGCAAAAGGGAAAGTGTAGAAAGCATGATACAGGTGCAAAATTTATTTAAATTGTTTAATTTGAAGCAGTAAGCATCCTTAGAGTAGAACAGTTACTCGAGAAAGATTACAAAGATTTTAAGATAGAAGTTTGAACTTCTGATTCAGATGGAGGTAATTTTTTTTTGCATTAAAATGCGAAGTTGTCTCTCTCAATTTGCAACAAAGTAACTCATGTTCATTAGCCAAATTGGAAGGTGAATTTAAGTTGTCACAAAGGTTGGGTCATGTTAATTTTGCAGCATTTATCGAACATTCAAGAATGAGTGCACCTTTTAAAAGCATCAGAAAGCAGTCCAGATTGACATTTACAAAAAGGAGATATATGGAGATCAACAAATTGATTTAGGGAAAAGATGTATTGATTTGATATATAAAAAGAAGTCGTTTAAGCACCAAAACATCCAAAAATTATATAGAGAGAAAAGAGAGACCAAGTTACGTTCATACCCACAATTATCACAGAGTGTTGCCAATCCACCAGATCGCAAAGGCCAGCCCTTTTTCCACACCAGTGAATTTGACGAAGCACAGGCTCCATTCATGCACACCCTATCATCCATTTTCCGCGCTTGAAACAAAGAATCCAAAATTGATTACGTTGCAAGATACGCAAACAAAAAATTTAAATACCCATACATGTATATAATACAAATGAAAAGAAAGAGCAGAAGTGGTAACTTACCAACTTACAACAGTGAAAAAGAAATAATTTTCCGCAACTTTCGTTGGAAGTAGAGGAACGGGTTGAACTTTAGGAAGCCGGAGAGCGGTGGCGACTGCGGTTCTGATGGAGAAGCGGCGGAGAAGTAGAAAAAACGGAGACTGAATGGGTTAAGAAAAGGTTGATGGAGCAGAGAGAGGCTCGTACTGTGCACAATGTTACAAGAATATTTGGGAAACAGCTCTTATCATCACCATGTTTCAAATCTCTTCCTATTCATATGATACCTATATACTGAAGTCTATGTTAATCATAATCATAATCATAATCAATATTAACATGAAATGGTAAAGATAACTATTGATGAACGTGAGAGTGGAATGGTGGCGCCCACTGGTCACTGCACTTGTCAAATAAGATTCCAATGATGTCCAGAATTGTCAAGTGTTTGGTGCACGCTCGCTTTTGTATACATGTTTGGATTTGAAGCAATCATCATATCATTACATTGCTTTCTCCGTTGGTTTTATTTCACAATGTAGTCAACTAATTGCAACTGACGTTCCATATACTTCATGATGGCGTCATCAATAGCATCAATCAACTTAATTATTAAAAGCTGGATTAAAAGCTGAAGGTTCGAATTAACATTTATAATCCCAGCAGGCATTAGGTTGATTGTACACTTTGTTAGTGAAGATTCCAATATTTCTCTTTGCCGGTTTCCTTTTAGGCGCCACCCCTCTTTTCAATGCCACACCATAAACATAGCAAGCATCTAAAGACCGACCTTGTCGATTCAACTCATTAATCACTAAGTCATAATGATTAGAACAAGGCTCGATGAGTAGCATCAAAACCGATAACGCCTTGTCTACATCTCCGGTACCACAAAGTGATCGAGTGACAACGTCGAAAGTGAATGTCCGAGGAGAGTGTCCAATCGTGATCATCTCATTCAAAACCATGAAAGCTTTGTCAAACTCCTTTCCATTGATCAGGGCTTCTATCACCAGATCATACGCACAAGGATCGATAGTGTATTGGCCATTCCTCATGTCATCAAACAAATCAGACGCATGTTTCACCAGCTCTCTTTCTTCCCGAGAACGTCTGCAGACGCCTCTCAACAAGGTGTTCATCATCCTCTCATCGGCTCTAAAACCGATTTCAGCCATTTCCCTATAGACCCCCAAAGCAGCTCTAATCTTTCCCCATTTAATCAATCCATGGAAAAGTGTGTTATAGCTTATGTAATCCGGCCTGCAATTTCTCTCCTTCATTCGCTTCAACAAGCCAATACCACTTAAAGGTCTTCCTTCTTTGAAGAAGCCATTCAACAAAGTGTTATAAGTAACAACACTGGGAGTCAAGTCCATTTGTAGAGCTTCATCCAGCAACTCAAATGCCTCATTTGACCTGCCCACTTTACACAAACCATTCATCACTGCGGTGTAGGTATAAATATCCGGTCTTAATGAAGATCTCTTGATGGTCGTCAGCAAGTCGTAAGCTTCTTCTACTTTCCCAACATAGCACAGCCCTTTCAATAAGCAATTGTACGTATTGATTGTGGGATGACAATTGATTCTGTACATAACATCGAACACCTGCAAGGCATCTTGCAATCTTCCGATTTTACAAAACGAATTGATCAAAGTAGTGAAAGTAGCAATAGTGGGTTCAAACCCATTTTCCAACATCCGTTCCAGATAATTTTTGGCCTCCGTCGGTTCATTAAGCTGACAATAAAAGCACACAAAAATTGAATATGTCCAATTATCCGGAGCAAACCCCAAAGATGGTAGCTCGGATATCAGTTTCAAAGTCATTTCAAACTTTTCCGACGCAATTAAAGACATCAGCATCTGATTAAAGCCGGTTATGGTCGTAATTGGCAATCCACCATTTTTCTTGAAAATTTCGATTGCTTCAAGGCTTGGTGAAGAAGAAATAGAATCAAGAAAATCATGGTCTCGTAATTCTCCGGCGCATTTGCATTCAAAAAAATCAAAGGTAAAGGATTGTTGTAGGAAACTTCGCCCGTTGATGAGAGGAAAACGCGTATTTGGAGCAGAGAATGGAGTGTACGAGGGGCAGAATGGAGAAGAAAGCATTATTGGTCCAAATGAGAGATATGGATCTTACAAATTTCACTTAACATCAACAATACCATCAGCATGGCCTTTCCAAGGCCATAAATGATCTTATATTTTGCCAATATCAATTTTTTATTTATGAATTTTATAACCCTTTAATTTGACTCTAAAATAGCTAACCAATTTCTATGCGTTGGAGAAACTATGCCAATATCAATTTTTTATTTATGAATTCTATAACCCTTTGATTTGACTCTAAAATAGCTAACAATTTCTATAAGTCGGAAAAACAAGAAAGTTCCACCGAATAAAAGTTGAACAAGGAAAAAAAACTTTTACGGGAAGCTAGTAAAAATTTGGTCAGTCGGGCTTAAAAGAAGCTCAATTGAATAAAGAGTCCTAAGTATTAAAATAAATTTTTCGGATAAAATAGATTATTCGAAAAATAGAGTTTTCGGATTAAAGAAGTCCACCGGATTAAGAAATTCACATGTTGAATAAATCTTCACTGGACAATGAAGAAATTTCCATCTGAATAAAATAATATTTTTTATTCTTATACATTTCTATCTAGATAAAGAATAATTTATTCGCTTAAAAACTTTCTGTAACGCCCGAAAAATCCATAGGACCACATATTTGAGCATTTTATATTTTAAGGGTCTATTTGATATTGCAGTTTCAGTCTTAAGTTTATTTTAATTGTTTTAAAAAAAAAGTTGATTTTCAGTTGTTGTTTTGAGGCATGATGCGGACGGTTTCCAGGCAGCTGTCGCCCGAGCACAAACACGAGCATATTTCAGCTTTTGGTTTGAAATGCCATCGGCTGGACAAAAATAGTTCCTTTTAAAAAGTTTTGGTAAAGTTTTCAAATGCAAAACAGTGGTAAGGAGTATTTGACAAATTCTTTTGAAAAGGACACGGGTTGGTAGGATCACATGCCTACTCGAGTGTTAATACCTACTACAATCATATCTCGTATATGATTGTTTTTGTAAGCAAGAAAGTTTCATGGTTGTCCAGAAATTTCCCTCTTTTTCTCTAAAAACTTCAAGGTGCTCGTGGTGGTGCTTGTGGAGAACTCCTGTTGAGACCGGCTGCTCTTGTGTTTCGCAGTAAAGGCAAGTAAAGGCTGATTTTTTTTCTACGCCATTTTAAAGCATATATATTGTTCCAGTGCATGATTGTTGCCTGTTTATGTTAACGATAAGTTATGTTCATGTTTAAACATGTTTAAGAAAATTAAAGAATGACGGGTTCAAAGTTATGTTTCTGTTTCAAAGCTTTTACAGAGTGCTTCGATAAAGAAGATGATGTTGTTTTAAAATAAAATGCTTAGCAGTCGGTTTAAGTGATTCCATGTTCAGGAAAGTTCTTCTGGTGAATTTCATCTTTAAACCAGTAGTATTCGCTTCAGCTGATGTCTTCTGCATCCAAGTCTCCCAGATGTTCTAAGAAAGTTAGATGTTTAAAAGTACGATGAAGTTAGCTTTGATTCCAGTATGTTTAAGAATGTTCTTTCTTCTGGTGAATGGTAATGTTTGAACTTGACGCTATGTAATCGAAGTTGCTAGTCGAATCAGAAGTTAAGTCTGATTTAATAGGCAACATCTGGTAGCGTAGTCGTCGTTTGAATGTTACAACACCAAGTTATAGTCATATTTTGGTTCCTGAGAAACCAGCAGGTGCTTCTTAGTGAGAAACCAGCAGGAAACCAGCAGGT
>KQ988451.1:232483-246780 GCA_001598015.1 Dorcoceras hygrometricum | reverse complement strand
GCTGATATCAGTAGACACTTGATCAGGTGCACACGGACCTAATGTAGAATTTCCAAGCCATAAATCATGAGAAAATAAGAATGGGATCTGGGTCGTCTTCCCCATTTCCAAGTTTAATGAAAGAAAGTTTATGAAGCTGATGAATGACTTCCTTTTTAAACTGTTATGCTAAGTTATGTTATGTTTCATATGTCTGCCTGCATTAAGTGATTTTGTTATCCTCATATTTTACTTGCTGAGCCCCTTGGCTCATTAGCTTTAAAATGGTGCAGGTGGAGCAGAGCTGGGGCAGGCGGGAGGCAGTAGTTGAACCAGTTGTGGTGATTGTGTTTATCTAAGGCCGATGTTTCCGCAGCAGTGGTTGTTGTTTTTGATCTTTTGTTAAGTCTGTATTAGATCCAATACAACAATAGTAAATTCATATAGAATTTCAGAGGTTGTATTATCGCACTTTGCATTTTTGACATCTGGTAATGAGAAATTGTTTCAGCTGTCTCAGTACTTGGCGCCATTTTGTTGTTTGCGTTTCGAATTTTTATTTTAGTCATAAGGGATACAGCTTATGACATCTTCCATTCAGCCCTTCTATTATTTTTATTATTCATTCGTGACCCCATGAGGATGGGACGTCACACTTTCATCGGAATAAAAGACGCAGAAGTCATTCAAATAAAAGAAGCGAAAAAAAGAAGAAGTTTTCCATGTCAAGAAGTCATCAGCCGGAAGAAAAAAATCACACATAAAAGAAGCTCAAAGAAGAATATGATGCGCATTTTAAGGACAACTGTACAAATGCATTTAATTCAAGACTTCTTGAAACGAACCAGACTCTACAATTTTTTTTAAGACATTTGCGGAAGCATAAACTTTAAATATGGCTCGTTCCCTTCTAAAACAATTTCTAAATCATTTTCTCAAAATACTGTAAGCTTAAATAAAGGAATATTTAAAAACGTCAAACATCCAACATCGTAAAATCATCGAGTAAAAAGAATACTGAAAGCTAACATGTTTAAAAACCAGTATCTAAAACTGTAACATAACAGACTGAATCATAAAGACGGTCACGGGGTACTGCTGCAACCGGCGTTTAGAGGTCATCACCGCCAGTCGGAATGAGCTCATCAACAGGATCATCACCTGCACCATTTAAACCTATTGAGCCTAGAGGCTCAAGATGCTCTATCGTAATGCATAACAAAGTATATACTAATAAAAGTGCATGCAAGCACATACTGTAATTAAAATAACGTAAAAGATATGGATGCGTGCATGATCTTAAAACATTTCATCATGTAATCATATCATGTATCATATAAGGTATGGAATAACGTAATCTGAAAGAAAGCGTAAGAGTCATATCAGTGGATGTGAGCAGAGTGTGACTGATCAGTCGTAATAACCAACGTACGTGACGGTGCGGTTCACCCGACCTTACCTCGGGATCCCTATATGTCACACCTCTTGAAAAATGCCACTTCACCCGACCTTACCTCGGGATCCATAGGCCCTGAAATCCTGAAATCATTCCTAAAAATAGGAGATCCTCGGGCCCGGCTACCCGGTTACTCCCATCGTAGACTTGCCACATCACTTCCATTCCTCGGATTTTTAACTTAAAAAGGACATGCCTGATCGTTTCACAAATCTCATAATGCGTGAATTTTCTTAAAATCATGCAATTTAAAAGCTTAACCCGTTAATGGATAATTAATTCTTTTCTTTAAAACCTTTACGTACATAACATACTACATATATGATTAATTATGCATTTACGGGCTTCTATTTTTTTCTACTTCGGTCGAGGGTTGATTCTGGGGCCTGGCTCGCTATTTCTAGACCAAACGTCGCTCTAAAAACTGCCGATGAAACGAATGTTCACCGCTTTTTCCCATTTTTGCCTATTTTCTTTAAAATTTGATTTCTTAAAAATCAAGACAAAAGAAACTAATTAAAATCAATTTTGACTTCTAAAAAAATCATTTTGGGACTTATAAAAATCGATTTTGACCTTTAAAAGCAATTTAACTCAATTTTGACATCGAATGCCGATTTTGACCAAAAGACCAATTTCGACCAAATTAAATTCCAAAAATCGATTTTGACATAAAAATCCCTAAAGCCCTAATTTTGACTAAAAACTTAAAATTAAACATAACTTAAATTATTTAAAAAGGTTTGACTCAATTTGGACCTTCTGGCTATTTTCTTTAAAATATGACTTCGACACATTAATTAAATAACAGGTCCATAATTAAAATAACTTGACCCATTTTAAAATATTTGACTCGAGACTCGAAAAATTGATCCGATCTAATCGACCAGCCGGTTCAACTGAACCAAACCCGTTAAAACTAACCCTAAACCGGACACACACACGCACACACCAGCGACGCACGTGAGCAGCGTCCAGTCTTCACGTTCGTCCTCCCTGCTACGGCCACCATGGCCGGAGCCGTTCCGGCTGGACCACCCCCAGGTCCAGACGGTCCTAACCTAACCGACTTTGGCTCAAACCATTGGCTAAACATGGAGAACTGGTCGCTACAAGTGGACGCTCCAGCCATGCTGCACCGTCGCGACCACCTGCTGGTCTTGGCATTCGTTCTCTGTTAGAACAATATTTATTAAGTTTTGGTGATAACAAAAAGACCAAATGAATTGATCGATCAGCTGTCGCATTCTTCAAGTGCTAGTTTTTCAGTTTGAGTCTTCATGAAGAGATCAGCAGTTGATTAGTTGGAGGAGTGCTAAACGACGACGTCTTGATAAGGTGGAACGACGTCGTTGGTATGAACAGTTACAGTTCAGCAGATACCTTCTTGAAGAGCTACAGCAGTTATTCGTGCAGATTCAGCAGATGGTATTCGTTTTGAGTTCTATCGTGTTTTGCTAAGAAGTGTCAACGACAACGTTTTGATAAGTTGGGACGAAGTCGTGGAGTGCACAGTATCGTTTCAGCAGATGAATATTCAGCAGACTCTTTGTTGAAGTAATTCAGCAGTTGCTTAGTCTATTGGTTGAAGATGGTGATACGACAGCGTTTGAGTTAGTTGGAACGACAGCGTTTTGGATAGATTCAGCAGAAGCGTTCTTTAGTTGTTTCAGCAGATGGCTACAGTGACTCAATCCAGCAGATTCTCTACATGTTGTTGTCCAGCAGGTGTATTACGAAGATAGCTAAACGGTGTCGCTTAAATAAGTTGACACGACATCGTTTTATTGCTAAAAATCAGCAGATGGAAAAACGCGTACGCATTTCAGCAGATGAATTCTTCTAAGCGTTTTTCCAGTCGAAGCTTTCAACGAAGGTGAATATAAGTGCTTATTTTCAAAGTAGTTTCAGGCGCAAGCTCTAAGTATTTGAAATACGATCGTTTGCTTATTTGGAAAAGATTTATTGGATCGTACAGTTGCCTGGAATGAAGGAAACAAGGTAGGTACTATTTTGGGTGAATAGTACAGTGTACAGTGGCCGTTTCTCTATGCTTGCACAGATATGGAAAGAAGACAAATTGGCTCTGTGGATGAGCATTTGACCTTGCAGTGGAGCAGAGATTACGGTGTACTATTTTGGCAGTAATTCAAACGGGATTTATTTCCTTTGGAGGATTTAATGTTACCGTTGCAATTGAAGCCTATAAATATCAGCAGCGGCTTTGAAGAACTCACCAATCGCTATTCTATCTTGCTGCAACGCTGCCAAAATATTTACAGAGCTTTTCTCTACGTTCATATTTCAAAAAGCTCAAGACTCGAAGAACAATTTGTTTTTGATCTTCATTAGATAAACTTTCGAGTCAAATTATAGTCTCTAGCTTCGTGTTCTCATTGATATATTTGATAGAGTCTGTAAACGAACTGTCTTTTAAGAAGTTCGTAAAACGTTCAAAAGCATTGTAAAAATCAGCAGCATAGTCTGCGTGAAGCGTTGTGAGGTGCTAGGAGTTCTCAAGGCTGTTGGCTTTGGGATCGGGTGCTTGTAGATTGTCTACTTGTATCAAAGTCTTCTAGTGATACCTTCCGAGGAGGAAGAAGGGGAGACGTAGGATATTCATATCCGAACTTCCAGAAACAAACTCTCGACCCAATCTTTTATTTACGCAGTTATATTTTGAGTTTACGCATTGTACTTTGTTCACAAACTAATCGGCCTATTTCCGCACATTTATTTGTGGCTGAGAAGTTTGCATAAGACTGAGAAACCAAAACATTTTAAAAGAACCTTTGAAATAGAAAAATCGAAGGAGTTCATTCAAAGCCCCCCTTCTGAACTCCTATTTGCTTAGTGATCCTATTTCCAGGGACCATCAATGACATCCGAAGACGGTGGACAATGACGATCAAGGATATTGAAGACCGAAGATCTGTAAAACCGGAAGCATTGTAATAGGATTGCATTGCATATTGCATTACCCCTAGGATTGGACACAGGTCCGTGGCTGGAAACCACGGACCGCATAGATCTCGCGATCGATCATCCCAATATTTATATATATGTGATATATAGTTTAGTTGAATCCGCATGTTGCATGTTTTAAATTTGATTTTCCATAAAGATGAAAGACGGGGAGACTATGACTGAATTTGACGAGCGCTTCAGTGCAATTATCATCGAGTTGAACAGTCTGGGCAAAGAATACAGTAACCGGGAGCTGGCCCTGAAAGTAATGAGAGCATTATCTAAAGAATGGTGTAAAGACGATGGCCATGAGGGAGTCCAAGGATCTGAACAAGATGGAGCTCCAAGATTTATTTGCAAATCTGAAGGCCTACGAGTTTGAGCTCGAAACCAGATCAGAAGCGCCCTCAACTTCCCAGCCTACTAAAGCTCTTGCTGCTGTTTCTGCTAAACCATGCTCTCCCAACACGAGCAAATCAGCAGATCAACTCTCCGATGACGTCATGTCCCTCTTCGTCAAGAAGTTTGGGAAATATTTGAGAAGATCTTTCAACCCTGCTACTACTTCTTTCAATAATTATAACAAATCCGATAAAGTCTCTAATGATTTGAAATGTTATAATTGTGATCGTCCAGGTCACTTTGCTGCTGATTGCAACAGACCAAAGAAAGCGATAGGTACAAGAGAGAAGAAAGAAGAGCTGATGATAGATACAGAAAAGAAGAAAGATACAGACGTGATGGCGATGAAGACAATGAAAGAACTGTCGAGAAGTCCAAGGACAAGTCCAAGGACAAATATAAAGAAAGAACAAGCGACAGGAAGATGAAGTCAAACAACAACAAACGCTTCAGCCGCAAACATGATCGCAAAGTGCTGGTTGCTGAAGAAAGCACCAAAAGCTGGGCTGACAGCGACTCTGATGAATCCAGCAGCAGCTCATCTTCTAGCGAGAGTGAACAGGAGGAGGTTCACTGCTTAATGGCTGATCAAACTGATGAAGATGAGGTATTCGACTTCTCTAATGTTGAATTTACACGAGATGACCTTGTCATTGCACTTAATGACATGGTAAAAGAGTACCGAAAGCTTACTCATTCATTCGAGGAAGCTAAAGCTGAAAACATTAGTTTAAAGAGTTGTTCTGCTGAATCAAGTTCTGATGAACAAGAGGATGCTGACACTCTAAAAACAGAGTTAAGTAAGCCACAAGCGGAGAATGAAATGTTGAGAAATGAAATCAGTGAGCTCAAGGCTGAAGTCGCTAAATCGATTGTAGAATTGAGTTTACAGCTGAACAGAAACTAGAGCACAGGGCATTCCCCGGCTGACAGCACTAGTACATATTATGCTATACGCTAACTGGGACACTCTATCCACCACCTAGGGCGCCACCTGCTGGATCAAAACCACGACCAGCTATGAATCTTGGAAAACCTGAACAACAAACAGGCAACAACACAACAGCCCCAGAGGGACCTCGGGGTCAAACCCCAGTACGGAGAGCAATAAATACAGCAAACGGAAAGCAGTGGATAACATGCACATGCTATGCAAAGGATCAAGGCTACGACCGAGAACTGGGAGCCAAGGGATCTCAAAGGCAACTCAACAGCTGGATAACAGCAACTCAACAGCTGGAGCGGATCAACTGAAAGACAGTAGTGACCACAAGGTGCAGGAGTATATGGGAGCTACCCACTCGTCTCCAAACACTGTACCGGATGCAAAACATGCAACTCCACCTGCTGTTGCCTAGATCATGAGATGTGGGAGCTACCCACTCCTCTCATAGAGGCTAACAGATCCCAGCAGGGAGATAAGAGTGCGGTGTTGCCGCTCGCCCTCAAGCACTGAGGCATACGGGAGTTACCCGCTCGTCCCCAGGCGTAGCATCACAGTACACACAAATCTGAACAACAGGGTACAGCTGACAGAACAGAGCTCAACAGGAAAGTATACGTGTATGCAAATTCGCTGATATTATAACACATGCACAATAATAACAGCAGAAAGCATACACAGCAAAGCACATAATCCATGTTCCATCCACAGCTGTAACAAAGCTCAACATCCGTACCTTGACTTCTGAGTTATACTTAGCACATGCAGTTTGCCACAATGAAAGTCCTAGCAACGCAGATCTACCACCTGCTAAGCCAATACAACAATTGCTCAAGGACTACAACTCAGAAACACAGCAGCTGGGAGCTACGACTCCACAAGCGCTAGATCTACCTTTCTATCACCACGAAAAGCTCTAACAAAACTTAAAGGTAGAATCTTACTTACCCCAAAAAGCTAGGGTAGGATGCTAACAGACTAGAGAAGGGAGATGTCTCTGCGATCCTCTTCCAGCTCCTCCGCTGCCTAATAAAAGGGTAAGAGACGAAACGCCTTAGCAAGAGGAGTCCAATGCTACCACTCTCGCTCTCGTCAGAGCTGTCCACCGACGGCAATTGAAACGAAGAAGGTTACTGTGAACAGTAACTAGGGTATCGCGACAAGATAAGGTTCACGGGAAATATTTCTAAGTGTCGGGGAAACAATAATTGAACGCAAGGACCAAGTCCTATATTTATAGTCACAACTGACTAACTAGGAAATAGATCCACCGACAACTTCATCTATCACCGCTGATATCCCAACCAACAGCTGAATCTCGCATTCAGCTAAGTCCTATCGCTAAACAGCGATCAATTAAATCAAAAGAAGTCGTAGGAGTTACTGCCGCAACTGAACATGTCACCCGCTACTCACTGCTGAACAACTAACCAACAGCTGATCGCTCACTCAACAGCTGATCCCTCAAGCAGCAGTTGGATACGCGCACAACCCAATAGCTGAGTCCTAGCGCTAAATCGACACGTTGTCGTTCCAAATAATCCAAATGACGACGTACCAACACCCGCTACTGAAAACACTCTACTGCTCCAAATGTTTCATAGAACCTCAACTAGTACGTAACATCTGAAAGCTATTACTCGCTGCTGATGCAAAACCCGAACAGATGTCTCCACTCAACACCTGATATCATCACGCAGCTGGATACAACACTAAAATAATTTCGACGGCTGCTCCAAGCACATCGACTCACAGCTGGTTTAATGCAGATTCTTCCAAACACAAAATCTGATACAAAATATACGGGTCTCACATCTCTCCCCCACTAAGACACGATTTCGTCCTCGAAATCAACAAGTCCAGGAACAACTCAACTGAACTCAGGAGTTCAAAATAACTGGAAACAAGCTAACTACTGGAATCTACTGAACACGTCACCCGCTACTCACTGACTGAACAACTAACCAACAGCCGATCGCTCACTCAACAGCTGATCCCTAAATCAGCAGTTGGATACGTGCACAACCCAACAGCTGAGTCCTAGTGCTAAACCAATATGCTGTCGTTCCAACTAATCCAAACAACGACGTACCAACACCTGCTATTGAAAACACGCTGCTGCTCCAAATATTTCATAGCGCCTCAACTAGTACGTAACATCTGAAAGAGATTACTCGCTGCTGATGCAACACCCGAACAGATGTCTCCACGCAACACCTGATATCTTCACGCAGCTGGATTCAACACTTAAACAATTTCGACGGCTACTCCAAGCACATCGACTCATAGCTGGTTAAATGAAGATTCTTCCAAACCCAAAATCTGATACAAAATATACGGGTCTCACATCTCTCCCCCACTAAGACACGATTTCGTCCTCGAAATCAACAAGTCCAGGAACAACTCAACTGAACCCAGGAGTTCAAGATAACTGGAAACAAGCTAACTACTGGAATCTATTACAAGGCTTACTCAAATAGATGCGGCCATTCACGCTGCATATTCTCTTCCAGTTCCCAGGTAGCTTCTTCTCTACCATGCTTGCTCCACTGAACCATCACCAACGGAATGGTTTTATTCCTCAACTGCTTCTCCTTCCTCTCCAAAATCTGCAAAGGATACTCAACGTAACTCAAAGTCTGATCAAGCTCTACCTCTTCTGTTCCCAGCACATGGAAACATGAAAGAAATCATGTAGAGAAGACAATTCGGCTGGCAAAAACAGCCGATAAGCTAAAGAGCCAATCTTTTCCACAATCTCATACGGTCCAACATAACGAGGAGCTAACTTACCCTTCAGACCAAATCGCATAACACTACGAAAAGGAGAAACCTTAAGGAAAACACGATCACCAACCTGAAACTCTAAAGGCCTAAGCCTCTTATTCGCATAGCTGGCTTGACGATCTTGTGCAGCTTTCATACGCTGACGGATTAGATCCACTTGATCTCTCATCTAATGCACAAACTCTAGAGAAGACAGCTGTTTCTCCCCCACTTCTTCCAACACACAGGCGATCTGCACTTCCTGCCATACAACGCCTCAAACGGTGCCATACCAATCGTCACATGGTAGCTGTTATTATACGAAAACTCCACTAAAGACAGTGAATCCTGCCAGCTACCACCAAAGTCCATCACAACAGCTCTTAACATATCCTCCAAAATCTGGATAGTTCGCTCAGATTGGCCATCTGTTTGGAGGTGATATGTGGTACTCATAGCCAACCTGGTACCCAAAGCTGCTTGAAAAATCTTCCAAAACCTAGAAGTAAACCTCGGATCTCTGTCTGAGACTATCGATACAGGCACACCATGTAGACGCACTATACAATCTATGTACAGCTTCGTCATTTTCTTCAAATAAAACGACATACCATATGGAATGAAGTGCGTAGACTTCGATAATCTATCTAAGACCACCCAAACAGCATCGCATCCTCTGTTGGAACGAGGCAGATGCGTCACAAAATCCATCGCCACATGCACCCAATTCCACTGGGGCACTTCCAAACTCTGCAATAGACCACCAGGTCTCATCCTTTCTGCCTTTACTTGCTGACAATTCAGACACTTGGCCACAAAATCAGCTACGTCACTCTTCAATCCAGCCCACCAGAAGTGAGGCTTCAGCGCTTGGTACATCTTCCTCACGCCAGGATGAACACTGTACCTACTACAGTGCGCTTCTCTCAAAATCTGTTCCTTCAAGTCTATGAGGTTTGGCACAACTAGCCGGCCACGGAACCTCAAACAACCATCAGACGAAACAGAATAGTCCTCAAGCTGTCCAGCTCTTACCTTCAGCTTTAACTCATGGATGGAAGGATCTGTCTTTTGAGCAGCTCTAATGCTCGTAACAACCTGTAGCTCAACTTGAAAAGAAGAAACCACAACATAATCCTCAGCTGGGCAAAACCGCCAACCAGTAGTGCTAAGATGCTCACGGTCCTTAGAAGAACACAACGACGCAAGCATCGTTCCTTGAGCCTTTCTGCTCAATGCATCAGCAACTACATTCACTTTCCCAGGCTAGTATTGAATTTCACACTCAAAATCCTTGAGCAGCTCCATCCATCTACGCTGTCTCATATTCAAATCTGGCTACGAAAACAAATACTGAAGGATCTTGTGGTCTGAATACACCACAAACTGCTCGCCATACAAATAATGACGCCAAATCTTCAAAGCAAAGACTACAGCTGCTAGCTCCAAATCATGAACTGGGTATCGAGTCTCATGTGGTTTCAGCTGCTGCGAAGCATAAGCAATGACTCGACCATGCTGCATCAACACACAGCCCAATCCATTGAGCGAGGCATCTGAACATACCACATAACCACCTGAACCAGACGGCAAGGCTAACACAGGTGCATATGTTAACTTCTCTTTGAGCAACTGAAAACTGTTCTCACATTGCTCAGTCCAAATAAAACGCTTGTCCTTCTGGGTTAGCTGTGTCATTGTCTTAGCTATGCTGGAAATTCCTTCGATAAAACGACGATAATAGCCAGCCAGACCCAAGAAACTACGAACCTCTGTCACACTCTTGGGGCGTTCCCAACTGACAACAGCTTCTACCTTACTGGGATCAACCAAAATCCCATCTGCTGAAATTACGTGACCCAAAAACACAACACGATCCAGCCAAAACTCGCGCTTAGAAAACTTAGCATACAGCTGCGAGTCTCTAAGCGTCTGAAGAACAACTCTCAAATTCTCCTTGTGCTCCATAGGATTCTTCGAATACACCAAGATGTCGTCGATGAACAATATCACAAACTGATTTATGAACTCTCGAAAGGCCCTATTCATCAAGTCCATGAAAACTGATGGGGCATTCGTCAAACTGAAAGGCATAACCAGAAACTCAAAATTCCCGTACCTAGTACGAAAAGCAGTCTTCGCAACATCTTGTTCTCTTATCCTCAGCTGATGGTACCCTGAACGCAAATCGATTTTTGAATACACAGCAAAGCCTTGCAGCTGATCGAACAAGTCATCGATCCTAAGCAACGGGTACTTATTCTTAACAGTAGCCTTATTCAGCTGGCGGAAATCGATGTACATTCTCATTGTGCCATCCTTCTTCTTAACAAACAAGATAGGCGCTCCCCACGGTGACATACTAGGCCTAATAAAGCCTTTTTCCAGCAAGTCATCCAGCTGCACCTTGAGCTCTCTTAACTCAGCAGGCGCTAAGCGATACGGTGCACGCAAAATCGAAGCTGTGCCAGGCACCTACTCAATGCTGAAGTCAATCTCCCTTCTCGGAGGAAAACCAGGAATCTCCTCCGGAAACACATCGGGAAAATGACGCACTACTGGAACATCACTAAGCTACACACGCGAAGAAGAAGATGCGTCCAACGCATAAATCATAAAACCAGTGTTCTCTGCTGACAACAGGCTAAACATCTCCATCGCTGAGATCAACGGAATCGTCGATTGGGAATCATGGCCGTAGAAGTTCCACTTCTCGCCCAACTGAGGCCTAAAACACACTATGCCATGGAAACAATCCACTGAGGCCCTATAACTGGATAACACATCCATCCCCACGATACAGTCGAAATCCCACAAAAATAACCTGATCAGGTCGCCACTAAAACGTTCTCGACGAACCTAAGAATGCCGTCCAACACAACTTCTTGGGAATGTAGGCTCGCTCCAGCGGGAGTTGCGACAGAAACAACATCGTGCAACACAGTGGTACACAGACCACGCTCAATCACAAAGCATCAGCAATAAATGAATGCGATGCGCCAGTATCAAACAACACACGTGTAGGAAAATCGAAAACAAAGCAAGTACCTGAAATCACTCCGCTTGGCGTGCCCTCCGCTTGCTCCTTTGTAATGGCATTCACTTGGGCTTGATGGGGAACAGAAAAATGCGACTGGGAAGACTGTCTGAAACGCGACGGATCAGGCTGCTGAAACGGTCTATACTGAGTCTCTCCTAATCTCTGCTGCTGCTGCTACTGAAAACCACAACCCCTAGACGATCTACCACGTCCCTGCGGTGGTGCTGCAACTTGATGAGATCCAGCTAATGGACACACTCTCGCAAAGTGCCCATACTGACCACAAACGTTTTCTGATCCCTGCACACCAACACACTGCGTCGAAGGGTGCTTGCCACCACAGAAACCACAATACTCCACCTTGGAACCACTGCTGCTTGAACTACCAGAACCAGAAGAACCAGAACCTCCTTTATTCTTGAATTGGTGGCCACGAGGCCTAAACCTCTGGCATCCCGACTGCTGAGCCAACTGCTGCTGCGGGGAAGGCTGAGACGACTGAGATGACTGGGCAGGTTGCGCTCCCTGAACCATGACGACTACTCTGCGCCACCTGCGGCCTTCGAGACCGACGGTTTCGGTGGCCACGAGGCCTAAACCTCTGGCATCCCGACTGCTGAGCCAACTGCTGCTGCGGGGAAGGCTGAGACGACTGAGATGACTGGGCAGGTTGCGCTCCCTGAACCATGACGACTACTCTGCGCCACCTGCGGCCTTCGAGACCGACGGTTTCTCAAACCTTCCTCGATATCAATCGCGCTATCCACAGCCTCTGCATAGCTCTTCGGTTTACTCGACAGCACCAAAGAGTACAACTCCTCGTTCAGCCCTTCAACAAACTTAGTCCTCTTCGCCCTCTCTCGGCCAGCTACATTCGGCACATACGCTAGAAGGGAAGAAAACCTACGGGCATACTCTCTAGCAGACATACTGCCCTGCTCCAAGTTGTCAAACTCACTCTCTCGCGCGTTCACATAGGAATCCGGGACATATTCCTGACGGAAAGCGACACAAAAACTGTCCCACGAGATCTCTACACCAGTCTCTTCCAAAGTCCTTGAAGCGCCTCTCCACCAACGCTCCGCACCTTTCCTCAGCTGGAAAGTCGCCAAACTCAACCTAAGCACATCATCGTACTGAACACGGTTAAACAAACCTGTGATGTGCTTCAGCCATGAATCTGCATCCTCACTAGACTCATCCCCATTAAAAACTTGGGGACTCATACGCTGGAACCTCGCCATCACCAGTTTCATGCTATCCATGCTGGCTGCCAACTGATCAACCTCTTCTTCATCCTGTCTATCGCGCTCACGAAAGGGGAAACTGCGCTGATCCTCGTTCTGATCTCCAGATTCGTCCTGAAACTGAACTCTACCTCTACCCCTACGTCTAGGCGGCATCTAAGAAGGCACTAAACAGGATAAGATCATACAGAACAGATACAGCACAAAATAATATGAAACACATAGATCACATAGTCAAGCACACACAACACACAAGACTGTGCCTAGACTCGAGTGTGATCAAACAGAATTGAGCTTATCCCAACTTAAGCTCCGATACCAAAAATGTCAGGTCTCGTGCACAGCTCAGAGATAAACCACGAAAAAGCATAGCGGAAGCAATAAAAAGTGGCTTAAAATTTTCTCTTGGCCTGATGGTTTAAAACAGATAATTTAAAATAGCACAATACTTAAAATAATCCCAGTTTACATTACCAAATACGACAGTACAACAATTACAAGTACTAGCAACAATACAACAGCTGACAAAACTACAGCTGAACAGAAACTAGAGCACAGGGCATTCCCCGACTGACAGCACTAGTACATATTATGCTATACGGTAACTGGGACACTCTATCCACCACCTGGGGCGCCACCTGCTAAATAAAAGCCACGACCAGCTGTGAATCTTGGAAACCTGACCAACAAACAGGCAACAACAACAGACCCAGACGGACCTCGAGGTCAAACCCCAGTACGGAGAGCAATAAATACAGCAAACAGAAAGCAGTAGATAACATGCACATGCTATGCAAAGGATCAAGGCTACGACCGAGAACTGGGAGCCAAGGGATCTCAACGGCAACTCAACAGCTGGATAACAGCAACTCAACAGCTGGAGCGGATCAACTGAAAGACAGTAGTGACCACAAGGTGCAGGAGTATTGTTGGGGTTGCCACGGCGGATCCGGATCACGCCTCCCGGCGAGGCAGCGTAAGAACAAAAACAAAACCGGGAGACCATCAATACAATTCAAATAAACACAACCATAGGGTGTTTAGATCACTACCTTGCTGGCAACTCGTGCCTGGATCCGACCAGTTTCTCGAGGAAACCGGCACTTCACGATAGATTGTGGTAGACTACGTCAATCAGGTCCACGATCGGAGACGGGATTCCTTCGTCAGCCTGCACTAGAAGGCCTGACGAGATCGGTGCGGATGGATTCTCATCGTCAAGATTGGCCGGAAAAATTTTCCGGCGGCGGCGGCGGCGGCTTATGAGAGGAGGGAAGGGGCGGCGGCCACTTGGAGTTTTAGGGTTAGGGTTTGTCTAGTAGTCATATGTCATAATGAAGCTTAAGTCTAATTAAATAGACTTGGTGATGGATTTGGATCCGGCCCAACGGGCCCGGGTCCAACGGATGAACATTCAGTTCATCTCCATCACCGAGACTTCATCGTAACTTCGATCGCCGATCAGATCGGACCGATCGACTCAGTTTCCAAAACTGA
>KQ988451.1:194611-219299 GCA_001598015.1 Dorcoceras hygrometricum | reverse complement strand
CAAACTTGGTTACCATGCATTGAGTCAAACTCAGACTGCATTGCTTCAAGCCACAAATTAGAATCAGAATCGGAAATTGCCTCCTTGAAAGTTCTTGGATCAGATCCAACAACTTGATCACCTTGATCATCTTCAAGGAGAAAACCATATCTCTCAGGAGCCCTAGGAACCCTTTCGGATCTCCTAGGTGCGACCATTTCTGGTATTGGCTCTGGAGGTGCAGGAGACTCATCTGGTACTTCGATTGGATCTCAAACCTCTTCGAGTTCTACTATTTTGCCCTTTCTATCAAGTAGAAATTCCCTTCCATAAAGGTGGAATTCCTAGAAACAAACACTTTTGTTTCGCTGGGATAGTATAAGTAGTATCCAATAGAATTCTTTGGATACCCAATGAAGTAGCATAAGATGAATCTCGTATCCAGCTTATCTCCCAATGTCTGCTTCACGTAAGCAGGACATCCCCAAATCCTCATATATGAGTACTTGGGTGGTTTGCCCATCCATATCTCATATGGAGTCTTATCCACCGCCTTGGTGTGGACATTGTTCAACAACATTACCGCCGTTTCGAGCGCGTAGCCCCAAAACGAGGTAAGAAGTTCAGTGAAGCTCATCATAGATCGAACCATGTCCAACAAGGTCCGATTACGACGCTCCGCTACACCATTTAGCTGTGGTGTGGCAGGAGGGATCCACTGTGCGAGAATCCCATTCTCTTTCAGATAGTCTTGAAATTCAGCACTTAAGTATTCACCACCTCGATCAGATCGAAGTGCTTTAATACTTTTGCCTAATTGATTTTCTACTTCAGCCTTGAATTCTTTGAACCTTTCAAAGGATTCAGACTTGTGCTTCATTAAGTACAAGTACCCATACCTAGAGTGATCGTCGGTAAAGGTGATGAAGTATGTGTGGCCGTATTTAGTACCAATACTAAACGGGCCGCACACATCAGTATGGATCAAATCCAATAGGCCTTGAGCACGCTCACCCTTGCCCTTGAAGGGATGCTTAGTCATCTTTCACTTAAGACAAGATTCACAAGTCGGTAGGGAGTTAATGTCTGATCGATCAAACATGTCACTCCTAACTAACTTGTTCATCCTACTTAGAGAAATGTGACCTAGCCTAGCGTGCCAAAGTTGTGCTGGGTTCAAGTTATCTTGTTTCCATTTAATCGTTGTTGTATGTGCTTCGACATCGCGAGTTGGAACGTCTTTTAATTTTAAGGTGTACAAATCGTTTTCGCGTTCCCCAATTCCAATTAAACATTCATTCTTGTAAATATTGCAAATCAAATTAGCAAACATACAAGAATATCCATCACTATCAAGCATAGAAACAGAAATAATGTTCTTTATTAATTCGGGAACAAACAAAACGTTTCTCAATAACAACTTAAAATCAGAAGATAGAAATGAGTAAACATCTCCTATAGCTATAGCAACAACTCTTGCTCCATTGCCAAGCCTCAAGTGGGTCTCACCCTCTCTAAGACGTCGGTTTCTTGTCATCACCTGAAAATCATTGCAGATATGAGATCCACATCCGGTATCAAGTACCCAAGAAGTCGAATTAAGAGACATATTTATTTCAATATAGAACATACCTTTCGCAGTTCGCAACTGCTCGAGGTACTCCTTGCAGTTCCTCCTCCAATGCCCAGCCTTGTGGCAGTGGTGGCAAACATCCTCACTCTTGTTTGGTTTAGAAGCCTTTTCCTTTGGCTTCTTGGCGGACTTTTCCTCCTTTGCAGGAGCAGAACGCTTCTTGCTCTTGCGTCTGGGACCCTTCTTCACAGAGGAAGAAGAACCCAGAAGGAGGACGGGTTTGTCCTTCTTTATGGTCCTTCAAACACTACAAGCATGTTAACCACCTCTTCAAGGGTGGCTGCCAGCTTGTTCATGTTGAAGTTGACCACAAAGGGGTCAAATGCAGCGGGTAGCGAGAGGAGAAGTACATCCACCGACAGCTCATGTGGAAGTGCGATATCAAGGTCCGACAGCTTTTCAACGAGCCCAATCATACGACCCCCATGCTCGCGGACCGAAGTCCCATCGCGCATGCGGCTCGTTATCAGCTCCTTGACAGTCGTGAACCTCTCATGTCGAGAGTTCTCCCCGTACAGATCTTTGAGATGATAAAGTATGTCAGCAGCATACTTCGTCTTCTCAAAACGCCGTTGCATTTCATTGGACATCGATGCCATCACATAGCATCGAGCTTTAACCTCGTCGTCCCACCATTGTTTAAGCGTTATCAGCTCCTCAGGGCTGATATCGGCAGGGGCTTCCTTCAGAGGACTCTTCTCTATCGCATAAAGAAGTTTCTCCGAAGCCAATACAAGATTGAGGTTGCGGAGCCAGTCTTGGTAGTTCAGACCGGTGAACCTGTTGCTATCCAGTATAGCAGCGAGCGGGTTTTTCATCGAAACCATTTTATAAGCAGTAATACTGAAAAGAAAATAGACATGCATCACTAACTATATATTAAATAAACGCTAAGACATAAAATATGGTCGTTAAGTTTTATGAATTACCCTCCCACTATTTTAACGATTTCACCACCCTCTAATGAAATCGAGAAAATAGGTTTCTTTAGTGGGTACACGGAGCCCAATCAAGCGATCATGGACCCGAATAATATCAGCCATCCAGGACCCCCAAAAGGTAGTTTCCGATCACGTCCAGTAAGGGCCCAATAATATGACGCCGTTTACTATCACGTGTCAAGATGACCCATCAATGTCGAGTCGTGAAGGACGGTCCCCTTAACGTCCCCAATAATATGAGCCAACGTTAAAGGGAGTTCCCACCGACTCACAACAATTGTCAATGGCATGGACATCTTTCCGGCATACATGACCCCCTCAATAATATGAGTCGGGCCATGTATGCGGGTAGCATCGACGTACACCCATTGTTGATGGAAGGTAGGGAAATTTAAACAATTTTAAATACCCTTTAGTTTATCGAATAAACATTTATCTTGATATAAGTTTTAAATCATATTTAAAACGAGGGATTTTATTTTTAAAAAACTTTGGTCCCATGCATTTATTTAAATCAAATTTAAAACATGCAACATGCGGATTCAACTAAACTATATATCAACATATATAAATATTGGGATGATCGATCGCGAGAGCTATGCGGTCCGTGATTGCCAGTCACGGACCTTGGTCCAATCCTAGGGGTAATGCAATATGCAATGCAATCCTAAGCTTCCGGTTTTACAGATATTCGGTCTTCAATATCTTGATCGTTATTGTCCACCGTCTTCGGATGTCCTCCCACTAAATCTAGTAATTTACATTTAAATTTACCATGACATATAAGGGATACATTTGTCAAGGGGTGGGAACGGGCCACAAACAGGCCCACTTTAAATGATAGTCAAAATATATACAAACCGAATCACAAAAACCTATTGCATACACCTAACACATTGGGCACGGCTCTCGATCATCCCAATCATGCAGATAATCTAATTAACATGCATAACTTAAATAATCCTATTATTTATCGCAAAATCATATTTTAATCATAAAATCGCATTTTATAATAAAATCGTATTTTGTCGATAAAATCAAATTTTAATCAACAAAATCATATTTCATTACAAAATCATATTTTATAATTAAAATCACATTTTTGCTAATTTTAATTATATCATATTGGGCTTAAAACAATTTTAGGCCCAAAAATCTCAAAATTTCAAAATCGATCAAAACGGGCCCGATATCGAATACCGGCCCGAAAACTTCACGGGCTGCCCGGGACAGGCCCGAACCAAACCCTAGAAGAATTCAGCTGTCACGACATCGCCGGAGCTTCGTCGGAGCGGCGGCTGCCGACGGCGGTGCCTCCACGAAATCACGTGCGACGCAAGGCCGCACACGAGCGCACGGCCGCGCACATCACCGCGCAACCAGCGGCGCAACACCGCTCGACACTCGCGCGCCATCGTGCGGCGACCAGCAGGCCACCATGCGCGCAACCAGCAGAGACGTCCAGCATCCACCGCGCTTCACTTGCGCGCAACAGCGGCCGACTTCCATCGCGTCACGGCGCCAAGCGTCCGGCGGCGACGCGCGATAATCTCACAAGTCTCGGCCGTCATGCGCACGCTCATGCGCACAGCGGCGCCCAATGTCGCGCAACAATTTGTGCGAGGTAGGCCATTCATGGTCGGCCACCATGCGCGGCCAGCGCGCATGGCGTCGCGCGCGCTGTGGCGCGCGCGATGGGCCGCCGCGTGAGGCGGCGGCCGGCCGATGGTTTTCAAAGATTTTTGTTTTGTTTTGATTTTAAAAACGAGATCTAGATACAATATGGCAACGATGTATTGATCAGATCAAAAAACCTTGGCTCTGATACCACTGTTGGGGTTGCCACGGCGGATCCGGATCACGCCTCCCGGCGAGGCAGCGGAAGAACAAAAACAATACCGGGAGACGATCAATACAGTTCAAATAAACACAACCATAGGGTGTTTAGATCACTACCTTGCTGGCAACTCGTGCCTGGCTCCGACCAGTTTCTCGAGGAAACCGGCACTTCACGGTAGATTGTGGTAGACTACGTCAATCAGGTCCATGACCGGAGACGGGATTCCTTCGTCAGCCTGCACTAGAAGGCCTGACGAGATCGGCGCGGACGGATTCTCCTCGTCAATATTGGCCGGAACAATTTTCTGGCGGCACGTGGCGGCGGCGGCGGCGCACAAGGGCGGCGGCGGCGGCGGCTTATGAGAGGAGGGAAGGGGCGGCGGCCACTTGGAGTTTTAGGGTTAGGGTTTTTCTAGTAGTCATATGTCATAATGAAGCTTAAGTCTAATTAAATAGACTTGGTGATGGATTTGGATCCGGCCCAACGGGCCCGGGTCCAACGGATGAACATTCAGTTCATCTCCATCACCGAGACTTCATTGTAACTCCGATAGCCGATCAGATCGGACCGATCGACTCAGTTTCCAAAACTGAATAATATGATCCGAAAAACCAGTTTTCAGAACCCCAGTGCAAAATGACCGTTTTACCCCTCAACAGCGGGAAATCCCGATTTGACCCCTGTTGACTTTTAGGAATTCGCACTCCCCAAAATCCTCTTCTCATGCTCAACACATTGAGCTGAGTATCCGTGCGGGAATCTTGAATCCAGTACTTGTGTGACCCTCAATGGTTCAGGGATACAGCTAGCCGTGGGCCCACAACCATTGCGGCTCCGGAATCACAATTCCGGACTTGCCCATCGGATCATGGTAAGAGCGTCTAGCAACATCGCCCCATGATCCCCTAGGTATCACTGATAGTGCCTGCAAGAACCAGTCGGTCGTGGTTAGCGTATAGTACGGTCCTTTCAATCCATATATCCCGATCCGATCAACGACCATTGGTAAATCGAGAGTCGCTAAAGATCCGATATCTATGCTTACATCTTGGAGATCGAATAGTGACATCGCGAGTGTAACTAGGTAAACACATTTACCTAAAACACTTCTAGTACTCTGGCCAGAGATTTATACACTATTATCCCCTCAGATAGCATAGGATATCCACGCATGTCTGCGAGCGGTGAATCCTCGACAACGATGCATCGACTCCTACATGCATCGGGGTCTCACCCAATCCCGACGCCCTATGACCCCAAGAGAGTCGGCGGTCAAAGTGAGACGCCTATCACGTAGAGTCTTAATGACGTTTCGAGTCGTGAGGACTAATCAGTACAACCAAGACCTCGGACTTATCCACTCGACAAATGGTAACAACTTGGAAAGTCCGAACGAGGGTAGTTCTATAGATCACCAGGTCACTATCTATCTGCATGCTCAGAACATCACAATGTTCCCTACCAATGAAACATGGTACTTCGCATCGCAGATACTAGTCTCGAACTCGGGCGGCCTTATCCTCATTTTGACGGCCCAATCGACTAGGAACATGTTCAGAATACACAATGACTATTAGATGCGTTTCATGATAGCCGTCATACCCACAATCACATCTAACATACACTTTAGTGCATTCTAGGTCTTTACTCAACACAATTGTTAATCATCATACAACACAATGAAAGTAAAGAATGCCATATAAATAAAAGCGAATATCATATATAAAGATTGTTTCATACAAGAGTCTATAAACCCACACGCCACAAGTTGGCTAGTTGGGCATCTACTCTAACAAGTATATGGGAGCTACCCACTCGTCTCCAAACACTGTACCGGATGCAAAACATACAACTCCACCAGCTGTTGCCTAGATCATGAGATGTGGGAGCTACCCAATTCTCTCATAGCGGCTAACAGATCCCAACAGGGAGATGAGAGTGCGGTATTGCCGCTCGCCCTCAAGCACTGAGGCATACGGGAGTTACCCGCTCGTCCCCAGGCGTAGCATCACAGTACACACAAATCTGAACAACAGGGTACAGCTGACAGAACAGAGCTCAACAGGAAAGTATACGTGTATGCAAATTCGCTGATATTATAACACATGCACAATAATAACAGCAGAAAGCATACACAGCAAAGCACATAATCCACGTTCCATCCACAGCTGTAACAAATCTCAACATCCGTACCTTGACTTTTGAGTTATACTTAGCACATTCAAATTGCCACAATGAAAGTCCTAGCAACGCAGATCGACCTCCTGCTAAGCCAATACAACAATTGCTCAAGGGCTACAACTCAGAAACACAGCAGCTGGGAGCTACGACTCCACCAGCGCTATATCTACCTTTCTATCACCACGAAAAGCTTTAACAAAGCTTAAAGGTAGAATCTTACTTACCCCAAAAAGCTAGGGTAGGATGCTAACAGACTAGAGAAGGGAGATGTCTCTGCGATCCTCTTCCAGCTCCTCCGCTGCCTAATAAAAGGGTAAGAGACGAAACGCCTTAGAAAGAGGAGTCCAACGCTATCAATCTCGCTCTCGTCGGAGCTGTCCACCGACGGCAATTGAAACGAAGAAGGTTACTGTGAACAGTAACTAGGGTATCGCGACAAGATAAGGTTCACGGGAAATATTTCTAAGTGTCGGGGAAACAATAATTGAACGCAAGGACCAAGTCCTATATTTATAGTCACAACTGACTAACTAGGAAACATATCCACCGACAACTTCAGCTATCACCGCTGATATCCCACACAGCTGAATCTCGCCTCAGCTAAGTCCTATCGATAAACAGCGATCAACTAAATCAAATGACGTCGCAGGAGTTACTGTCGCAACTGAACACGTCACCCGCTACTCACTGCTGAACAACTAACCAACAGCTGATCGCTCACTCAACAGCTGATTCCTAAATCAGCAGTTGGATACGCTCACAACCCAACAGCTGAGTCCTAGCGCTAAACCAAAACGCTGTCGTTCCAACTAATCCAAACGACGACGTACCAACACCCGTTACTGAAAACACGCTGCTGCTCCAAATATTTCATAGCGCTTCAACTAGTACGTAACATCTGAAAGCGATTACTCGCTGCTGATGCAACACCCGAACATATGTCTCCATGCAACACCTGATATCTTCACGTAGCTGGATTCAACACTTAAACAATTTGGACGGCTACTCCAAGCACATCGACTCACAGCTGGTTAAATGCAGATTCTTCCAAACCCAAAATCTGATACAAAATATACGGGTCTCACAATCCTCCCTTGATCTAGACCACCATGAGTCCCCTAGGAACCCCTAGGACCGAGCCATCACCCCTGGAACTTAGCATGACCGAATCTATAAGAGGAGAAAGCGTGACATGCCAAAAACCATGAATCCCATGCATGACATATGAACATAGATGAAAAATTTCGAGGCATACACATACACACATAATTCATACATAATTTTCATAAAACAGGTTAATATGATTTAAATGGTGAGCAAGGGAATTGATATCACATGCCTGAGTTGAAGAAAACGTTGATCTGCGAGGTACGGACGTTGTAGGTGCGAGATCGGGGCGCCGCCGGAATTTGATCACCAAGCTCCTTCAATGGCTGTATGAATTTAGAATTTTGTATGCTAAGGGGAGGGGGAAGACGGCTGGTACACAAGATGGAGGCTAGGGTGTTTTTAGATTTGTGTTTAGTAAGTGATTAAGGTGCCTAAAATGATCCCTATGGCTTTAATAAAAAATTTCCAAGCTAGCCCCTCTAATTATATAACCAAAGTGTTTAAAACTCATACTTGGGCTTTAATAATCATAAAGTTTTGAAATCTAGGCCTCCTAAAATTTTAAAGTGCCTTAAAACTCAAATACCAGCCCGTAAAAAACGGGTTCCTCTCCAAAATAGTTATAAAAATCCTAATTTCCAAAAATATTTGCTTAAATAAAATAAATTCATTCTTAAAATTTCATAACTTAAAAATCTCAATTATCTTCTTTCCGGTCGGCCCTAATCTCGTCCATACGTCCGTAGCTCAAGCAGGCTGAAAAATAACACATGCATACCATGCAGCATAAAATCATAAATAAATCATATAAAATGGCATGTAATCATCTAAAAATATTTTCCCCCTAGTCATGCAACCATTTCTACGTAATCTGGATTTCAGGGCGTTACACTTCTAAAGCGCAACTAAGAGGCCCCAGAAATCAGATCATGTTTATCAGTTTAGAGTGGAGCAGTTTGGCTATAAGCTGAACTATTCGCATGAGCGCTGAGCTGATCTACTGGTGCGAGCTGATCTAAGTATAGCGTGCTGATACCTGTCTTCGATGCATGATGTGTTTCATGTATCCATGTTGCAGAAGTATGAGTCGTATCCTTCCCATGTATTGCAAGTTGATGAAGTTGAGTTAGATCAGACCTTGAGTTATATTGAATATCCATTGCAGATTTTGGACATAAAGGAGAAACATCTCAGGAACAAGATTATTCCTTTTATTATTGTTCAGTGGAGCAAACATGGAAGAGAATATGCTATATGGGAGCTGGAAGCCAAGATGCGGCATGATGGACACATCTGTTTGAGCATGTATCTGTTTACTCCATGCTCCCTGGTTATTCCATGTAACTTAGTTGATCGTTGCTGCTGTTTTCTGGTTTGTGATGGTTGGTTTCTATCATTTTCTGGTAGCTCTGTTGCTGTTCTAGTATTTGGTTTTGGGTTGTTCTGAGTTTGTTTTTAATTTTGCCTGGTGGTTATGTGTGTTTGATTTCGGGGATGAAATCCTTTGCTTAGTGGGGAGAAATGTGAGAATTTGGAAATTAGATTAGTATCAATTTAGAGTGGAGCATTTTTAGGTGCAAACTGAACTGTTTGCATGAGAGCTGAGCTGATCGAAGTATCGTGTGCTAGTTGGTGTGACACGAGCTGATCTCTTGGCGATGTGCTGATTGAAGAGCGTGTGCTGGCCTGTATGTCCTGAGCTGGAGTCAGCTTAGAGCAGGCCTGGATGTTACGAGCTGAAGTCAGCATAATGGAAGCTTGGACATCCCGAGCTGGTATCAACTTAGAGACCCGTGCTGGTCGTTGGTCACTGCAGATCAGTTATGGGATACTTAAGTTATATATAACCAAGTGTTAGTCATTTTTTTGGGCAAGCCTTATATTAT
The DNA here is from genome assembly GCA_001598015.1 of Dorcoceras hygrometricum. Classification (NCBI taxonomy): domain Eukaryota; kingdom Viridiplantae; phylum Streptophyta; class Magnoliopsida; order Lamiales; family Gesneriaceae; genus Dorcoceras; species Dorcoceras hygrometricum. The sequence goes on along the minus strand of KQ988451.1, from coordinate 209,729 downwards.
CGAGTGTTCTTGAGAGCCCGAGCTAATATCCCTCGAAACCCTTATTTTTGTTCAACCGGCCTTCGCATTTTCCCGACAGCCGGAGATTGGCAACTCAGCTTGGAGCAAGGTTGGTACCATTATAATCATCTTTCCAAACTTGTATTTTCCTACCAGTCTTGAGGCCTAGGGTTGGCCGGAGAAGGGAACGTGATGATAGTAGAGATGAGCTGTTTTTCCTATTTTTCGATCGTTTGGCACTTCGGTTCGGGTCGGCATGAGTTGTAAGTTGATAGTATTCTCCTTAGATTTCATTTGGTTGAGCTAGTCTAGCTTATTTGCCCTAGGCCATGTTTCTGGCTAATTTCCTCGACTAATTCTTTTAGTGGGAACAGATTGTGATATTTTTTAGTGTTTTTCAGTTCATGGTGTTCCACAGTCTACGATGTAGCTTCCCGATCTGCTGGAGACTTTTTTGGTTTCTGTCGTAATTCTCCACCTTGTTAGCTGGAATACCACCTTGCGTGATCTCGTGGGTAGTGTGTGTGATCTTGTTGATGATGCCTTCTGCCTGAGCTGACAGTGGCGTAAAAGGTCCTGAGCTGTGAGCCTTAGCGTGAGGTACTTGGTAAGTAGACGGAGAGGTACATATGGAGCACGTATTTACAGCTTTCGTAGAGTATGATTATGTGCTATGTTTTTGCATATTGTGTTGTTGCATGTGTTCTAATTGGCATGTGATTTGTGATATACATGTCATGGCATCAAGCATGTGCATTTTCATCTTGAGCCTTGAGATATTATTGCCAGCCGTTGCATTAACACTCGATTTGAGTTGTATTCTCGTTGAGTTGTGTTGATTGACACAGTCACGATAGAGAGCACTGAGGACGCACTGGGTCGCTCCCGCCCCCTCAGTTGTTGTGGCCTGGATAGGTGGTGGCGGGTGGTTGTTGTACACTTTTTTTTGCTGTCACGGCCGGACGGATAGCTCCGGTTACTCTCGACAATGAGCCATCTCTATTTTCCATTGCGAACACCCGGGTAGCTCCTGAATTCCCGATGATGTTGCCACATGTTGTTGTTGACCATTTTCTTTTGGTCTCCAGTCTTTGTATCTGTTATTTCTTGTTACCAGACATTCATTGCATAGCACGTTTCATGTGTCATACATACTTTTTTTGTTGTATTATGTTGATCTTCGTACTAGGGTTTGACCCCTTCCCTTTGGAGCTGTTTTGGTTGTGTTGTGACCATTACAGGTTATTCAGTTGGATCAGCTGCGCCAGGTGGAGCATCAGCTAGTGGAGCCCCTTAGGAGTTGATTGAGTGTCCTAGTTATGTATATAATTATATATGTATTATCAAGTCAATACCAGGGGATGCCTTAAGTAGTTATCTTCGTAGTTTATGACTTGATGTTGTTGATACTGGGAGTTATATACATGTCGTTATTGACTGGGAGATTGGATATTTTTACTATCTGGTTTTCTGCTTGCATTGTGAGCAAGTTAGCTCTGCCTGTGTTTGTAAACAGTTTTTAAAGAACTAGTATCTATACTTTGAGTATACAAATATTTTTACTTGCTATTTTTGTATCAGAACCAAAGAAAAGAAAAAAAAATTAACTGATTTTAAGCTTTCGCATTTTAATCTTAATTGTGTGCTTAAATATTTGATTATGAGCATCGGGCCTGACAGTCAGCTAATGGAGCCCCTTACAGTGTTGATCGATTGTCACAGTTATTATTCCATATATATAATTCATGTCATTTACTAGGGGATGTCCTGTGTAGTTGTTGACGTTAGTTGATTTGATGCTTGTTATTTACTGTTATATATATATATATATATACTATTTTGGGAGTTTGTATGTTGTTTACTACATGGCTTTCTGCATGTACTATGAGCAGGACTAGCTCAACATGTGTTTGAAAATAGTTTTAAAGGATTTTTCTGTAATTAAGGCCTAGTGATGGGCTAATATTGATAGTTTGAGTATTCAAATATTTTTATTCGTGGTTTTCTATCAGGCCCAAAAAGAAAAATTTTAAATCGCTTTGAAGAATCCACGTTTTAACGCTAATTGTGTGCTTAATCCTTAATTATGAGCAACGGGCTTGACATTTTGATATCAGAGCTTAAATAGATAATCTCAATTAGATTCTAGTCCACTTGAGTCTAGACATGATTCTTGTTTTGTTGCATGTGTTTGACTACGTATTTACATGTTTTTATCGTTTACCTTTGGTGTCTCATTGATAGGCCTAATATGAGAGGTAAACTTGGGAAGTTGGTGGCAGAGTAATCTGGGGCGCATACCTGATGATGACATAGTTCAGCCTAGTATTCCAGAGCAACATGCTAGACTACTTGAGGATGAGGTGGAGCATTTGGCTAACCAAGTCGATTAGATGGGACTAGCCTTAGCGAGGTTTCAGGATATGACCTCGACCTTAGCAGGTGCTGAGGGAAGTTTGGTAGCCGAGGGCTGGTTAGGGAACATAGAGGGTCTATTTGAATGGGTCAATTATGATGTGGGCCCCCGATTAAGACTAGAGACCAGTTGAGGGCTCATGCAAAGAGATGTTGGAAGGGTACTTCCACGGCCATGAGAGAGATCGGTGCAGTGATCTCGTGGGAGAGCTTCTGTTCAGTCTTTCGATTGGAGTATGTGAGGACTGGAAATTATCAGCTGGTATTAGCGAGTTAATCAGATCAGAGTAGTGATTAACCAATAGAGATTTTCTGCTTGATAAGCTACTGGTGAAGAGACCAGGTTAGATGCGTGCTTGTCATAGACATTTTGCTAAGCTGATAATACAAGCTGTTTGAGTTTCAGTGCAGATTATCATTGGTTGGAAGCAAGGTTGTAAGCACTAATAATCAGAGCCGATTGATGATTTATCAGTAGAGATGTTACAGCTTAGAGAATTCGTATTGATAGGAATCAGTTTTGCTGCCAGTTGGTCTCAGGCTTTGCGCGAGCTGGTTGAGGTAAATTGTTTCAGGTTCAGTGAAGTCAGCGACGGGCTGAGTTGGTTTTATGTACTTTACTGTACATCGATTTGAGATTAGATACAAGATGTGCTGCTGGTGTGGTGTGAACCAGTCCAGTGTGATCTGGTTCCATCTTAGGGTCTGCTGGTGGTTTTGATGGTAAACCAAGACCAGTTTTAGTCTGAGATGGTTGGTCAGATTAGTTCTGAGCTGGACAACAGATTTGAGCACTGAGCTGTATGGTATCCTGTGAACTTTTTAAGGAGGTAGTGTGTTAGCAATCAGCTTATCGAGAGTTGTTGTAAGCTGTTGGTAATTTTCGGGTTTGACATAGATCAAATCAGAAGTGAGCAGGTATGAGAGGATAGCTCTGAGCTGGACTGCCACGTTGTGTTTGTTTGAATTTCTGCCGCGAGTTGGTTTTGGGGACACCAGCTTAGAGGTGAACAGCTCTGGGATTTCTTGTGTTAGTGCAAGCTAAATTCAGCGTAAAGATGTGTTGGATGCTCTGAGCTGGTCTAAGGTTTCCGCGGGCTGGTTTTTTGTGTCTGCGTACCTGAGCTGGTACAGTGGAGAGGCCTGAGCTGTTTTGACTATACTGTAGCTCTAAGCTGGGGAGCGTGTATATAAGTATTGACCGTTGACCAACACTTAGTTATTTTAGAAAAACACATCTCCTTATCTCTTCCGAGTACTCCCGACATATATCTTTCAAACCCTCGTGGTTACTGTTCACCCGACCTAGGGTTTCCCAGATTGTCGGAGATTGGCCGGTTAGATTTGAGTGACGGTACCTCGGTTGGAAACCCCCTTCGAGACCGACGTTCTTGTACCAGTTCGGAGTCGGAAGGAGGCCGGACAGAGATATCTTGGAGGAACTACGTGAGCTAGGTTTTGCGATTTGCGATCGAGTTGTGCTCTGGTTCAGTTAACCGTGTTCTGCTAGAGTTAGTTTATGTTCCTAGCATTTGTCTTTGATCTGTAAAATGCTCTGTTGATTAGACGTAGCTGGTATGAGCTACGAGGCTTTAGGCCGTGAGCCGTGTAAGCTTAAACAGAGCTGATTTCTTAGGTATCATGGCAGATTAGAGCCTTTCTTGTGGTTTTTGCCGTTAGATGCTGGCCTTGAGCTATTGGCCGTGACTTGAGTAGAGCTAGGAGTGTGTTCTGCTGTTAGCTGTAAGCTGTGCTGAGATATTTTACCAAGTTCTACGTAACGTACAGATTGAGCTTATTTTAACAGCTTTGACATAAGCATGTGAATATTTTCAGCGTGAAGTGAACTGTTGTGTATTATGTGCTAGCTGTAAGCAGAGTCTGCTTAGCCGTGCTTTTTATGATGATTTTCTCAATTGCTTATGTGTGATTATTGCATGTTGAATGTAAGCTGATACTGTCTTGCATACACGCATATCATCTTGAGTCGATTCCTTTGATACCTGATTTTATCCAATGATGGATAGTGCCAGCATGCCGATTTTTGAAAATGAAATGAGGGGTGTCGGTTGGCTCCCGTACCCTCACTTGCCACTACGAGATTTGTGTCTGCCCTGAGGTTCATTTGGGTAGCTCCCACCCCTCAGTAAGCTGAATGGCACCAGTTGGGTTGAGCTATGAGATTTTGTGTTGTTGGTGCTGCACGTGAGACGGCTGGGTAGCTCCCATACTCTCACCTGCGATGTGGCCACTGATTTCTGAACACTGAATACTGATTATTGATTTTTGATTCATAGCTGAGTCTGTTGTGAATCCTTTTGATAGCCGATGAGTCTTCGTTTTACCCTTCATGCATTGCACGTCTTGAAATATTGCATGTCTTATCTGATTGCTGTTTTATGAGTGCTCTTCGTACCGAGGTTTGACCTCGTTGTTTGTCCTTTTTGGGGGGCTTCTTTGTGTTAGAGTAGATGCCCAACTAGCCAACTTGTGGCGTGTGGGTTTCATTGACTCTTTGTATAACGATCTTCATTTATGAAATTCGTATTTCTTTATGACGTTCTTTATTTTGATTATGCTATAATGTTAACAATTGTGTTGGATAAAGACCTAGAATGCACCATAGTATATGTTAGATGTGATAGTGGATATGATGGCTATCATGAAACACATCTAATAGTCACTGTGTATTCTGAACTCGTTCCTAGTCGATTGGGCCGTCAAAATGAGGATAAGGCCGCCCGATCTTGAGACTAGCATCTGCGATGTGAAGTACCATGTTTCATTGGTAGGGAATATTGTGATGTTCTGAGCATGCAGATGGATAGTGACCTGATGATCTATCGAACTACCCTCGTTCGGACTTTCCAAGTGGTTACCATTTGTCGAGTGGATAAGTCCGAGGTCTTGGTTGTACTGATTAGTCCTCACTACTCGAAACATCATTGAGACTCTACATGATAGGTGCCTCACTTTGACCCGTTTACCGACTCATTTGGGGTCATTAGGTGGCGGGATTGGGTGAGGTCCCGATGCATGTAGGATTCGATGCTTCGTTGTCGAGGATTCACCGCTTGCCTTTGTGCGTGGATATCCTATACTATCTGAGGAGATAATAGTGTGATAAATCTCTTTCCAGAGTACTAGATGTGTTTTAGGTAAATGGGTTTACCTAGTAACACACGTGATGTCACTATTTGATTTCCGAGATGTATGCATAGTTATTGGATCTCTAGCGACTCTCGATTTACCAATGGTCGTTGATCTGATCGGGATATAATGTTGAAAGGACCGTACTGTACGCTAACCACGACCGACTGGTTCTTGCAGGCACTATCAGTGATACCTAGGTGATCATGGGGCGATGTTGTTAGGCGCTTTACCATGGTCCGATGGGTCAGTCCGAAATTGTGATTTCGGAGTCGCAATTGTTGTGGACCCACGACTAGCTGTATCCTGAACCATTGAGGGTCACACAAGTACTTGTTTCACGATTTCCGCACGGAAATTGAGCTCAATGTGTTGAGCATAGGAGGAGGAATTTAGGAATTGCGACTTCCTAAAAGTCAACAGGGGTCAAATTACAATTTCCCTAAAGTTTGGGCTGGTTTGACTATCCTTGAAACTTGGAGGGCCAAACTGCAATTTTGGACTAGGTGGTCTGAAAAATTATTTTCACATCATAATACTCAATTTTGGAAACTGTGTTGATCGGTCCGATCTGATCGTCGATCGGGATTATGATGAAGCCACGATGGTAGGAATGAACCGAATGTTCATATGTTGGACTGGGCCCGCCCCAGGTCCAATGGGCCGGTTCAAGCCCATCACCCCTCTACATATACATGGCCTAGGGTTTTTATGACACACTACACTAAGCATCCAAAACCCTAAGAGTAGCCGCCCCTCCTCTCCTCCTCTCCCTCTCGGCCGCCCACCACCACACGCGCCGCCGTCGTGTGCCGCCGCCGCCGTTGTTCACGTGATTGGACTTGTTCCGATCACATCGACGAGGAGATTCAGTTCGTGAAAAATTCGTCAGCTCTTCTAGTGCAGACTGAAGAAGGAGCCGTGAATCCAGTCATGGACCGGATTAGGAGATCTACCGCCGCCTACCGTTGAAGTGCCAGTTTCCCTGTGAATCTGGTCGGAGCCAGGCGCCTAGACGTCAGCAAGGTATCTTCTATAAAACATCCTATGAATGTTTTATTGCTTTGATTATTATGTATTGAACGTTTCCAGGGCAAATTTTGAAACTTCCGCTGCGCCCCAGGGAACGGGATCCGGATCCGCCGCTGCGCCAACACTTTGGTCTTGGGTTTGGCCTTTGTAGGTTCTTCAGGTAAATCAGCTGGACCAAGTGGTGCGTAAGCTGGTAGATCCCCTTTTTTAGTCCCAGTTATGTATATTGAATTGAGCTAGTTTACCAGGGGATACCCTGGGTGAATACTTGTATTGAGATTTATATTTGTTGAGATATTTGTGTACATTTCTGGTGCTACTTTTGTTGTGTAGATTTTGAGTTAAAAATCAGTACTTTGAGTACGAATATATTTTAAATCGTATTTTCTGTTCAGGCCGAAAAAAGAAAATTTTTAACCGATATTTTAAGCTTCCATATTTTGAGTAAATTAAATGATTAATCTCTAGTTTGGAGTATCGGGCCTGAAATTTTGGTATCAGAGCTTAAACTGGGATAAGCTCGATTCTTTTATATCACACTTGAGTCTAGGCGTAGAGTTTGAACGTTTGTTTGTGCTTGAATCTGTGATTTCTTTATTTGCCTATGTGTTTACCTTGTTAGTCTTGGTTAGATTCCACCGAGAAGGAGAGGTAGAGTTGCTAGGTAGGTAGTTGGGGAGTCTAGAGCCCCGGAGAGCGAAAAGAATGTTGCTCAGCAGAATGTACCTTTGCGTCGTTGAGCTGTACAGACAGAGGTTGAGGTGGATAATTTGACTAGATAGATTGGTGAGATGAAGCTAGTATTGGCCAGATTTCCGAGAATGAATCCCCCTACTTTTACTGGAGCCGAGGGTGGTTTGATGGCTGAGGGATGGTTAGAGCACATGGAGGAACTGTTCGATACCGTGGAGTATTCCGATGAGAAGAGATTGAAGTTGGTTGTTCTTCAGTTTAGAGATCATGCTCAACGTTTGTGGAAGGGTGCTTTCAGAGCTATGACAGAGACCAGAGTTTTGATTACTTTTAGATCTTCCGTGCCGCTTTTCGCCGGGAGTATACCCCAGAATCATATCACAACAACCGAGAGATGGAATTTGTTAATCTGGTGAAAGGAAATCTGAAGGTAGCAGAGTATGCTAGACAGTTTTCCTCTCTTCTTTCGTATGTTCCTCATGTTGCTAACCAAGAGAGGACGAAGCGGAACAAATTTTTGAGGAGTTTGAGACTGGATTTGTTCCAGTTGATGTTAGCTGGTTCTCCTTAGACTTATGCCGAGACGGTGGATAGGGCGGTAGACATAGTGGAGAGTCTTTTGGATGCAGACTCAGGTTCAGCCGATAGCTGGATGAGGTTTCCATCCCGTGCCTGAAGGGATGTACTCATTTCAGCCTCCTCAAACGTCTCAACATTCAAATCCCCAAAGGTTAGAGCCTCGAGGGAAGTAGTTTAAGAGACACTTGAGTTTGAGTTCTTCTGGTTTAGATAGATCTGGAGGAAGTGGTTCTAGAGCGGTGGTGTGTGGTCAGTGTGGAGGTAAGAATTTGACTTCTTAGTGTCGTGGAGTTCAGGGTATTTGCTATAAGTGCGGGCAAGCTGGACATATTTCGAGAGTGTGTCCTTCGGAAAGAGGACAACACTCTAACATGTCGCAGTAGGGCTCGACTTGTGGTTCTTCACAGAGGTTGCAACCTCCTGCCCCATCCAGTGATCAGGATTTCAACCACGGGAAGCATCTAGATTTGGAGGATCTTCTAGGCCTCAGTTTTCGGGAACTCAGCAAGCTTCAGGTGAATGCCTTGACTAGGGATCAAGCTGATGATATGCCTGGAGGAGTTATCGCAGGTACTTGCTCTATCTTTGATTTTCCTACCCGAGTTTTATTTGATTCTGGAGCATAGCATTCTTTTATATCTGATCTTTTTGCATATGAGTGTGAGTTGAGTTCTACCCCACTGTGTGATTCTGTTTCTACCCCTATCGGTGTGAGGTTCTTGTCCCGTGAGGATGTTTTGGATTACGTGGTTAGGTTTGAGCAGAATGTGCTGGTGACAAGTTGGATTGCGGGCGTGTGACTGATCAGTCGAAATAACCAACGTACGTGGCGGTGTGGTTCACCCGACCTCGAGCCAGGATCCCTATATGTCACACCTCTATGCTTCCCACTTCACCATGTCGTGATCACATTGATCCATAGGCTCATAATCATACATTAAAACAGGGGATCCTCGGACCCGGCTACCCGGCTAGCTTCCATCATTAAACTTTGCAACATCACTTCTATCCCTCGGGTTTTATCTTAAAAGAGAAATGCCTGATCGTTTCATAAAATCTCATGATACGTGCATTTCTTAAAATCATGCAATTTAAAAGCTTAGCCCGTCAATGTATATTTAATCATTTCCTTTAAAACATTTACGTACATAAAATACTACATATATAATTAAATATACACTTACGGGCTTCTACATTTTTCTATTTCGGTCAAGAACTGGTTCAGGAGTCTGGCCCACTACTTCTAGACTAAACATCACTCTTAACTTAGTCGATGAAACGAATGTTCACCCCTTTTTAGAATTTTTTCCTATTTTATTTAAATTTTGAATTCTTAAAATCAAGGCTAATTGTGACTAATTAAAATATATTCTGACTTCTTAAAATCAATTTGGACTTATTAAAATCGATTTTTACTTTTAAAATCAATTTAAATCAATTTTGACCCAAAAAGCCGATTTTGACCAAAATACCGATTTTGACCAAATTAAATCCAAAAAAAAATCGATTTTGACTTAATTAAAATTCCAAAGGCCCCATTTTTGACTGAAAACTTATAAATAAGCACAAATTTATTTTAAAAGTTTGACTCAATTTTAAAACATCTGGGTATTTTCTTTAAAATTGGACCTTTGACTTAAAATTAAAAATAACCGGTCCATAATTAAAATAACTCGGACCAACTTAAAATATTTGACTCGAGACTCGGCTAATTGATCCGGTCCAACCGAACCAACCAAAGCGGTTCAATTGAACCGAACCAACAACCAAAAACCCTACTCCCATGCAATGTTCACCTCGATGCCGCCGCGACCAGCCGCCTCATTTGACTCGAGACTCGGCTAATTGATCCGGTCCAACCGAACCAACCAAAGCGGTTCAATTGAACCGAACCAACAACCAAAAACCCTACTCCCATGCAATGTTCACCTCGATGCCGCCGCGACCAGCCGCCTCAAACACACGTTGAACTCCCTGATCCGGCCACCCTGTCCAGAGCCCCACCTGCTGGACCACCCCCTGGTCCAGCCAGTCCCATAGGAACCAACCACGGCCCCAACCGTGCACCACACCTCACGAACGACGCACCTGAATTGGGCAGCCCACCCACGGCGTGTGATACCGTGCGGCCGCCCATCAAGTTCCGATCCAGCCATGATCTAGCCAAATTATCATCAAATATGGACCACCAGGAACCTCCTAAGACCCTCACTCATCAATCTAGCCATGATCCATGACCCATGTACCTTTCACAAACCGAAACACCTTTCACAAACCGAAACAACTTTTGGGGTATCCGCGGCGGATCCGGATCACGCCTCCCGGAGAGGCAGCGGAAGAACAAAAACAATACCGGGAGACGATCAATACAATAAAACAAACAACAACCATAGGGTGTTTAGATTGCTACCTTGCTTGCAACTCGTGCCTGGCTCCGACCAGTTCCTCGAGGAAACCGGTACTTCACGGTAGATTGCGGTAGACTACGTCAATCAGGTCCACGATCGGAGACGAGATTCCTTCGTCAGCCTGCACTAGAAGGCCTGACGAGATCGGCGCGGACGGATTCTCCTGGTCAAGATTGGCCGGAAACAATTTTCCGGCGAGCGGCGGTGACGGCGAGCGACGGCGGCGGCGCGGCGTGAGGTTGGAGAAGAGAGGGGGCGGCGATTCAAGTCTAGGGTTAGGGTTTGATGTTGTGTTAAGTTTTGAAGTCTAGGCTTAAGTCTATATTAAATAGAATTAAAGATGGACTTGGACCGGCCCAACGGGCCCGGGTCCAACGGATGAACATTCAGTTCATCCCCATCACCGAGACTTCATTATAACTCCGATCGCCGATCAGATCGGACGGATCGACTCAGTTTCCAAAACTGAATCCTATGATCTGAAAAACCATTTTTCAGAACCCCAGTGCAAAATGACCGTTTTGCCCATCAACATCGGCAAATCACGATTTGACCTCTGTTGACTTTTAGGAAGTCGCACTCCCAAAAATCCTCTACGTATGCTCAACATAATGAGCTGAGTATCCGTGCAGGAATCTCGAATACAGTACTTGTGTGACCCTCAATGGTTCAGGGATACAGCTAGCCGTCGGCCCACAACCATTGTGGCTCCGAAATCACAATTCCGGACTTGCCCAACGGATCATGGTAAGAGCGTCTAGCAACATCCCCCCATGATCCCCTAGGTATCACTGATAGTGCCTGCAAGAACCAGTTGGTCGTGGTTAGCGTACAGTACGGTCCTTTCAATCCATATATCCCGATCAGATCAACGACCATTGGTAAATCGAGAGTCGCTATAGATCCGATAGCTATGCGTACATCTTGGAGATCGAATAGTGACATCGCGAGTGTAACTAGGTAAACCCATTTATCTAAAACACTTCTAGTACTCTGGCCAGAGATTTATACACTATTATCCCCTCAGATAGCATAGGATATCCACGCATGTCTGCGAGCGGTGCATGCTCAGAACATCACAATGTTCCCTACCAATGAAACATGGTACTTCGCATCGCAGATACTAGTCTCTAGCTCGGGCGGCCTTATCCTCATTTTGACGGTCCAATCGACTAGGAACATGTTCAGAATACACAGTAACTATTAGATGTATTTCATGATAGCCGTCATACCCACTATCACATCTAACATACACTTTAGTGCATTCTAGGTATTTACTCAACACAATTGTTAATCATCATACAACACAATGAAAGTAAATAATTCCAAATGAATAAATGCGAATATCATATATAAATATTGTTTCATACAAGAGTCTATAAACCCACACGCCACAAGTTGGCTAGTTGGGCATCTACTCTAACAACAACATGAGATAAAGTCGAGAAACGTGAAAGAACTTTCGTGTCATGCATGAAACTTGAACAAGGAGATATATATGTAGATAAAACACATTCGATTCACACCAATTTTCATGAAAAAAATCTAATATAGTTTAAATGGTGAGAAAAAGAGTTGATATCACATGTCTGGTTTGGTTGGAGTAGAGTTTTGCGAGTTACCGACGTTGTAGACGCGAGATCGGGGCACCACCGGATTTGGATCTCCAAGCTTCACCAAGAATGGAGGAATTTCGAATTTTTGTGTTGGAGGGGAAGGGGAGGATGGCTGGTTGATGTTTAGGGGGCTAGGTTTGATTAAAATTTATGTTTAGAAATAATACAATATGACATAATTGACCCCTATGATTTAATTAAGTAAAGGAAGTGGAAAATGACATGCTAGCCCTCCATTTAGTTGAAAAGACAATTAAAACTTTATCTTGGTCTTGAAAAGGGTTTAAATTTCGAAATTGAAGCCTATTCAAAATTTAAAACACCTTAAAATCCAATAAATCGGGCATAGGCGAAAAACGGGTTCCCCTCCAAAATAATTATAAAAACTCAAATTTTCAGAAATTGTTGCTTAAAATAAATAATTTCATTCTTAAAAACCCCATAACTTAAAATCTCAAATTATTTCCATTTCGGTCGGCCCTAATCTCGTCCACGAGTCTGTAACTCAAGCAGGATGAAAAATAACACATGCATATCATGCAACATAAAATCATAAATAAATCATATAAAATGGCATGTAATCATCTAAAAATATTTTCCCCCTAGTCATGCACTCATTCTACGTAGTCAGGAATTCCTATGCGTTACAACTCTCCCCCACTTATAGAAATTTCGTCCCCGAAATTGAGTACGTACCAAATAACTCCGGGTAGCGCGTCCTCATATCGGCCTCAGTCTCCCAGGTAGCTTCATCCTCTGAGTTATTCTGCCATCGGACCTTGACCATCGGAAAACTCCACGCTCTCAGCCTGCGCTCCTCTCTAGCTAGAATCTTTACTGGTCGCTCCTCAAAAGATAAATCTGGCGCCAACTGGAGCGGCTCGAAATCCAACACATGAGACGGATTTGGAACATACTTCCGCAGCATCGAGATATGGAAGACATTATGCACTGCTGATAAGCTGGGTGGTAACGCTACTCGGAAAGCCAGAGTACCAACCCTCTCCAGAATCTCAAACGGCCCAATAAACCTCGGGCTAAGCTTGCCTCTCCGGCCAAAAATGTTAGAGTAGGTGCCCAACTAGCCAACTTGTGGCGTGTGGGCTTTTATGACTCTTTGTGTAAAACAATCTTTGTTTATGAAATTCGCATTTTATATATGGCATTCTTTATCATCATTGTTTTATAATGTTAACAATTGTGTTGGATAAAGACCTAGAATGCACCATAGTGTATGTTAGATGTGATAGTGGATATGATGGCTATCATGAAACACATCTAATAGTCACTGTGTATTCTGAACTTGTTCCTAGTCGATTGGGCCGTCAAAATGAGGATAAGGCCGCCCAAGTTTGAGACTAGCATCTGCGATGTTAAGTACCACGTTTCATTGGTAGGGAACATTGTGATGTTCTGAGCATGCAGATGGATGGTTTGCCTGGCGAACTATCGAGCTACCCTCGTTCGAATTCTCCAAGTGGTTACCATTTGTCGAGTGGAGAGTCCGAGGTATTGGTTGTATGGATTAGTCCTTACTACTGAAACATCATTGAGACTCTACATGATTAGTCGCCTCACTTTGACTCGTTTACCGACTCCGTGAGGGTCATCAGGTGTCGAGATTGGGTGAGGTCATGAAGCATGTGGAGTCGATACTTTGTTGTCAAGGATTCACCGCTCGCCCTAGTGCGAGGATATCCTATGCTATCTGAGGAGATAATTGTGTGACAAATCTCTGGCCAGAGTACTCTTGTGCTTCAGTGTAAATGAGTTTACCTGGTAGCACTCGTGATGTCGCTATTCTGATCTCCAAGATGTATGCATGGCTATCGAATCTCTAACGACTCTCGATTTACCAATGGTCGTTGATTCGATCGGGATATATGAGTTGAAAGGACCGTACTATACGCTAACCATGACCGACTGGTTCTTGCAGGCACTATCAGTGATACCTAGGGGAGCATGGGGCGATGTTGCAAGGCGCTTTACCATGGTCCGATGGATAGATCAGAAAAATGTGTTTTCTGATTCACAATGAGTTGTGAGTCCACGTCTAGCTGTATCCCTGAACCATTGAGGGTCACACAGTGTACTGGTTTACAAATTCCCATGAAGACAAGGATATGGTACTCAAAGTGTTGAGTATAGTAGGAGGAAGGTTGGGAGTATGACTTCGCAAAAATAGCTAAGGGAGTAGGACTTCCAAATTTAGCTAATGAGAGTACAACCTGTCATATATAGATTTAGTGGCCCGAAAATTTGATTCTGCAACATAATGATCAGTTTTGTAAACTGAGCACATCGGTGATATCTGATCGTTGATCGGGATTATGATGAGACTACAATCGAGGGAGTCGAACCGAATGTTCACAGTTCGAGTTGAACCGAATGTTCAAAGTTCGAGTTTAATCGAATGTTCACAGTTCGAGATGAAACGAATGTTCACAGTTCGAGTTGAAACGAATGTTCACAGTGCTACTTGAAACGAATGTTCACAGTTTTGTTAGCATCAAACTCTTTCCCTCAATCTATAAATATGGCATGAAGGGAGAAAGAAAAAACACACAACACAACAACAAAAGCTATTCAGAAAATTTTCCCCCTCTCCTCCTCTCCCTCCTCCACCGCCGCCGCCGCACTTCGCTGCGATCGTCCTAGCGAGGAGGTTCTGCACGCGAAATATTCGTTGGGATTCTAGTGCATCCAACGAAGGAATTGGAAACCGGTCGTAGACCTGATTAGGAGCAACCAAAGAAGTGCTATTTTCATTTGAGAAATAGTCGGAGCCAGGCGCCTAGTCGCCAGATAGGTATATTCTAAACATCCTATCAATGTTTGAATTATTATACAGGTGTATTGACCGTTCCCGGGTAAATTTTTAATTCTTCCGCAGAGCCCCGAGAGCGGGATCCGGATCCGCCGCTGCGCAAACAGTGGTATTAGAGCTTTGTCTCGGATCTGTCAATACACCGTATTTTTCCTGAATTGCATCAAATCTCGTTTAAAAAAATTTTTCCGGCCGCACGCCGCCGCGCCACCACCGCATGATGCCGCGCGACCGTTGCGCACACCGCAAGCAAATCGCAGCGAGGATCGCGGGATACGCGCGCATATCCCGTGCGCACGGTGCGGCGGGCGTTGCACGCCTGTCTCGCACGCCCTGCGCGCACAACCCGGAGGGCGTTGCCACCGACGGCCGGGAACCACACGGGCCCGTCGCGCACG
>KQ988451.1:181051-193501 GCA_001598015.1 Dorcoceras hygrometricum | reverse complement strand
GCGGCCCGAGTTGTTTTTGGGCCAATACTTGCTATTGGGCCTTTTTGGTTGGACCAAAATTAATTTTTGAAAATTTTGAGATATTGGGCCTAAAATTGTTTTAATCCCAAAATTGATGCAATTAAAATTACAAAATAAGATTTTATATATAAAATATGATTTTATATTTAAAATATGATTTTGTTGGATAAATCAAATTTGATTTGATTATTTTATTTATGTCAATTAATTGAGTTAATTGTATAGATAATGTTTTGGATGATCGAGAGACGTGCCCAATGTGTTAGGTGTATGCTAGGTTTTACAATTTTGGTTGTAATATTGTCGAAATCAATTCAAAGTGGGCCTGGTTTATGGCCCGTTCCCACCCCTTTAAAATGTATCCCTATTTCTCATGGTTATTTAAATTTAAATATTAGACTTAGTGGGAGGATAATTTTGAAGATGGTGGAGATGATGATCAAAGATATTGAAGACCAAAGACTTGTAAAACTGGAAGCTTATGTAATAGGATTGCATTTGCATACTGCATGTCACCTAGGATTGGACCTAGATCCGTGCTTGGCAACCACGGATCGCATAGCTCTCGCTCATCGATCATCCCAATTATATATGTGATATATATCTGTTGAATCCGCGTTTTTTTTAAATTTAATTTAAAATTATTGAGACCAAATTTCAAAATTAAAATCCCTAATTTAAATTTGATTTAAAATTTATATCAAGATTAAAAGTTATTCGATAAGCTAAGGGAATTTAAATATTGTTTAAAATTTCCTACCTTCCATCAACAATGGGTGTACTTCGATGTTACCCGCATACATAGCCCGGCTCATATTATTGAGGGGGTTCTGTATGCCGGAAAGCTGTACACGTCATTGACACTTGCTGTGAGTTGGTTGGAACTCCCTTTAACGTTGGCTCATATTATTGGGGATATTAAGGGGACCGTCCATCACAACTCAATATTTATGGGTCATCTTGACACGTGATAGTAATCGACGTCATATTATTGGGCCCTTACTGGACGTGAGGTAAATACATGGAGGTTGCACCTGTTGCAATTGGGCTCTACCTTTTGAGGTCATGGTTGGCTGATATTATTCGGGACCATGATTTCTTGATTGGACTCTGTGTACCCACTAAGAAAACTTGCTTTCTTGATTTCATTAGAGGGTAGTGAAATCGTTAAAATAGTGGGAGGATAATTCATAAAACTAAATGACCATGTTTTATGTCTTAGCATTTTTCATGAATAGTCAGTAATGCATGTCTGTTTTTCTTTTCAGTATAAACTGCTTTCATTATGTCTTCGATCAAAAATCCACTTGCTGCTATACTGGATAGCAACAAGTTCACTGGCTTAAACTACCAAGATTGGCTTCGAAACCTCAAGATTGTCTTGGCTTTGGAGAAACTTCTCTACACGCTAGAGAAGAACCCTCCGAAGGAAGCCCCTTCCAATGCCAGTCTGAGGAGCTGGCAAAGCTGGACAAATGGTGGGATGACGAGCTTAAGACACGATGCTATATGATAGCATCTATGTCCAACGAAATGCAGCGGCGGTTTGAGAAGACGGAGTATGCTGCTGGCATACACCTTCATCTCAAAGAGCTGTATGGGAAGAACTCTCGGACTGAGAGGTTCACTACTGTCAAGGAGCTCATGACGAGCCGCATTTAAGACACGATGCTATATGATAGCATCTATGTCCAACGAAATGCAGCGGCGGTTTGAGAAGACGGAGTATGCTGCTGGCATACACCTTCATCTCAAAGAGCTGTATGGGAAGAACTCTCGGACTGAGAGGTTCACTACTGTCAAGGAGCTCATGACGAGCCGCATGCGCTAGGGGACTTCGGTCCGCGAGCATGAGGTCCGTATGATTAGGCTCATTGAGAAGCTAGTGGGCCTTGATATCTCGCTTCCACATGAGCTGTATGTGGATCTGCTACTCCTCTCCCTGCCTGCTGCGTTCGACCCCTTTGTGGTCAACTTTAACATGAACAAGCTGGAGGCCACCCTTGAAGAGGTGGTAAACATGCTTGTCGTATTTGAGGGGACCATAAAGAAGGACAAGCCGTCCTCCTTTTGGGCTCTTCTTCCTCTGCGAAGAAGGGGCCCAAACGCAAGGGTAAGAAGCGTTCTGCCCCTGCGAAGGAGGGTAAGCCCGCCAAGAAGCCCAAGGCAGGACTGTTAGAGTAGGTGCCCAACTAGCCAACTTGTGGCGTGTGGGTTCTTATTGACTCTATGTAAAACGATCTTTATTTATGAAATTCGTATTATTTTATGGCATTATTTACTCGAAACGTCATTGAGGCTCTACATGATAGGTGCCTCACTTTGACTCGTTTACCGACTCAGTTGGGGTCATCAGGTGGCGGGGTTGGGTGAGGTCCCGATGCATGTAGGAGTCGATGCTTCATTATCGAGGATTCACCGCTCGCCCTTGTGCGTGGATATCCTATGCTATCTGAGGAGATAATAGTGTGACAAATCTCTGGCCAGAGTACTTGTTGGGGAACCGTGGCGGATCCGGATCGTGCCTCCCGGCGAGGCAGCGGAAGAACAAAAAATGGGCCGGGAGACGATCAATACAATTCTAAAACATGCAATCTATGAACCATTCATAGGGTGTTTTGATGATTACCTTGCTGGCAACTCGTGCCTGGCTCCGACCAGTTTCGCGAGGAAACCGGCACTTCACGGTAGGCGGCGGTAGATTACGTCAATCAGGTCCACGACCGGAAACGATCTCCCTCCGGTCAGCCTGCACTAGAAGACTGAAGGATTTTATCGCCAACGGATTCTCCTCGAAAAGTTGGCCGGAGCAAGTCCGGCGAACGGCGGCGGCAGCGGCGGCGGCGGCGGCGGCGTGAGGAGAGGAAGGGAGGCGGCGCCTTGTGCTAGGGTTAGGGTTTGATTAATGAGTGTAGTGTATTATGATTTAGTCCTAAGTCTACCTTAAGTAGACTTAATGATGGACTTGGACCGACCCAACGGGCCCGGGTCCAACGGATGAACATTCGGTTCATCCCCATCACTGTGACTTCATCATAACTCCGATCGCCGATCAGATCGGACCGATCGAATCAGTTTCCAAAACTGAATACTATGATCTGAAAAACCATTTTTTAGAACCCCAGTGCAAAATGACCGTTTTGCCCCTCAACAGCGGAAATCACGATTTGACCCCTGTTGACTTTTAGGAAGTCGCACTTCCCAAAATCCTCTTCTCATGCTCAACACATTTCGGTCATTTTGCACTGGGGTTCTTAAAAATGGTTTTTCAGATCATAGTATTCAGTTTTGGAAACTGAGTCGATCGGTCCGATCTGATCGGCGATCGGAGTTACGATGAAGTCACAGTGGTGGGGATGAACCGAATGTTCACCCGTTGGACTCGGGCCCGTTGGGCCGGTACAATCCCACCACAAGTCTATTTAATTAGACAAGACTCCATTAACTACACACTTAAGCAAAACCCTAAATTTGACGAGGATAATCCGTCCGCGCAGATCTCGTCAGCTCTTCTAGTGCAGGCTGACGAAGGAATCTAGTCTCCGGTCATGGACCTGATTGGCGTTATCTACCGCAGTCTACCGTGAAGTTCTGTTTTCTTTACGAAACCGGTCGGAGCCAGGCACGAGTTGCCAGCAAGGTAGTGATCTTGAACGCCCTATGAATGTCATAGTTTTTATATTATATCGTATTTATCGTCTCCCGGCACATGTTTATTTGTTCTTCCGCTGCCTCGTCGGGCGGCGCGATCTGGATCCCCAACAGTGGTATCAGAGCCAAGGTTTTCGGATCTGATCATACGGTATTGCCATATTGTGTCTAACCTTAATTTTTCAGATCCAGAAACGAAAATCGGGAAGCAAGTCGCCGGGCCGCCACGATGTGCGGCGGCGACCACCACGTCACGCGCGCGCTGGTCGCGCGATGGAAACTCTCACGTCGCGTGCTGGCCGCGCGACTGGTGCGAGGTGGCCGGACGTTGTTGCGAAGCTGGCCGATGGTTGATGGGCGACGCTGCACGCTGCTGGCCGCACGCCTGCCGTGCGAAAGGCGACGAGTGCTGCTGCGTCGATCGTGCGTTGATGGCCACTGCCCGTGCAACCTATTGCGCTACTGGTCGGGCGCCTGTCGCGCGAGATGGCCGGACGTCGCTGCTGGAATGGGCGACGCTTGACGCCGCTTGGTCGACGCCTGTTGCGCGCTTGTCACGGCGGCGTGCGCCCTTGCGGCGCACGTGATTTTCAGCCGGCGGCCGCCGCTCCGGCGAGTCTCCGACGATGTCGTGACGGCTGGTCTGATTTCTTCTAGGGTTTGGTTCGGGCTTGTCCCGGGCAGCCCGTGAAGTTTTCGGGCCGATATGCGATATCGATCCCGTTTTGACCGATTTTGAAATTTTAAGTTTTTTTGGGCCTAGAATTGTTTTAAGCCCAATATGATACAATTAAAATTAGTAAAATGTGATTTTAATTATGAAATATGATTTTATAATGAAATATGATTTTGTTGATTGAAATTTGTTTTTATCGGCAAAATACAATTTTATTATAAAATACGATTTCGTAATTAGAATATGATTTTACGATAAATAATTAGATTATTTAAATTATGCATCTTAATTAGATTAATTGCATTATTGGGGTGATCGAGAGCCGTGCCCAATGTGTTAGGTGTATGCAATATGTTTTGTATGATTTCGGTTTGTAAATATTTGATCATCATTTAAAGTGGGCCTGTTTGTGGCCCGTTCCCACCCCTTGATAAATGTATCCCTTATTTGTCATAGTAAATTTAAATGTAAAATTACTAGATTTAGTGGGAGGACATCCGAAGACGGTGGACGATGACGATCAAGATATTGAAGACCGAAGATCTATAAAACCGAAAAGCTTTGTAATAGGATTGCATTGCATATTGCATTACCCCTAGGATTGGACTCAGGTCCGTGGCTGGCAACCACGGACCGCATAGCTCTCGCGATCGATCATCCCAATATTTATTTATATATGTTGATATATAGATTATTTGAATCTGCATGTTGCATGTTTTAAATTAGATTTAAATATGCATGAGACCAAAAATTTTTCAAAAATTAAAATCCCTCGTTTTAAATATGATTTATAACTTATATCAAGATAAATGTTTATTATAAACTAAAGGGTATTTAAAATTGTTTAAATTAACCCTACCTTCCATCAACAATGGGTGTACGTTGATGCTACCCGTATACATGGCCCGGCTCATATTATTGAGGGGGTCATGTATGCCGGAAAGCTGTCCACGCCGTTGACAACTGTTGTGAGTCGGCTGGAACTCCATTTAACGTTGGCTCATATTATTGGGGACATTAAGGGGACCGTCCTTCACGACTCAACATTGATGGGTCAATCTTGACACGTGATAGTAAACGGCGTCATATTATTGGGCCCTTACTGGACGTGAGGTGAATACATGGAGGTTGCACCGGTTGCAATCGAAAACTACCTTTTGGGGGTCATGGATGGCTGATATTATTCGGGTCCATGATCGCTTGATTGGGCTCCATGTACCCACTAAAGAAACCTGTTTTCTCGATTTCATTAGAGGGTGGTGAAATCGTTAAAATAGTGGGAGGGTAATTCATAAAACTTAACGACCATGTTTTATGTTTTAGCTTATATCGTATATAGTTAGTAATGTATTTCCGTTCCGCTCGCTGCTATACTGGATAGCAACAGGTTCACCGGTCTGAACTACCAAGACTGGCTCCGCAACCTCAATCTTGTATTGGCTTCGGAGAAACTTCTCTATGCGATAGAGAAGAGTGCTCCGAAGTTTTCCCATGCCGATATCAGCCCTGAGGAGCTGGTAACGCTTAAACAATGGTGGGACGACGAGGTTAAAGCTCGGTGCTATGTGATGGCATCGATGTCCAATGAAATGCAACGGCGTTTTGAGAAGACGAAGTATGCTGCTGACATACTTCATCATCTCAAAGAGTTGTACGGGGAGAACTCTCGACATGAGAGGTTCACGGCTGTCAAGGAGCTGATGACGAGCCGCATGCGCGATGGGACTTCGGTCCGCGAGCATGGGGTTCGTATGATTGGGCTCGTTGAAATGCTGTCGGGCCTTGATATCGCACTTCCACATGAGCTGTCTGTGGATGTACTTCTCCTCTCGCTACCCACTGCATTTGACCCCCTTTGTGGTCAAATTCAACATGAACAAGCTGGAAGCCACCCTTGAAGAGGTGTTAACGATGCTTGTAGTACTTCATCATCTCAAAGAGTTGTACGGGGAGAACTCTCGACATGAGAGGTTCACGGCTGTCAAGGAGCTGATGACGAGCCGCATGCGCGATGGGACTTCGGTCCGCGAGCATGGGGTTCGTATGATTGGGCTCGTTGAAATGCTGTCGGGCCTTGATATCGCACTTCCACATGAGCTGTCTGTGGATGTACTTCTCCTCTCGCTACCCACTGCATTTGACCCCTTTGTGGTCAAATTCAACATGAACAAGCTGGAAGCCACCCTTGAAGAGGTGGTTAACATGCTTGTAGTGTTTGAGGGGACTATAAAGAAGGATAAACCCGTCCTCCTTCTGGGTTCTTCTTCCTCTGCGAAGAAGGGGCCCAGACGCAAGAGCAAGAAGCGTCCTGCTCCTGCGAAGGAGGAAAAGTCCGCCAAGAAGACAAAGGCAAAGGCTTCCAAACCAAACAAGCATGAGGATGTTTGCCACCACTGCCACAAGGATGGGCATTGGAGGAGGAACTGCAAGGAGTACCTCGAGCAGTTGCGAACTGCGAAAGGTATGTTCTATATTGAAATAAATATGTCTCTTAATTCGACTTCTTGGGTACTTGATACCGGATGTGGATCTCACATATGCTATGATTTGTAGGTGATGACAATAAGCCGACGTCTTAGAGAGGGTAAGACCCACTTGAGGCTTGGCAATGGAGCAAGAGTTGCTGCTATAGCTATAGGAGATGTTTATTTATTTCTGTCTTCTGATTTTAAGTTGTTGTTACGAAACGTTTTATTTGTTCCCGAATTAATAAAGAACATTATTTCTGTTTCTATGCTTGATAGTGATGGATATTCTTGTATGTTTGCTAATTCGATTTGCAATATTTATAAGAATGAATGTTTAATTGGAATTGGGGAACGCGAAAACGATTTATACACCTTAAAATTAAAAGACGTTCCAACTCGCGATGTCGAAGCACATACAACAACGATTAAAAGGAAACAAGATAACTTGAACCCAGCACAACTTTGGCACGCCAGGCTAGGTCATATTTCTCTAAGTAGGATGAACAAGTTGGTTAGGAGTGACTTGTTTGATCTGTCGGACATCAACTCCCTACCGACTTTTGAATCTTGTCTTAAGGGAAAGATGACCAAGCAACCCTTCAAGGGCAAGGGTGAGCGTGCCCAAGGCCTATTGGATTTGATCCATACTGATGTGTGCGGCCCGTTTAGTATTGGTACTAAATATGGTCACACATACTTCATCACCTTTACCGATGATTACTCTAGGTATGGGTACTTGTACTTGATGAAGTACAAGTCTGAATCCTTTGAAAGGTTCAAAGAATTCAAGGCTGAAGTAGAAAATCAATTAGGCAAAAGTATTAAAGCACTTCGATCTGATCGAGGTGGTGAATACTTAAGTGCTGAGTTTCAAGACTATCTAAAAGAGAATGGGATTCTCTCACAGTGGACCCCTCCGGCCACACCACAGCTCAATGGTGTAGCGGAGCGTCGTAATCGGACCATGTTGGACATGGTTCGATCTATGATGAGCTTCACTGAACTTCCTACCTCGTTTTGAGCTATGCACTCAAAACGACGGTAATGTTGTTAAACAATGTCCACACCAAGACAGTGGATAAGACTCCGTATGAGATATGGATGGGCAAACCACCCAAGTACTCATTTATGAGGATTTGGGGATGTCCTGCTTACGTGAAGCAGACAGTGGGAGATAAGCTGGATATGAGATCCATCTTATGCTACTTCATTGGGTATCCAAAGAATTCCATTGGATACTACTTCTACTATCCCAGCGAAACAAAAGTGTTTGTTTCTAGGAATGTCACCTTTATGGAAAAGGAATTTCTACTTGATAGAGAGGGCAGAATAGTAGAACTCGAAGAGGTTCGAGATCCAATCGAAGTACCAGGTGAGTCTCCTGCACCTACAGAGCCAATACCAGAAATGGTCGCACCTAGGAGATCCGAAAGGATTCCTAGAGCTCCTGAGAGATATGGTTTTCTACTTGAAGATGATCAAGGTGATCAAGTTGTTGGATCTGATCCAAGAACTTTCAAGGAGGCAATTTTTTATGCTGATTCTAATTTGTGGCTTGAAACAATGCAGTCTGAGTTTGACTCAACGCATGCTAACCAAGTTTGGACTCTGGTTAACCCTCCCGAAGGAATTGTTCCTATTGGGTGCAAATGGGTGTACCAGAGGAAACTTGGGCCTGATGGTAAGGTAATGACCTACAAGGCGTGACTGGTCGCGAAAGGTTACACTCAAAGGCAAGGTGTTGACTATGATGAACAATTAAGGAATTTGGTTTCATCAAGAATCCCGAGGAGCCATGTGTCTATAAAAAGGTAGTTAAAAGTGCTGTGACGTTCCTCGTACTTTATGTTGACGACATTCTACTCATTGGGAATGATGTAGGAATGCTGCAGTCAACTAAAGTATGGTTGTCTAGCAGATTTTCGATGAATGACATGGGTGAAGCATCCTATATTCTTGGAATACAGATCTATCGGGATAGATCTAAACGGATGCTCGGACTCACCCAAGCTGCCTACATCAATATCATACTTAAGAGGTTCTCTATGGAAGAGTCCAAGATAGGACACCTACCTACGTGCCACGGGGTCACTCTATCCAAGTCTATGTGTCCAAAGACTGATGGGGAGATAGAGAGTATGGCACGTGTACCATATGCCTCGGCAATAGGTAGTATTATGCATGACATGATCTCGACTAGACCGGATGTCGCGTATGCTCTGAGTGTCACGAGCCGCTACCAAGCCAACCCCGTCCAATTGCATTGGAAGGCCGTGAAGGATATTCTTAAGTACTTACGAAGGACTAAGAATATGTTCATGATCTATGGGGGTGGTGAACTGAAACTGGAAGGCTACACTGATTCTAGCTTCCAGTGTGACGTGGATGATTCGAAATCAACCTCTGGATTTGTATTCATGCTCAATGGTGGTGCTGTCTCTTGGAAGAGTTCCAAGTCTCTGACGTGTCACGAGCCGCTACCAAGCCAACCCGTCCAATTGCATTGGAAGGCCGTGAAGGATATTCTTAAGTACTTACGAAGGACTAAGAATATGTTCATGATCGTATGGGGGTGGTGAACTGAAACTGGAAGGCTACACTGATTCTAGCTTCCAGTGTGACGTGGATGATTCGAAATCAACCTCTGGATTTGTATTCATGCTCAATGGTGGTGCTGTCTCTTGGAAGAGTTCCAAGCAAGACACCATCGCGGATTCAACCACTGAGGCTGAGTACATTGCAGCATCAGCTGCTGCTAAGGAGGCCGTTTGGATAAGGAATTTCGTCCAAGAGTTGGGCATCATTCCTAATGGAGTTGGTCCAGTCCCGGTGTACTGCGACAACACGGGTGCCGTTGCGCAAGCAACGGAGCCTAGGTCTCACCAAAGATCCAAACACATACTGAGGAAATACCACATAATCCGGGATATTGTGGTTAGAGGTGACATATCAGTTGAGAGATTCGCCTCTGCGGACAACGTTGCTGATACACTTACAAAGCCCTTGCCAGGACCCTTGTTTGAAAAACATCGCGAAACAATGGGACTGCGTCTGATGAGCAGTTGGCTTTAGGGCAAGTGGGAGATTGTTAGAGTAGATGCCCAGCTAGCCAACTTGTGGCATGTGGGTTTATAGACTCTTGTATGACAATCTTTATATATGATATTCGCATTTATCCATATGGCATTCTTTACTTTCATTGTGTGTATGATGATTTACAATTGCGTTGAGTAAAGTCCTAGAATGCACTAAAGCGCATGTTAGATGTGATAGTGGGTATGACGGCTATCATGAAACACATATAATAGTCGCTGTGTATTCTGAACATGTTCCTAGTCGATTGGGCCGTAAAAATGAGGATAAGGCCGCCCGAGTTCGAGACTAGTATCTGCGATGCGAAGTACCATGTTTCATTGGTAGGGAACATTGTGATGTTCTGAGCATGCAGATAGATAGTGACCTGGTGATCTATCGAACTACCCTCCTTCGGACTTTTCAAGTGGTTACCATTTGTCGAGTGGATAAGTCCGAGGTCTTGGTTGTACTGATTAGTCCTCACGACTCGAAACGTCATTGAGACTCTACATGATAGGCGTCTCACTTTGACCCGTTTGCCGACTCACTTGGGGTCATAAGGCGTCGGGATTGGGTGAGACCCCGATGCATGTAGGAGTCGATGCATCGTTGTCGATGATTCACCGCTCGCAGACATGCGTGGATATCCTATGCTATCTGAGGGGATAATAGTGTATAAATCTCTGGCCAGAGTACTAGAAGTGTTTTAGGTAAATGTGTTTACCTAGTTACACTCGCGATGTCACTATTCGATCTCCAAGATGTATGCATAGCTATCGGATCTATAGCGACTCTCGATTTACCAATGGTCGTTGATCTGATCGGGATATATGGATTGAAAGGACCGTACTGTACGCTAACCATGACCAACTGGTTCTTGCATGCACTATCAGTGATACCTAGGGGATCATGGGGCGATGTTGCTAGACGCTTTACCATGATCCGTTGGGCAAGTCCGGGATTGTGATTCCGGAGCCACAATGGTTGTGGGCCCACGGCTAGCTGTATCCCTGAACCATTGAGGGTCACACAAGTACTGGATTCGAGATTCCCGCACGGATACTCAGCTCAATGTGTTGAGCATGCGAAGAGGATTTTGGGAGTGCGACTTCCTAAAAAGTCAACAAAGGTCAAATCGTGATTTGCCGATGTTGAGGGGCAAAACGGTCAATTTGCACTGGGGTTCTGAAAAATGGTTTTTCAGATCATAGTATTTAGTTTTGGAAACTGATTCGATCGGTCCGATCTGATCGGCGATCGGAGTTATAATGAAGTCTCGGTGATGGGGATGAACTGAATGTTCATCCGTTGGACCCGGGCCCGTTGGGCTGGTCCAAGTCCACCTTTAATTCTACTTAAGGTACAATTAAGCCAAGACTTAATACACTTAATACATAACTTACAACCCTAAAACCTAGAAGTGTGTGCCGCCCCCTCTCCTCTCCAAAAGCCGTCGTCGCCGCCGCCGGAAAATCGTTTTCGGCCAATCTTGACGAGGAGAATCCGTCCGCACAGATCTCGTCAACTCTTCTAGTGCAGGCTGATGAAGGAATCTAGTCTCCGGTCGTGGACATGATTGGCGTTATCTACCGCAGTCTACCGTGAAGTGCCGTTTTCTTTACGAAACCGGTCGGAGCCAGGCACGAGTTGCCAGCAAGGTAGTGATCTTGAACGCCCTATGAATGTCATAGTTTTTATATTATATCATATTGATCGTCTCCTGGCACATGTTTATTTGTTCTTCCGCTGCCTCGCCGGGGGGTGCGATCCGGATCCCCAACAGTGTAGCCTTCCAGTTTCAGTTCACCACCCCCATAGACCATGAACATATTCTTAGTCCTTCGTAAGTACTTAAGAATATCCTTCACAGCCTTCCAATGCAATTGGCCGGGGTTGGCCTGGTAACGGCTCGTGACACTCAGAGCATATGCGACATCAGCTCTAGTCGAGATCATGCCATACATAATGCTACCTATTACCGAGGCATATGGTACACGTGCCATACTCTCTATCTCCTCATCAGTCTTTGGACACATAGACTTAGATAGAGTGACCTCGTGGCACATAGGTAGATGTCCTCTCTTGGACTCTTCCATAGAGAACCTCTTAAGTATGGTATCGATGTAGGTAGCTTGGGTGAGTCCAATTCCTTATCCAAACGGTCTCCTTAGCAGCAGCTGATGCTGCGATGTACTCAGCCTCAGTGGTTGAATCCGCTATGGTGTCTTGCTTGGAACTCTTCCCAGAGACAGCACCACCATTGAGCATGAATACAAATCCAGAGGTTGATTTCGAATCATCCACATCATACTGGAAGCTAGAATCTGTGTAGCCTTCCAGTTTCAGTTCACCACCCCCATAGACCATGAACATATTCTTAGTCCTTCGTAAGTACTTAAGAATATCCTTCACAGCCTTCCAATGCAATTGGCCGGGGTTGGCCTGGTAGCGGCTCGTGACACTCAGAGCATATGCGACATCCGGTCTAGTCGAGATCATGCCATACATAATACTACCTATTGCCGAGGCATATGGCACACGTGTCATACTCTCTATCTC
>KQ988451.1:147225-163629 GCA_001598015.1 Dorcoceras hygrometricum | reverse complement strand
TATGTGCCGGAAAGCTGTACACGTCATTGACACTTGCTGTGAGTTGGTTGGAACTCCCTTTAACGTTGGCTCATATTATTGGGGACATTAGGGGACCCGTCCATCACAACTCAACATTGATGGGTCGTCTTGACACGTGATAGTAATCGGCGTCATATTATTGGGCCCTTACTGGACGTGAGGTAAACACATGGCGGTTGCACCTGTTGCAATTGGGCTCTACCTTTTGAGGGTCATGGTTGGCTGATATTATTCGAGACCATGATTTCTTGATTGGACTCTGTGTACCCACTAAGGAAACTTGCTTTCTCGATTTCATCAGAGGGTGGTGAAATCGTTAAAATAGTGGGAGGGTAATTCATAGAACTAAATGATCATGTTTTATGTCTTAGATGAATAGTTGGTAATGCATGTCTGTTTTTCTTTTCAGTATAAACTGCTTTCATTATGTCTTCAATGAAAAATCCACTTGTTGCTATACTGGATAGCAACAAGTTCACTGGCTTAAACTACCAAGATTGGCTTCGAAACCTCAATATTGTCTTGGCTTCGGAGAAACTTCTCTACACGCTAGAGAAGAGCCCTCCGAAGGAAGCCCCTGCCGATGTCAGTCCTGAGGAGCTGACAAAGCTAAATAAATGGTGGGATGACGAGCTTAAGGCACGGTGCTATATGATGGCATCGATGTCCAACGAAATGCAGCGGCGCTTTGAGAAGACGGAGTATGCTGCTGGCATACACCTTCATCTCAAGGAACTGTATGGGGAGAACTCTCGGACTTAGAGTTTCACTACTGTCAAGGAGCTCATGACGAGCCACATGCGCGAGGGGACTTCGGTCCGCGAGCATGGGGTCCGTATGATTGGGCTCATTGAGAAGCTAGTGGGCCTTGATATCACACTTCCACATGAGCTGTCTGTGGATTTGCTTCTCCTCTCACTTCCCGCTACATTCGACCCCTTTGTGGTCAACTTCAACATGAACAAGCTGGAAGTCATCCTTGAAGAGGTGGTAAACATGCTTGTCGTGTTTGAAGGGACCATAAAAAGGGACAAGCCCATCCTCCTTTTGGGCTCTTCTTCCTCTGCCAAGAAAGGACCCAAACGCAAGGAAAAGAAGCGTTCTGCCCCTGCGAAGGATGGAAAGCCCACCAAGAATCCTAAGGCAAGGGCGTCAAAGCTGAACAAAACAGAGGATGTTTGCCACCACTGTCAAAATCCTGAGCACTGGAGGAGGAACTGTAAGGATTACCTCGAGCAATTGCGAACTGCAAAAGGTATGTTCTACATTGAAATAAATATATTTCTTAACTCGACTTCTTGGCTACTTGATACCGGATGTGGATCTCATATCTGCAATGACTTGCAGGTAATGACAAGAAGCCGGCATCTGAGAGAGCGTGAGACCCACTTGAGGCTTGGAAACGGAGCAAGTGTTGCGGCCGTAGCTATAGGA
Organism: Dorcoceras hygrometricum; assembly: GCA_001598015.1. NCBI lineage: Eukaryota > Viridiplantae > Streptophyta > Magnoliopsida > Lamiales > Gesneriaceae > Dorcoceras > Dorcoceras hygrometricum. Next base: position 162,174 of record KQ988451.1, on the reverse strand, counting down.
GATGTTTATCTATTTCTATCTTCAAATTTTAAGTTGTCGTTGAGAAACGTTTTATTTGTCCCTGAATTAATAAAAAACATCATTTCTGTTTCTATGCTTGATAGTGATGGATATTCTTGTCATTTTGCCAATTCGATTTGCAATATATACAAGAATGAATGTTTGATTGGAATTGAGGAACGCGAAAACGATCTATACGCCTTAAAATTTAAAGAAGTTCCAACTCGCGATGTGAAAACACGCACAACAACAATAAAAAGGAAAAACGATAGTTTGAACCCAGCACAACTTTGGCACGTTAGGCTAGGTCATGTTTCCATAAATAGTATGAACAATTTGATTAGGAGTGACATGTTTAATATGTCTGATATTAACTCCCTACCAACTTGTGAGTCTTGTCTCAAGGGAAAAATGACAAAATTGCCCTTCACGGGCAAGCCTGAACGTGCTCAAGGCCTATTGGATTTGATCCATACTGATGTGTGTGGCCCACTTAGTATTGGTACTAAGTCTGGTCACACCTAATTCATCACCTTTACCGATGATCACTCTAGGTATGGGTACTTGTACTTAATGAAGCACAATTCTGAATCCTTTGAAAGATTTAAATAATTCAAAGCTGAAGTAGAAAATCAATTGGGAAAAAGTATTAAAACACTTCGATCAGATCGAGGTGGAGAATACTTGAGTGCCAAGTTTCAAGACTATCTTAAAGAGAATGGGATTCTCTCACAGTGGACCCTTCCGTCCACACCACAACTCAACGGTGTAGCGGAGCGTCGTAATCAAACCTTGATGGACATGGTTCGATCTACGATGAGTTTCACTGAACTTCCTGCCTCGTTTTGGGGCTATGCGCTCGAAACGGCGGTAATGTTGTTGAACAATGTCCATACCAAGACAGTAGATAAAACTCCATATGAGATATGGATGGGCAAGCCGCCCAAGTACTCATACTTGAGGATTTGGGGATGTCCTGCTTACGTGAAGCAGACAGTGGGAGATAAGCTGGATAATAGATCCATCTTATGTTACTTCATTGGGTATCCTAAGAATTCTATTGGATACCACTTCTACTATCCCAATGAAACAACAATGTTTGTCTCTAGAAATGCCACCTGTCTGAAAAGGGAATTTCTATTTGATAGAAAAGGCAAGATAGTAGAACTCGAAGAGGTTTGAGAACCATCTGAAGTACCAAGTGAATCTCCCGCACCTCAAGAGCCAATACTTGATATGGACACACCTAGGAGATCTGAAAGGGTTCCTAGGGCTCCTGTTAGATATGGTTTCCTCCTTGAAGATGATCAAAGTGATCAAACCATTGGATGTGATCCAAGAACCTTCAAGGAGGCAATTTCCGATGCTGATTCTCATTTGTGGCTTGAAGCAATGCAATCTGAGATTGAATCAATGCATTCAAACCAAGTTGGGACTCTTGTTAATCCTCCCGAAGGAATAGTTCCTATTGGGTGTAAATTAATATACAAGAGAAAACTTGGGCCTGATGGTAAGGTACTGACCTACAAGGCGCGACTGGTCGCGAAAGGTTACACTCAAAGACAAGGTGTTGACTATGATGAAACCTTCTCACCAGTCGCAATGTTCAAGTCAATTAGAATCCTACTAGCCATAGCCGCATGGTACGACTATGAGATATGGCAAATGGATGTGAAAACTGTGTTCCTTAATTGAAACATTAAAGAAGAGATCTATATGACGCAGCCTGAGGGTTTCACAACTGTGGGAAGTGAGCATAAAGTATGCAAACTTCAGAGATCGATCTACGGTCTCAAACAAGCATCGATAAGTTGGAACCTGAGATTTGATTAAACAATTAAAGAATTTGGTTTCATCAAGAATCCCGAGGAGCCATGTGTGTATAAGAAGGTAGTTAAAAAGGTTGTGACATTCCTTGTACTTTATGTTGATGATATTCTACTCATTGGGAAAGATGTAGGAATGTTGCAGTCAACTAAAGTATGGTTGTCTAGTATATTCTCGATGAAGGAAATGGGTGAAGCATCCTATATTCTAGGAATACAGATCTATAGAGATAGATCAAAAAGGATGCTCGGACTCACCCAAGCGACCTACATCTATACCATACTTAAGCGGTCTCAATGGAAGAGTCCAAGAGAGGACACCTGCCTATGTGCCACGGGGTCACTCTATCTAAGTCTATGTGTCCGAAGACTGATGAGGAGATAGAGAGTATGACACGTGTGCCATATGCCTCGGTAATAGGTAGTATTATGTATGGTATGATCTCAACTAGACCAGATGTCGCATATGCTCTGAGTGTTACGAGCCGCTACCAAGCCAACGCGGGCCAAATACATTGGAAGGCTGTGAAAGATATTCTTAAGTACTTACGAAGGACTAAGAATATGTTCATAGTCTATGGGGGTGGTGAACTGAAATTGGAAGGCTATACTGATTCAAGCTTCCAATGCGATGTGGACGATTCGAAGTCAACCTCTGGATTTGTATTCATGCTCAATGGTGGTGCTGTCTCTTGGAAGAGTTCCAAGCAAGACACCATCGCGGATTCAACCACTGAGGCTGAGTACATTGCGGCATCAGCTGCTGCTAAACACTGATTCAAGCTTCCAATGCGATGTGGACGATTCGAAGTCAACCTCTGGATTTGTATTCATGCTCAATGGTGGTGCTGTCTCTTGGAAGAGTTCCAAGCAAGACACCATCGCGGATTCAACCACTGAGGCTGAGTACATTGCGGCATCAGCTGCTGCTAAAGAGGCGGTTTGGATAAGGAATTTTGTCCAAGAGTTGGGCGTAATCCCTGAAGGAGTTGGTCCAGTCCCGGTGTACTGTGACAACACAGGTGCCGTTGCACAAGCAAAGGAACCTAGGTCTCACCAAAGATCCAAACATATACGGAGGAAATACCACATAATCCGGGATATTGTGGCTAGAGGTGACATAGCAGTTGAGAGAGTCGCCTCTACAGACAAAGTTGCTGATCCACTTACGAAGCCCTTACCAGGACCGTTGTTTGAAAAACATCACGAAACAATGGGACTACGTCTTATTAGTAGTTGGCTTTAGGGCAAGTGGGAGATTGTTAGAGTAGGTGCCCAACTAGCCAACTTGTGGCGTGTGGGTTCTTGTTGACTCTATGTAAAACGATCTTTATTTATGAAATTCGTATTCTTTTATGGCATTCTTTATCTTCATTACTTTTTTTATAATGTTAACAATTGTGTTGGATAAAGACCTAGAATGCACCATAGTGTATGTTAGATGTGATAGTGGATATGATGGCTATCATGAAACACATCTAATAGTCACTGTGTATTCTAAAATTGTTCCTAGTCGATTGGGCCGCCAAAATGAGGATAAGGCCGCCCGAGTTTGAGACTAGCATCTGCGATGTGAAGTACCACGTTTCATTGGTAGGAAACATAGTGATGTTCTGAGCATGTAGATTGATAGTGACCTGGTGATCTATCGAACTACCCTCGTTCGGACTTTCCAAGTGGTTATCATTTGTCGAGTGGATTAAGTACGAGGTCTTGGTTGTACAGATTAGCCCTCATTACTCGAAACGTCATTGAGGCTCTATATGATAGGTGCCTCACTTTGACCCGTTTACCGACTCAGTTGGGGTCATCAGGTGGTGGGGTTGGGTGAGGTCCCGATGCATGTAGAAGTCGATACTTCGTTGTCGATGATTCACCGCTCGCCCTTGTACGTGGATATCCTATGCAATCTGAGGAGATAATAGTGTGACAAATCTCTGGCCAGAGTACTAGATGTGTTTTGGGTAAATGGGTTTGCCTAGTAACACATGCGATGTAACTATTTGATCTCCAAGATGTATGCATGGTTATTGGATCTCTAGCGACTCTCGATTTACCAATGTTCACTGATCTGATCGGGATATTTGTGTTGAAAAGACCGTACTGTACGCTAACCATGATCGACTGGTTCTTGCAGGCACTATCAATGATACCTAGGGGATCATGGGGCGATGTTGCTAGACGCTTTACCATGATCCGATGGATTAGTCCGAAAATGTGGTTTTGGAGTCACAAATGTTGTGAGCTCACAGCTAACTGTATCCCTGAACCATTGAGGGTCACACAAGTACTGGTTTCTCAATTTCCGTACGTAAATTAAGCTCAATTTGTTGGGTATAGTAGGAGGAAGGATGGAAGTGCGACTTCCTAAAATTAAATAGGGTCAAAATGCAATTTCCCTAAGTTTGGACTAGTTTGACTATCCTTAAAGCTTACAGGGGCCGAAATGCTATTTTGGATTAGGTTGTCCGAAAAATTGTTTTCACATCATAATGCTCAGTTTTGTAACTGTGTAGTTCGGTCCAATCTGATCGTCGATCGGGATTATTATTGAGCCACAGTGATGGACTTGAAAGCAATGTGCACTCTGGACCTGGGCCCGACCCAAGCCCATTAAGCTGGTTCAAGCCCATGGAAAATCCATAAATAGGGGTCCTGGGGTATTCATTTGAAACACACCAAAAAGCTCCTCAGCTTATTCTTCCTCTCCTCTCCTCTCCTCTCCTCTCCCCGCCGCCGCCGCCGTCGTCGAAAATATCGTTCCGACCGTTCCGGCGAGGAGATTCCATCCGTGAAATCTTCGTCGAGTTTTCTAGTGTAGACCGACGAAGGAATTGGGATTCCAGTTGTGGACCGGATTAGGAGGCCAAAGCCGCCAACTGTTGAAGTGCCGATTTCCTCGTGAAATTGGTCGAAGCCAGGCGCCTAGACGCCAGCAAGGTATCATTCAAAACATCCTATGTATATTTATGAATTGTTTCGAAGGTGTATTGACCATTCCCGGGCTCCAAAATTTTAAATCTTCCGCTACGCCCCGGGAGCGGGATCCGGATCCGCCGCTGCGCCAACAAGGACTTCAAAGCCGAACAAATCTGAGGATGTTTGTCACCACTGCCACAAGCCTAGGCATTGGTGGAGGAACTGTAGGGATTACCTCAAGCAGTTTCGAACTGTGAAAGGTATGTTCTACATTGAAATAAATATGTCTCTTAACTCGACTTCTTGGATACTTAGAAGAACTGTAGGGATTACCTCGAGCAGTTTCGAACTGTGAAAGGTATGTTCTACATTGAAATAAATATGTCTCTTAACTCGACTTCTTGGATACTTGATACCGACGTGGATCTCATATCTGCAATGACTTGTAGGTAATGACAAGAAGCCGACGTCTTAGAGAGGGTGAGACCCACTTGAGACTTGGCAACGGAGCAAGGGTTGCGGCCGAAGCTATAGGAGATGTTTATTATTTCTTTCTTCAAATTTTAAGTTGTTGTTGAGAAACGTTTTATTTGTTCGTGAATTAATAAAAACATCATTTCCGTTTCTATGCTTGATAGTGATGGATATTCTTGCCAATTCGATTTGTAATATTTACAAGAATTAATGTTTAATTGAAATTGGGGAACGCGAAAATGATCTATACGCCTTAAAATTGAGAGAATTTCCAACTCGCAGTGTGGAAACACACATAACAATGATAAAAAGGAACAACGATAGTTTGAACCCGGCACAACTTTGGCACGCTAGGCTAGGTCATGTTTCCTTAAATAGGATGAACAAGTTGATTAGGAGTGACATGTTTGATATGTCTGATATTAACTCCCTACCAACTTGTGAATCTTGTCTCAAGGGAAAAATGACAAAATTGCCCTTCACGGGCAAGCCTGAACGTGCTCAAGGCCTATTGGAATGGATCCACACTGATGTGGCCCACTTAGTATTGGTACTAACTCCGGTCACACCTACTTTATCATCTTTACCGATGATCACTCTAGGTATGGGTACTTGTACCTAATGAAGCACAAGTCCGAATCCTTTGAAAGGTTTAAAGAATTCAAAGCTGAAGTAGAAAATCAATTGGAAAAAAGTATTAAAATACTTCGATCCGATCGAGGTGGAGAATACTTGAGTGCCGAATTTCAAGACTATCTTAAAGAGAATGAGATTATCTCACAGTGGACCCCTCCGACCACACCACAGCTCAACAGTGTAGCGGAGCGTCGTAATCGAACCTTGATGGACATGATTCGATCTATGATGAGTTTCACTGAACTTCCTGCTTCGTTTTGGGGCTATGCGCTCGAAACGACCGTAATGTTGTTGAACAATGTCCACACCAAGGTAGTGGATAAAACTCCATATGAGATATGGATGGGCAAGCCGCCCAAGTACTCATACTTGAGGATTTAGGGATGTCCTGCTTACGTGAAGCAGACAGTGGGAGATAAGCTGGATAATAGATCCATCTTATGCTACTTCATTGGGTATCCAAAGAATTATATAGGATACTGCTTCTATTATCCCAATGAAACAAAAGTGTTTGTTTTTAGAAATGTCACCTTTCTGGAAAATGAATTTCTACTTGATAGAAAAGGCAAGATAGTAGAACTTGAAGAGGTTCGAGAACCAACTGAAGTACCAAGTGATTCTCCCGCACCTCAAGAGTCAATCCTTGATATGGACACACTAGGAGATCTGAAAGGGTTCCTAGGGCTCCTGTTAGATATGGTTTCCTCCTTGAAGATGATCAAAGTGATCAAACCATTGGATGTGATCCAAGAACCTTCAAGGAGGAAATTTCCGATGTTGATTCTAATTTGTGGCTTGAAGCAATGCAATATGAGATTAACTCAATGCATTCAAACCAAGTTTGGACTCTTGTGAATCCTCCCAAAGGATAGTTTCTATTGGGTGTAAATGGATATACAAGAGGAAACTTGGGCCTGATGGTAAGGTACTGACCTACAAGGCGCGACTGGTCGCGAAAGGTTACACTCAAAGACAAGGTGTTGACTATGATGAAACTTTTTCACCAGTTGCAATGTTCAAGTCAATTAGAATTCTACTAGCCATATCCGCATGGTACGACTATGAGATATGGAAAATGGATGTGAAAACTGCGTTCCTTAATGGAAACATTAATGAAGATATCTATATAACGCAGCCTGAGGGTTTCACATCTGTGGGAAGTGAGCATAAAGTATGCAAACTTCAGAGATCGATCTACGGTCTCAAACAAGCATCGAGAAGTTGGAACCTGAGATTTGATGAAACAATTAAAGAATTTGGTTCATCAAGAATCCCGAGGAGCCATGTGTGTATAAGAAGGTAGTTAAAAATGCGGTGACATTCCTTGTACTTTATGTTGATGACATTTTACTCATTGGGAATGACGTAGGAATGCTGCAGTCAACTAAAGTATGGTTGTCTAGTATATTATCGATGAAGGACATGGGTGAAGCATCCTATATTCTAGGAACACTGATCTATAGAGATAGATCAAAAAGGATGGTCGGACTCACCCAAGCGACCTACATCGATACCATACTTAAGCGGTTCTCAATGGAAGAGTCCAAGAGAGGACACCTGCCTATGTGCCACGGGGTCACTCTATCTAAGTCTATGTGTCCAAAGACTGATGAGGAGATAGAGAGTATGACACGTGTGCCATATGCCTCGGCAATAGGTAGTATTATATATGGTATGATCTCAACTAGATCGGATGTCGCATATGCTCTGAGTATCACGAGTCGCTACCAAGCAAATCCCGGCCAAATGCATTAGAAGGCCGTGAATGATATTCTTAAGTACTTACGAAGGACTAAGAATATGTTCATGGTCTATGGAGGTGGTGAACTAAAATTGGAAGGCTATACTGATTCTGGCTTCCAATGCGATGTGAACGATTCGAAGTCGACCTCTGGATTTGTATTCATGTTCAATGGTGGTGCTGTCTCTTGGAAGAGTTTCAAACAAGACACCATCGCGGATTCAACCACTGAGGGTGAGTACATCGCAACATCAGCTGCTGCTAAAGAGGCGGTTTGGATAAAGAATTTCATCCAAGAGTTGGGCGTAATCCCTGAAGGAGTTGGTCCAGTCCCGGTGTACTGTGACAACACAGGCGCCGTTGCAAGCAAAGGAACCTAGGTCTCACCAAAGATCCAAACATATACTGAGGAAATACCACATAATCCGTGATATTGTGGCTAGAGGTGACATAGCAGTTGAGAGAGTCGCCTCTGCAGACAACATTGCTGATCCACTTACGAAGCCCTTGCCAAGCCCGTTGTTTGAACAACATCACGAAGCAATGGGACTACACATTATGAGTAGTTGGCTTTAGAGCAAGTGGGAGATTGTGTTTAAAACAATCGTTGTTTATGAAATTCGCATATATATGGTGTGACACCCGAAACCCACGGGGTCACGAATTGGGTGAAATAAAATTTTAAAATAAAAAGAAGGGCTGAAAGACAATTTGCTATAAGCTGTATTCCTTATAACTTAAAAAGAACTGAAACACAAATATAAAAGCTGACAGACACACACACGGGGCGCCAAGTACAAACAATATGTGGAAAACATATCTCTATTATATATTGCAATTGCGCCATTACAACATCTGAAATTCTATATGAATTTACAACTGTTGCAACTGATCTAATACAGATGCCTAAAATAAACATGGAAAACGCTGGCTGTCAATAAACACAACACCACCCAGCTGCTGTCAGATTTCACCTCCCGTTCGCTCCTCAGCTGTCGCACATGCACCATTTTAAACACTAGTGAGCCTAGGGGCTCAGCAAGTAAAGTCTGAATAATAACAAATTCATTTACCGCAGGCAGACATCTGATCATACAATACTGAGTCAAAGGAACATCAATATTTAACATTCATTCATAAACATTTCTTAAACATTTCTTTCTTTCATTCATAAACTTGGAGATTGGGATAATAGCCCAGATCTCATCATCATCATTATCTTTTGATTTATGGCTTAGAAGCTCTCCTTAGGTCCGTGTTGCACTTTGATCAAAATGACTTATGATATCAGTTTTAGCATATAGCTCATATGAAAGGGCAGCCGACATCTGGACGACTACTCACCCTTCTCCTTGGTGACCGTCTGTTATCTATGCCACTCATCTTAAAATAAACTTTTGTTCCTTTAACTCTCATCTTTTCTTTGAAATTCTCTTTAAACATCATCGGGTTCCTTAATTTAAAAACTTGATTCCATTTTAAAACTTTACTGAGTATCGAATTCGACTATTGGGAACTTATCCCTAAAATGAAATCAGACGTGATAAAATGGAACAGTACTTGGTAACAAAACAGATCTTTACTGTTCACGGTTATCGCTAAAAGGAATCAACTTTTGCTAAGGGAAACAATATTGTTCGCGTAAAACAGCTGCAAGAACACTCGCTAACATTGAAACAGATGTGATAACTGAGTATCGAATTCGACTATTGGGAACTTATCCCTAAAATGAAATCAGACGTGATAAAATGGAACAGTACTTGGTAACAAAACAGATCTTTACTGTTCACGGTTATCGCTAAAAGGAATCAACTTTTGCTAAGGGAAACAATATTGTTCGCGTAAAACAGCTGCAAGAACACTCGCTAACATTGAAACAGATGTGATAAATGAAACGAGGTCGTTAGCTTGTAACAGATGTCAATGCAACTCAACTTAGTCAACTCAACAGTCAATGAAATACAATTGAACTCAACAGCTGATTCTGGGAACAACGAATGTAGTTGGTAAACTCAGCAGTCAACGCAACTTAAATGCATAATTTCAGACGTTGAATGAACCAACAACTGAACCAAACTAATGCAACTGCTGATGGCAAATCAAAGCAACAGCTGATTTAGAATAAAGGCAACAGCTGGACACAACTAACACAACTGCTGAAACACTAATCAATCGCAACTGCTGAATACTATTGGTGCAACATCTGCCAACAGCTGAATACGAACAATATAACTACTGAAACGTGAATCCATGCAACTGTTGAATACTAAACAATTGCAACTGCTGACTACAAACTTGGTGTTGCAACATCAAACGACAGCTACGCTATCAGCTGTTGTCTATCAAACCAGACTTTATACTGATTCGACTAACAACATCCGAATACATAGCGTCAAATTAAAATGTTACCATTCACCAGAAGGAAGAACATTCATGAAAATACTTGAATCAAACTCGAACTCCTCAGTATTTTAAAACATCAATAACTTTCTGGAAAAACTTGGAAGTCGTAAAACATCATTTTGAACCCAATATTTCTTTCCTTGAACATGCGTAAATCATTTTAAACATGAACCTCAACATATCTTAAACATACAGGCAAGCAGATCCATAAAATGAATAAAATCAATATATGCTTTAAATGGTGTAGCAAAGGATCAGCTTTTACTTGCCTTTGAATTTGAGCTTTGCAACAGCAGTTGATTCCTGCAGAAATCTTCTCCCCGAGCAAACACAACGAGTTTCTTGAAAATATTTTTGAAGAACATGAAAGAGTTTTCTGATACAAGTGAAAATAAACTTTGCCTTTGAAACAGGTATTTATATGGAAGGGATTAGTGGCAAGGTGCTGCATTCATCAAGCATGACACACCTCGACAAGTTGTAAAATTTGGTAAAATTCCCTTCACATCATTTTAATTTGTAATACACTAAACCCTTTTCTAAAGAAATCATTTGTCCTCCTTAAAATCATTTTCAATCAATTTAAAACCTGCTCATGTATCGCCCTTGGATTCAGCTGCTGAAACCAGCCGCGTCGTATCTCTTTTTCCGAAATCAATGAAATCAGCTTTTGCCAACAATTAAATTGTCATTTTGACCCATGAAAATAAACAAGATGCATATATGTAGTCCTATGGATTTTGGGGCGTTACAACTCTACCCTCCTTATTGAAATTTCGTCATCGAAATTTACGTACCAAACAGATGTGTGTAAAGATTAAGCATATCAGCTTCTGTCTCCCATGTTGCTTCTCGCTCAGATTGGTTAGACCATTGTATCTTAACCATAGGAATACTACGGTTCCTCAGCTTTCTAATTTCTCGAAGTAGGATTCTTTATGGTCTCTCTTCATAACTTAAATCTGGTGCTAATTGGATTGGTTCATGACTTAGCACATGAGAAGGGTTAGGAATGTATTTCCTCAAGGCTGAAACATGAAAAACACTATGCACTGCTGACAGCTGCGGTGGCAGTGCTAAACGATATGCTAGCGTTCCTATCTTTTCTAGGATCTCATATGGTCCAATATATCTTGGACTCAATTTCCCTTTCTTTCCAAAACGCATTACTCCATTTGTGAGACCTGAAATTACTATAAGAGATTAATTGTTGAATTAATCGGTTTTTAAGGATTTCTGGTGATTCAGATTTCTGTTTGAGGCTTTGGATTGCATTTTCGGGTCAGATTTCACATTAATAACAATTCTGGAAATTTTCGTAATTTTGGTATTTTGAGGAGAAATCTGGTTTTGTTGAGGAATCTGGTTGGTGGTGAAATCCAGTCGCAACGTTTAATTGGTAGCGCGAGATTTCGATATGCCATCGTTTTTATGAAATCTGGATGCATTTTGTTTTAGTGAAGTCTGGTAGCGTGTTTGTATCCAGCTGCTGCTTTATCTTGTTTGTTGAGGGCAAAACGATAGCGTTTTGATAAGTTGGATACGACGCCGTTTTGGGGTGTTGCGTCTGGTACCAGCTGCGAGAGATTTGTTCGCATGTGTGTTGTCTGGTTGTCCAGCTGAGAGCAGATGTCAACGATGGTCAACTCTACTGTAGCTAGCGTCTAGTTATTTTGCGTGAGAGCTAGCGTCTGGATGACGTAGGTTGTGCGTCGTCGTTTTTGGTTAGCGCTAAGGAATCCAGATGAGGGGTTAGCGACCAGCTGTTGGGTCTGTGCGATGTCGTTTACGTAAGTTGGAACGCAGCGTTTTGATGCAACGTCTGGTACCAGCTTTTGGGTGTTATACAATCCAGCTTTTGGATTTGAGGACCAGTCGTTGGATTTCGAAGCAGCGACCAGTCGTTGGGTTGTTATGCGTCGTCTGGTTTTGTTGGTGGACTTCTTAACCAGCTTTTACGTGTGTATTTAAGGAAGACTTGGTCTTCGATTTCAAGAACCATATCCCATACTTAGCTAAATATTCTCTCGATTTTCGACCCCTGTTCTTCGAACCCTAGTACTGTTCACCACGAGTTTCTCCGGTGATTTTCCGTCGTTTCCGGCCATTGTTTGATACGTTTGAGGTACCGTTGGACTCCTCTCGAAAATATCCTTCATCCTATACCCTTTTTGGAGGCTGTTGTTGGCTGGAGCAGAAGCACGAAGTTGCTGGTTTAGCTCGTGCATTTCGTAGTTCAGGTAGAACTTCGTTAATTCGATGAGATCTTGTTCCTAGCCTAGAATTGAGCTTCCTGTTGAGTTGTTGTGTAGTATGATAGCTGGTTGAGTGTGTGTAACTCCCAGCGTGCTTTCTGGGTATTAGCGTCCCTGTGATTTATGCCCTGTGTTCTTCGACAGGTTGAAATTCAGATTTCTCGGGACCTTTGCTTGTAGTAATTGTTGCGCAGTATTAAGGTACGGATCTTGAGCTTGTGATAGCTGGGAAGTTGCGTGAGATATTATGGTGGCTGCTGGGATGTTTCGGTGAACATGGCTGTGTATTGCTTGCTGAGTATTTGTGTTTATGCTAGCTGTTTTATTGATGTGCATACACGCATTGTTCACGCATTGTTTCACCACCATGCGCCGAGTGGTTAACTACCACAGTTCATGGGCGAGGCAACAGCAGGTTGAGTTGTTTGATGCATCTGGTATTCGGGTGTAGTGTCAAGGCGAGTGGCTCATTACCACACTTTGAACACACCCCGTGGCCACTGATTCGTTGCAGATCTTTTGGAGCTATGTTTGAGTTTCCTTGGCTCCCTGTTCGGTTGTAGCCTTCAGCTGTTATCCGGTATCTCATGCATAGCATCTGCATTTTATCTTATGCATTTCTTTTAGCTATTTCAGTTTCTCTCCGTACTGGGGTTTGACCCCATGTCCCTCTGGGGCTTGGTTGTTTTTCCTTATTATGTTGTTTTTCAGGGAACCTAGGTTTTACAGCTGGCCGTGGCTTTAACCCAGCTGGAGGTGCCCCAGGAGGTGGTTAGAGTATCCCAGTTGCGTATAGAATATTTATATGTATCAGTACAGTTAGCCAGGGGATGCCCTGTGCTTCGTTGTTGTATCTAGTGGTTGGAGTCTGATACTTGTGTTTGTATGCTATACTAAATTGTTTTGGCTTGTAGCCGTTTGTTGTTTGGTCGGTTTCGTAAATTGGGATATGTATTTTGAGTATCGCACTATTTAAATTATATTGTTTTAAACCGTCAGGCCAAAAGCGAAAATTTTACCCGCTTTTTAGTAGCTTTCGTGTGTGTTTGCATGTTTTATCTCTCATATGAGCACGAGGCCTGACACCTTTCATTGGAGCAATTCTCAAAAATACGTGATCACCTACTTCAAAATTTAGTTCGCTTCTACTATTATCTGCGTAATTATTCTGCCGATTTTGGGCAGCTTTCATTCTTTTTTCTAAGAGCTGCTGCTGTTTGCTCCACTACGTCTGGTCCTAAACCAGCCCTCTCACCAAATTCATCCCAGTGAAGGGGTGTTCTACATTTTCGACCATAGAGTGCTTCATATGGAGCCTTCTAAATGGAAGCCTGGAAACTGTTATTGTAGGCAAACTCTACTAATGGTAACTTCAGGTCCCAACTTTCTGAAAAATCCACAATACATGCTCTGAGCAAGTCTTCTAAAATTTGAATCACCCTTTCAGATTGTCCATCTGTCTGAGGGTGAAACGCCGTGCTAAAGGTCAGTTTTGTACCCATAGATCTATGCAAACTCTTCCAAAAAGCTGATGTGAACTTCGGATCCCTATCCGATACAATAGAAATTGGAATACCATGTAGCCTCACTATTTCCTTCACATATAAATCTGCATATCTGCTCACATCATATGTTGTCTTGACTGGTAAGAAGTGAGCATACTTAGTGAGTCTATCTATTATAACCCAAATGGAGTTATATCCTTGCGCGGTCTTTGGTAAACCAGTTACAAAATCCATCGCTATACACTCCCATTTCCATTCTGGAATAGGCAGTGGCTTCAACAATCCAGCCGGACTTTGATGTTCATCCTTCACCAGTTGGCAAGTTAAACATTCTGATACCTATCTAGCAATATCTCGTTTCATTCCTGGCCACCAATACAGCTTCTGGAGGTCTTTATATATTTTGGTACTTCCTGGGTGTACTGAATATGGAGCTATATGGGCTTCTGCCAAGAGATCTGATCTCAAAGTACCTACTTGAGGCACCCAAATCCTTCCCAGATATCTGACTACTCCATCTTCTAAAGTAGAGGCTACTGCCTCTTTCTCTATCTTGCTTGACCCAATTTTGGAGTTGTTCATCTCTTGGTTGTCCTCACGAATCTGATCTATCAGATTTGACCTTATAGAGAGATCTGCCAAAACCATAGTACTACCGCTGGGCACTATTTCTAGTTCAAACTTTTCAATGTCAGCTGCCAATGGTCTCTGGACAATCAACTGAGCTAATCCAACAGACTTCCTGCTTAGAGCATCAGCTACCACATTAGCCTTTCCTGGATGATAGCTGATCGTACAGTCGTCGTCTTTAACCAGCTCCAACCATCACCTCTGCCTCATATTCAGTTCTTTTTGGGTAAAGAATTATTTCAGACTCTTATGATCAGTGAATATTTCACACTTCTCCCCATAGAGATAATGCCTCCATATCTTAAGGGCAAAGACAACAGCTGCCAGTTCCAAATCATGTGTAGGATAGTTCTTCTCGTGATCTTTTAGCTGTCTAGATGCATATGAAATTACTTTGCGGTCCTGCATCAGTACAACACCTAATCCCATCTTAGACGCATCTGTGTAAATCATGAATTTTCCTTGATCAGACGGCATGGTTAACATAGGTGCTTCTATCAGCGCTTGTTTCAACTTGTCAAAGCTGTTTTGACATTCAGCTGTCCAGTTATACTTCACCT
>KQ988451.1:105214-125035 GCA_001598015.1 Dorcoceras hygrometricum | reverse complement strand
TACCGTCCCTTTGCGTGATGTTGTTTTTGTTTCTACCCCCGGTGGTGTAAGCCTGTGTTCGCAAGAGATTTTGTTGGATGGTGTGCTGCGGTTTGGTGAGCATGCCTTGTTAGCGAATTTGATCCGTTTGATGCTTTGGGATTTCGATTGTATAGTTGGGATGGATGTGCTATCCAACTACAGGGCCTCTGTGGATTGCTTCCATGGGATTGTGCGCTTTAGGCCTTTGTCTGGCGAGAAGTGGGACTTCTATGGCCAGGACTCGAGATCGAAGATTCCGTTGGTCTCCGCGATGGAGATGTTTAGCTTGTTGTCTTTGGGGAATGCTGGCTTTATGATCTACGCTTTGGATGCGTCTTCTTCTTCTAGTGTTCAGCTTAGTGACGTTCCCGTGGTGCGACATTTCCCCGACGTGTTTCCGGAGGAGATTCCTGGTTTTCCTCCGAGGCAGGAGATTGACTTCAGCATAGAGTTGGTGCCTGGCACAGCTCCGATTTCTCGTGCCCCGTATCGTCTAGCGCCTGCGGAGTTGAGAGAACTCAAGGTTCAGTTAGATGACTTGCTGGAGAAGGGTTTCATTCGCCCTAGTATGTCACCGTGGGGAGCGCCCATTTTGTTTGTAAAGAAGAAGGATGGCTCAATGTGGATGTGCATTGATTTTCGACAGCTGAATAAAGCCACTGTGAAGAATAAGTACCCGTTGCCGAGAATTGATGATCTGTTTGATCAATTGCAAGGTTCTGCGGTGTATTCTAAGATTGATCTTCGTTCTGGGTACCATCAGCTTAGAGTAAGGGACCAAGATGTCGCGAAGACTGCGTTTCGTACAAGGTACGGACATTTTGAGTTTATGGTGATGCCGTTCGGGTTGACAAACACGCCGGCAGTCTTCATGGATCTGATGAATCGTGTTTTTCGAGAGTTCATAGATCAGTTTGTGATTGTTTTTATTGACGACATCTTAGTTTACTCGAAGACTCCGAGGGAGCACAAGGAGCACTTGGAGATGGTTCTTCTGAGGTTGAGAGAGCAGCAGTTGTATGCGAAGTTTTCCAAGTGCGAGTTTTGGTTGCAACGCGTTGTATTTCTGGGCCATGTCATTTCAGCAGATGGCATTTCTGTGGATCCCAGTAAAGTGGGTGCTGTGTTGAACTGGGAGCGACCGAGAAATGTGTCTGAGATTCGCAGTTTCTTAGGTCTGGCTGGCTATTACCGTCGTTTCATTGAGGGGTTTTCTTCTATAGCTAAGCCGATGACCCAATTGACCCAGAAGGATAAACGGTTTGTTTGGACTGAGCAGTGTGAGAATGATTTTCAACTGCTCAAGGAGAAGTTAACTACTGCGCCTGTGTTGGCTTTGCCGTCCGGATCAGGTGGTTTTGTTGTTTGTTCTGACGCTTCGCTAAAAGGATTGGGTTGCGTGTTGATGCATAATGGTAGAGTCATTGCGTATGCTTCGCGGCAGTTGAAACCGCACGAGACTCGTTACCCAGTTCATGATTTGGAGTTAGCAGTGGTGGTCTTTGCGTTAAAGATCTGGCGTCACTACCTGTATGGCGAGCAATTTGTGGTGTACTCCGACCACAAGAGTTTACAGTATCTGTTTTCGCAGCCCGACTTGAACATGAGACAGCGTAGGTGGATGGAGTTGCTTAAGGATTTTGACTATGAGATTAAATACCAGCCTGGGAAGTCGAACGTAGTGGCCGATGCTTTGAGCAGGAAGGCTAGTGAGATGCTCGCGTCGTTGTACATCTCTAAGGATCAAGAGCATCTTAACACTACGGGTTGGAGATTCTACCCAACTGAGGATTGCGTGATGGTTTCATCTTTCCAAGTGGAACCGCAGATTGTTTCTAGCATTCGAGCAGCTCAAACGACTGATCCTTCCATCCACGAGTTGAAGTTGAAGGTCAGGGCTGGCGAACTTGAGGACTATTCTGTCTCGTCCGATGGTTGTTTGCGTTTCCGGGGCAGGTTGGTTGTGCCCAATTTGATTGATTTGAAGGAGGAGATCCTTCGAGAAGCGCACTGTAGCAGGCATAGTGTTCATCCTGGTGCACGGAAGATGTACCATGCTTTGAAGCCGCATTTTTGGTGGGCTGGCCTGAAGAGCGATGTTGCTGGTTTTGTCG
The DNA here is from genome assembly GCA_001598015.1 of Dorcoceras hygrometricum. Taxonomy (NCBI): domain Eukaryota; kingdom Viridiplantae; phylum Streptophyta; class Magnoliopsida; order Lamiales; family Gesneriaceae; genus Dorcoceras; species Dorcoceras hygrometricum. Next base: position 122,900 of record KQ988451.1, on the reverse strand, counting down.
CTCGTTGTTTGAATTGCCAGATGGTAAAGGCCGAAAGGATGAGACCTGGTGGTCTGTTGCAGAGTTTAGAGGTGCCCCAATGGAATTTGGAGCACATTGCGATGGATTTCGTAACGCATTTGCCTCGTTCCAGCCGAGGGTGCGATGCTGTTTGGGTAGTTGTAGACCGTTTGTCTAAGTCTGCACACTTCATTCCCTATGGGATGACCTTCTCGTTAAAGAAGATGGCGAAGCTGTACGTTGATTTTGTTGTTAGATTGCATGGTGTGCCTGTTTCAATCGTGTCGGACCGAGATCCGAGGTTTACTTCCAGGTTTTGGAAGAGTTTGCAGACAGCTTTGGGCACGAGATTGGCTATGAGTACCGCGTATCATCCCCAGACAGATGGCCAATCTGAGCGAACTATCCAGATGTTAGAGGATATGTTGCGGGCTGTTGTGTTGGATTTCGGAGGTAGTTGGCAAGACGTGTTGTCTTTGGTTGAGTTTTCGTATAATAACAGCTACCAAGTGACGATTGGCATGGCGCCTTTCGAGGCTTTGTATGGCCGCAAGTGCAGATCGCCAGTGTGTTGGGAAGAAGTGGGGGAGAAGCAGCTATCTGCCCCTGACTTTGTGCAGCAGATGAAAGATCACGTGGATCTTATCAGACAGCGGATGAAGGCTGCTCAGGATCGCCAAGCCAGTTATGCAAATAAGAGGCGTCGACCTCTTGAGTTTCAGGTTGGTGATCGTGTATTTCTCAAGGTTTCTCCGTTTCGTATAGTGATGCGCTTTGGACGCAAGGGAAAGTTAGCCCCTCGTTATGTTGGCCCGTATGAGATTGTCGAGAGGATTGGCCCTTTAGCGTATCGGTTGTTGTTGCCGTCAGAGTTGTCCTCTATTCACGATGTGTTTCATGTGTCGATGTTGAGGAAATATGAGCCAGATCCGTCTCATGTGCTTGGAACTGACGAGGTCGAGCTAGATCAGTCGTTGAGTTATCAGGAATACCCTTTGCAGATCCTTGGCAGAAAAGAGAAACAGTTGAGGAATAAGACCATTCCGTTGGTAATGGTGCAGTGGAGCAAGCATGGAAGGGAAGGAGCTACTTAGGAGCTGGAAGAAAAGATGCAGCGCGAGTGGCCGCATCTGTTTGAGTAGCCGTTGGGCTATATTTTCCAGTAGTTGTAGTTTCTGGTTGTATTTTCTTCCCTAGTTTATGTAAATTGTTTGCTCAATTCTCTTGAACCCTTGGCCTGGGTTGGGGAAGTTCTCGGTTTGTATTTTTGCTGCTGTGTTTTAGTAGTTGAAATGTTGTTGATTTCGAGGACGAAATCCTTTTTAGTGGGGGAGGAATGTGAGACCTGAAATGTTGATTAAGGATTTATTGTTGAAGTTATCGAATTTTGATGATTTTTGGGGATTCAGATCTCGGTTTGTTGTTTGAATTGTGTTTTCGGGTCGATTTCCCTCCTTAGAGTAATTCTAGAGATTTTCGAAATTTTGGGTTTTGAGGTATCTGCTGGTGACAGCTTTGATGACGTCATGCTTTATGTTGGCATCGTAATCGCTGACGTAAGCTTTGCTGCTGGTAGCTTAGCGCGCTGTGTTCTTTGTTTTGGTAGCTGGCGACAGCAGCGCTTACGTGGATTTCAGCAGGAGAGCGCTATAGAATTTCGAAGCGGTGTCGTTTTGAGGAACCAGTCGATAGTTTATATTACCTGCTGATAACAGATGTGTCGACGTAAGCATTACTGTTGAGCGTTGTGTGGATGACGTAGACTTTGCTATCGTCAGTCGATGGGTGTATAGCGTTAATTGTATTGCCTGCTGGTTGTCAACGCGGGTCAACCTTCCTGTAGCGCGAGGAGGATACGGCGTCGTTTAGTTAGCGCTAGGAGTTTCAGCAGATGGTTGGTTTTGTGTAAAATGCTTCTGCTGGTTTTGCTGACGTCTGTGGAGCGACGTCGTTTGAGTAAGTGGCAACGCCGCGTTTTGATGTTGCTGCTGGTATCAGCAGGAGGAAGTGCTTTTCGTTGTTTTGTGTATTGCTGCTGGATGACCAGCAGTTGGTTTTTAGAATCGCGTATCCTAAGCGACGTCGTTTGGTTTAGTTGCTGCGACGCCGTTTTGGCTTAGCGTTAGAAGCTCTTTTGTTGTTGCCGCTGCTGGCAGTCGAGGGTCGTTAGTGGTGGAGAATGCATCGACTATTGCTCCTGCTGGTTTTGTCGGTGGAAATGCGCTCCTGCTGGTAGCAGCAGTTGAGAGTTTTATATATAGCGAGACTTGGTCTTCGTTGTGGATTACCAGTTTCCATACTTAGAGAAATATTTCCCGATTTTCGTTCTCTGTTCTTCAACCCTTGGTCACTATTCACCGTGAGCTTCTCCGGTAGATTCCCGTCGATTCCGGCCGTTGTTTTGGACAGTTGAGGTAGCGTTGGACTCCTCTCGAAGAGCTCTTTCACCCTATACCTTTTGTAGAGGCTGTTGTTAGCTGGAACAAAAGCACGAAGTTGCTGTTCGTTTTCGTACGTTTCGAAGTTGCAGGTAGCTTTTGAATTAGCTTCGAGATCTTGTTCCTAGCCTTTATATTAGCTTCCTGTTTAGTTGTATGGGTTAGATTGAGAGCTGGCTTTAGTATTTAAACTCCAGCCGTGAGATTTATCAGCAACCCGTTGGATTTATATTCTGTATGCCGTGTGTTTAGCAGGCTTTTACCAGAGTCTTCGGGATTTCTCACAGTGTTATTGTTGCTCAGTATAAAGTACGGATTTGAGCTTTTATTACAGCGAGATTATGGCTTGGATGAATGGTAGTCGCTGGTATGTGGATTCGCCGTGCCTGCTGGTTGTGTTCTGTTGAGAATTGTGTATGCTATTGTTTATTTGCTGCGTTGCATATGTTTATATGCTTGCATTCTCACCTGTTGCATACACGCATGGTAATCCTATCCAGTTTTGGTGTAGTATCATGGCGAGTGGCTCACTACAACACTGTGAACACACCCCGTTGCCATTGTACGTTGTCGATGATTCTTGGAGCTATGTTTGAGTTCCTTAGCTCCCTTGTGGGTCGAGCTTTCCATTGTTCCTTGGCGTCTCATGCATAGCACCTGCATTTTATTCCTTGCTGTTATTTCTGTTGTTTTGTTGCTCTCCGTACTGGGGTTTGACCCCATGTCCCTTCGGGGCTTGGTTTGTTTCTTTGTTGCGTTGTTTTCAGGAAACCCAGGTTCTACAGCTGGTCGTGGGTTCAACCCAGCTGGCGGTGCCCCAGGAGGTGGCTAGTGTGTCCCAGTAGCATATAGCATATATATATATATATGTATCAGTTAGCCAGGGGGATGCCCTGTGCTTTTTGGTTGTACCCGTAGGGGGAGATATGATACATGTTGGACTTATGTATGCTTTGTTGTTGAATGTTTATAATTTGGGAAACTTATTTTAAGTATTGTTGTATTTTAAATTATACGTTTAAAACCGTCGGGCCTAAAAGCGAAAATTTTACCCACTTTTTGATAGCTTCCGCATGTGTTTATCTGTTGTGAGCACGAGGCCTGACAGGAGATAAGCTGGATACGAGATCCATCTTATGTTACTTCGTTGTGTATCTAAAGAATTCCATTGGATACTACTTCTACTATCCCAACGAAACAAAAGTGTTTGTTTCTATAAATGCCACCTTCATGTAAAGGGAACTTCTACTTGATAGAAAGGGAAAAATAGTAGAACTTGAAGAGGTTCGAGAACCAACTGAGGTACCAAGTGAATATCCTGTGCCTCCAGAGCCAGTACCAGAAATGGTCGCACCTAGGAGATCCGAAAGGGTTCCTAGGGCTCCTGAAAGATATGGTTTCCTCCTTGAAGATGATCAAGGTGATCAAGTTGTTGGATGTGATCCAAGGACTTTCAAGGAGGCAATTTTCGATGCTGATTCTAATTTGTGGCTTGAAGCAATGCAGTCTGAGTTTGACTCAATGCATGCGAACCAAGTTTGGACTCTTGTTAATCCTCCCGAATGAATTGTTCCTATTGGGTGCAAATGAATATACAAGAGGAAACTTGGACCTGACGATAAGGTATTGACCTACAAGGCGCGACTGGTCGTGAAAGGTTACACTCAAAGGCAATGTGTTGACTATGATGAGACCTTTTCACCAGTCGCAATGTTCAAGTCGATTAGAATCTTACTGGCCATAGCCGCATGGTACGACTATGAGATATGGCAAATGGATGTGAAAACTGCGTTCCTTAATGGAAACATTAAGAAAGAGATCTATATGACGCAGACTGAGGGTTTCACATCTGTAGGAAGTGAGCATAAGGTATGCAAACTTCAGAGATCGATCTATGGTCTCAAACAAGCATCGAGGAGTTGGAACCTGAGATTCGATGAAACAATTAAGGAATTTGGTTTCATCAAGAATCCCGAGGAGCCATGTGTGTATAAGAAGGTAGTTAAAAGCGCTGTGACATTCCTTGTACTTTATGTTGATGACATTCTACTTATTGGGAATGATGTAGGAATGCTGCAGTCAACTAAGCTATGGTTGTCTAGTAGATTCTCGATGAAGGACATGGGTGAAGCATCCTATATTCTTAGAATACAGATCTATCGGGATAGATCGAAACGGATGCTCGGACTCACCCAAGCCACCTACATCGATGCCATACTTAAGAGGTTCTCTATGGAAGAGTCCAAGAGAGGACACCTACCTATGAGCCACGGGGTCACTCTATCTAAGTCTATAAGACTGATGAGGAGATAGAGAGTATGGAACGTGTGCCATATGCCTCGGCGATAGGTAGTATTATGTATGGCATGATCTCAACTAGACCGGATGTCGCATATGCTCTGAGTGTCACGAGCCGCTACCAGGCCAACCCCGGCCAATTGCATTGGAAGGCTGTGAAGGATATTCTTAAGTACTTGCGAAGGAATTAGAATATGTTCATGGTCTATGGGATGGTGAACTGAAATTGGAAGGCTACACTGATTCTAGCTTCCAATGTGACGTGGATGATTCGAAGTCAACCTCTGGATTTGTATTCATGCTCAATGGTGGTGCTGTCTCTTGGAAGAGTTCCAAGCAAGACACCATCGCGTATTCAACCACTGAGGCTGAGTACATCGCAGCATCAGCTGCTGCTAAGGAGGCGGTTTGGATAAGGAATTTCGTCCAAGAGTTGGGCGTCATTCCTGATGGAGTTGGTCCAGTCCCGGTGTACTGCGACAACACGGGTGCCGTTGCGCAAGCAAAGGAGCCTAGGTCTCACCAAAGATCCAAACATATACTGAGGAAATACCACATAATCTGAGATATTGTGGCTAGAGGTGACATAGCAGTTGAGAGGGTCGCCTCTGCAAACAACGTTGCTGATCCACTTACGAGGGTGCCGTTGCGCAAGCAAAGGAGCCTAGGTCTCACCAAAGATCCAAACATATACTGAGGAAATACCACATAATCTGAGATATTGTGGCTAGAGGTGACATAGCAGTTGAGAGGGTCGCCTCTGCAAACAACGTTGCTGATCCACTTACGAAGCCCTTGTCAGGACCGTTGTCTGAAAAACATCGCTAAACAATGGGACTGCGTCTGATGAGTAGTTGGCTATAGGGCAAGTGGGAGATTGTTAGAGTAGATACCCAACTAGCCAACTTGTGGCGTGTGGGTTTTATAGACTCTTGTATATGACAATCTTTATTTATGAAATACGCATTTATTTATGGCATTCTTTATTTTCATTATGTTATATAATGTTTATAATTGTGTTGGATAAAGACCTAGAATGCACCATAGTGTATGTTAGATGTGATAGTGGATATGATGGCTATCATGAAACACATCTAATAGTCACTGTGCATTCTGAATTCGTTCCTAGTCGATTGGGCCGTCAAAATGAGGATAAGGCCGCCCGAGTCTGAGACTAGCATCTGCGATGTGAAGTACCATGTTTTATTGGTAGGGAACATTGTGATGTTCTGAGCATGAAGATGGATAGTGACCTGGTGATCTATCGAACTACCCTCATTCGGACTTTCCAAGTGGTTACCATTTGTCGAGTGGATAAGTCCGAGGTCTTGGTTGTACTGATTAGTCCTCACTACTCGAAAAGCCATTGAGGCTATACATGATAGGCGCCTCACTTTGTCCCGTTTGCCGACTCATTTGGGGTCATTAGGCGGCGGGATTGGGTGAGGTCCCGATGCATGTAGGAGTCGATGCTTCGTTATCGAGGATTCACCGCTCGCTCTCATGCGTGGATATCCTATGCTATCTGAGGGGTTTATCTAGTTACACTCGTGATGTCACTATTCGATCTCCAAGATGTATACATAGTTATCGGATCTTTAGCGACTCTCGATTTACCAATGATCGTTGATCTGATAGATATATGTGTTGAAAGGACCGTACTGTACGCTAACCACGACCAACTGGTTCTTGCAGGCACTGTCAGTGATACTTAGGGGATCATGGGGCAATGTTTCTAGGCGCTTTACCATGATCCGATGGGCAAGTCCGAAATTGTGATTTCGGAGCCGCAATGGTTGTGGGCCCACGGCTAGCTGTATCCGCCATTGTTCGCCAACAGATACACAAAAGCCTACAGCTACCTGATCAGACTTGATAGGTAATATCTTAGCAAACTCAACAGCTATAAATGAGTGAGTAGCTCCTGAATCTATTAAAGCGAGAGAAGGAAATCCAGCAATCATAATCTCACCTGTGACTACTGTCGAGTCTGGGTTGACTTGTTCAACCGTCATTACAAAGGCTCTGCTGGTTACCAGTTGCTTCGACTTTGGACAATATTTCATAATATTCCCTGGCAGCCCACATTTATAGCAGACATTTTGTCCAAGTCTGCATTGTCCAGGATGATGCTTCTGACACTTAGGACATGCTGGCCTATTGTTATCAGCAGGAACAGAACTGATGGGTTGAATCGATAGAGGTTTCTGTTCCTGAGGCCTCTGCTGGTTCTTGTTTTGTTTCTTAAACGGCCTCTGGTCATTCTACTGAAAGGCTTGTCTCTTCTGTTGCCTTTATTCATCAACATCTTTCCAGTCCCTCTCAATACGCAGGGCTCTATCCACTGCTTCTCGGTAAGTCCTTGGCACAGATAGCCTAAACTTAGGACATGCTGGCCTATTGTTATCAGCAGGAACAGAACTGATGGGTTGAATCGATAGAGGTTTCTGTTCCTGAGGCCTCTGCTGGTTCTTGTTTTGTTTCTTAAACGGCCTCTGGTCATTCTACTGAAAGGCTTGTCTCTTCTGTTGCCTTTATTCATCAACATCTTTCCAGTCCCTCTCAATACGCAGGGCTCTATCCACTGCTTCTCGGTAAGTCCTTGGCACAGATAGCCTAACATTCATTTTGAACATAGGTTTCAATCCTTCTACAAAATGACTCAGCTTCTCTTCTGGGTCATTTCCTATCAAAGGTACAAAATAGCACCCTCTTTCAAACTTCCGCGCATATTCCTGCATAGTCAAGCTCCCCTATTTCAGGGTCAAAAATTCCCTTTTCAATTCAGACCTCTTATCTGCTGTGAAGTATTGTTCAAAGAACACTTGTTTAAAATCTGCCCAAGTGAGATTTGTCAAATCCACTGATAATTTGGATCCTTCCCACCAAATCATGGCATCCTATCTCAACATGTAGATAGCGCACCAAGGCTTATCTAAATCAGACATCTGGAGGTATTCAAAGATAACCTCCATCAATTTGATCCAGCTTTCAGCAACTAATGGATCAGTAGTGCCACTAAATTCCTTTGGCTTTGTCGTCTGAACTTCTCTTGAGGATCTCATTACTAGGTCCTCGGCTACTAGATGATTGCCCGTTACCCCTTCCAGTTTGTTCTACCAGCAGTCGCAAGAGTTGAGCAATACTAGCATTACTATCAGTGTTAGTTTCTTCTACTGGAATACCTCTTCTACCTCTTCCTCTTCCTGACATCTTATAATCTATAGCCCGTAATCCACCACATATAATTATCAGAACATGCTAAAATTTTAAAGACAATGCTCTGAAAAAAACTCACAACTTAGAGGAACGATCGATGAACACTGATTCAGCTGACGATGCATGTGTTTATCTCAGGAACGTTGCTCTGATACCATGCTGTGACACCCGAAACCCACGGGGTCACGAATTGGGGTGAAATAATTTTAAAATAAAAGAAGGGCTGAAAGACAATTTGTTATAAGTTGTATTCCTTATAACTTAAAAAGAAACTGAAACACAAACACAAAAGCTGACAGACACACACACGCAGCGCCAAGTACTAACAATATGTGGAAAACAGATCTCTATTATATACTGCAATTGCGGCATTGCAACATCTGAAATTCTATATGAATTTACAACTGTTGCAACTGATCTAGTACATATGCCTAAAATAAATGACAACATCAGATATGACACGGAAAACGCTGGCTGTCGATAAACACAACACCACCCAGCTGCTGTCAGATTTCACCTCCCGTTCGCTCCTCAGCTGTCGCACCTGCACCATTTTAAAAGCTAGTGAGCCTAGGGGCTCAGCAAGTAAAGTCTGAATAATAACAAATTCATTTACCGCAGGCAGACATCTGATCATACAATACTGAGTCAAAGGAACATCAGTATTTAACATTCATTCATAAACATTTCTTAAACATTTCTTTCTTTCATTCATAAACTTGAAGATTGGGATAATAGCCCAGATCTCATCATCATCATTTTCTTTGGATTTATGGCTTAGAAGCTCTCCTTAGGTCCGTGTTGTACTTTGATCAAAATGACTTCTGATATCAGTTTTAGCATATAGCTCATATGAAAGGGTATCCGACATCTAGACGACTACTCACCCTTCTCCTTGGTGACCGTCTGTTATCTATGCCACAAATCTTAAAATAAACTTTTGTTCCTTTAACTCTCATCTTTTCTTTGAAATTATCTTTAAACATCATCGGGTTCCTTCATTTAAAAACTTGTTTCTATTTTAAAACTTTACTGAGTATCGAATTCGACTATTGGGAACTTATCGCTAAAATGAAATCAGACGTGATAAAATGGAACAGTACTTGGTAACAAAACAGATCTTTACTGTTCACGGTTATCGCTAAAAGGAATCAGCTTTTGCTAAGGGAAACAATATTGTTAGCGTAAAACAGCTGCAAGGACACTCGCTAACATTGAAACAGATGTGATAAATGAAACGAGGTCGTTATCTTGTAACAGATGTCAACGCAACTCAATTTAGTCAACTCAGCAGTCAATGAAATACAATTGAACTCAATAGCTGATTCTGGGAACAACGAATGTAGTTGGTCAACTCAGCAGTCAACGCAACTTAAATGCATAATTTCAGACGTTGAATGAACCAACAACTGAACCAAACTAATGCAACTGCTGATGGAAAATCAAAGCAACAGCTGATTAAGAATAAAGGCAACAGCTGGACACAACTAACACAACTGCTGAAACACTAATCAATCGCAACTGCTGAATACTGTTGGTGCAACATCTGCCAAAAGCTGAATACGAACAATATAACTACTGAAACGTGAATCCATGCAACCGCTGAATACTAAACAATTGCAACTGCTGACTACAAACTTGGTGTTGCAACATCAAACGACAGCTACGCTATCAGCTGTTGTCTAGAAAACCATACTTTTTCGACTAACAACATCCGATTACATAGCATCAAATTCAAATGTTACCATTCACCAGAAGGAAGAACATTCATGAACATACTTGAATCAAACTCGAACTCCTCAGTATTTTAAAACATCAGTAACTTTTTGGAAAAACTTGGAAGCCGTAAAACATCATTTTGAACCCAATCTTTCTTTCCTTGAACATGCGTAAATCATTTTAAACATGAACCTCAACATATCTTAAACATACAGGCAAGCAGATCCATAAAATGAATAAAATCAATATATGCTTTAAATGGTGTAGCAAAGGATCAGCTTTTACTTGCCTTTGAATTTGAGCTTTGCAACAGCAGTTGATTCCTGCAGAAATCTTCTCCCCGAGCAAACACAACGAGTTTCTTGAAAATATTTTTGAAGAACATGAAAGAGTTTTCTGATACAAGTGAAAATAAACTTTGCCTTTGAAACAGGTATTTATATTGAAGGGATTAGTGGCAAGGTGCTGCATTCATCAAGCATGACACACCTCGACAAAGTTGTAAAATTTGGTAAAATTTCCTTCACATCATTTTAATTTGTAAAACACCAAACCATTTTCGAAAGAAATCATTTGTCCTCCTTAAAATCATTTTCAATCAATTTAAAACCTGCTCATGTATCGCCCTTGGAGTCATCTGCTGAAACCAGCCGCGTCGTATCTCATTTTCTGAAATCAATGAAATCAGCTTTTGCCAACAATTAAATTGTCATTTTGACCCATAAAAATAAGCAATATGCATATATGTAGTCCTATGGATTTTGGGGCGTTACATATGGCATTCTTTATCATCATTATTTTATAATGTTAACAATTGTGTTGGATAAAGACCTAGAATGCACCATAGTGTATGTTAGATGTGATAGTGGATATGATGGCTATCATGAAACACGTCTAATAGTCACTGTGTATTCTGAACTTGTTCCTAGTCGATTGGATCGTCAAAATGAGGATAAGGCCGCCGGAGTTTGAGACTAGCATCTACGATGTGAAGTACCATGTTTCATTGGTAGGGAACATTGTGATGTTCTGAGCATGCAGATGGATGGTTTGCCTGGTGAACTATCGAGCTACCCTCGTTCGGATTCGCCAAGTGGTTATATTTGTCAAGTGGAGAGTCCGAGGTATTGGTTGTATGGATTAGTCCTTAATACTTGAAACATCATTGAGACTCTACATGATTAGTCGCCTCACTTTGACTCTTTTACCGACTCCGTGAGGGTCATCAGGTGTCGTGATTGGGTGAGGTCACGAAGCATGTGGAGTCAATGATTTGTTGTCGAGGATTCACCGCTCGCTCTAGTGCGAGGATATCCTATGCTATTTGAGGAGATAATAGTGTGAAAACTCTCTGGGTAGAGTACTCTTGTGCTTCAGTGTAAATGAGTTTACCTGGTAGCACTCGCGATGTCGCTATTCTGATCTCCAAGATGTATGCATGGCTATCGAATCTCTAACGACTCTCGATTTACCAATGTTCGTTGATTCGATCGGGATATATGAGTTGAAAGGACCGTATTATACGCTAACCATGACCGACTGATTCTTGCAAGCACTATCAGTGATACCTAGGGGATCATGGGGCGATGTTGCTAGGCGCTTTACCATGGTCCGATGGGTAGATCAGAAAAATGTGTTTCTGATTCACTATGAGTTTTGAGCCAACGGCTAGCTGTATCCCTGAACCATTGAGGGTCACACAGTGTACTGGTTTATCAATTCCCGTGCAGAAAAGGATATGGTACTCAAAGTGTTGAGTATAGTAGGAGGAAGGTTGGGAGTATGACTTCCCAAAATTAGCTAAGGGAGTAGGACTTCCATATTTAGCTAATGAGAGTAAAACCTGTCATATATAGATTTAGTAGTCCGAAAATTTGATTTTTCTGCATCATAATGATCAGTTTTGTAAACTGAACACATCGATGATATCTGATCATCGATCGGGATTATGATGAGATCACAAGCGAGGGAGTCGAACCGAATGTTCACAGTTCGAGTTGAACCGAATGTTCACAGTTCGAGTTGAACCGGATGTTCACAGTTCGAGTTGAAACGAATGTTCACAGTTCTACTTGAAACGAATGTTCACAGTTCTACTTGAAACGAATTTTCACAGTTTTTTTAGCATCAAACTCTTTCCCTCAATCTATAAATATGGCATGAAGGGAGAAAGAAAAAACACACAACACATCAACAAAATCTATTCAGCAAATTCTCCCCCTCTCCTCCTCTCCCTCCTCCCGCCGCCGCCATCGCACTTCGCTGAGATCGTCCTGGCGACGAGGTTCTGCTCACGAAATATTCGTTGGGATTCTAGTGCATTCCAACGAAGGAATTGGAAACCAGTCGTGGACCTAATTAGGAGCAACCGAAGAAGTGCTATTTCCATTTGATAAATAGTCGTAGCCAGGTGCCTAGTCTCCAGACAGGTATATTCTAAACATCCTATGAATGTTTGAATTATTATACAGGTGTATTGACCGTTCCCGGGCTCCTAAATTTTTAATTCTTCCGCTGCGTCCTGGGTGAGGGATCCGTATCCGTCGCTGCGCCAACAAAAAATGCATCACGCCCTTCATGGGCGATATCCTTACAAACACATGATCTCCCACAGCTAGCTCCAGATCTCATCGTCTCTGATCGGCATAACTCTTCTGACGACTCTGGGCTGTCCTCATCCTATCTCGAATCCTCCTCACCATGTCCGCCGTCTGCTGCACTAACTCAGGCCCAGTAAGCACTCTCTCACAAACCTCGTCCCAGTGTACGGGAGATCTGCATCTCCTCCTGTACAGCGCCACATACGGAGCCATCCCTATCGATGCCTGAAAGCTATTGTTGTACGTGAACTCTACCAGCGGCAATCTCGAGTCCCACGTACCCTGAAAATCTATCACACAAGCTCTCAGCAAATCCTCCAAATCTGAATGATGTACAGCGCCACATACGGAGCCATCCCTATCGATGCCTGAAAGCTATTGTTGTACGTGAACTCTACCAGCGGCAATCTCGAGTCCCACGTACCCTGAAAATCTATCACACAAGCTCTCAGCAAATCCTCCAAATCTGAATGACCTTCTCTAACTGTCCATCTATCTGCGGGTGAAATGCTGTACTGAACGACAATCTCGTCCCCAAGGCGGCATGTAAGCTCCTCCAGAACACAGATGTGAATCTGGTGTCTCTGTCCGACACTATAGAGACCAGTATGCCATTTAGTCTGACAATCTCTCGGATGTAAAGCTCTGCGTACTGCGTCAGGGTGAAAGTAGTCTTCATCGGTAAGAAGTGCGCTGACTTGGTGAGTCTGTCCACGATCACCCATATAGCCGTGAACCCTCTGAGACTCCAAGGTAATCCAACCACGAAATCCATCGTAATATGCTCCCACTTCCACTCGAGAATAGGAAGTGGCTGCAACAACCCTATCGGTCGCTGATGCTCCGCCTTCACCTGCTGACAAGTCAAGCACTCGGACACGAATATCCCAATGTCATTCATCCCTAGCCACCAGTACAAAGTCTGCAAATCTATATACATATTCGTACTCCCTGGGTGGATGGAGTACGTCGATGCATGAGCCTCAGATAAGATCTCGACTCTCAACTGTCCAGTGCTCGGCACCACATCGGCATCCGAAACGGACTATCCCATCCTCAACAGTATACAGACCTCGTCCTATGTCCTCAACACGCTGCCTCCACTGCTGCAACTGCTCGTCGGAGGCCTGCCCCTCTCTGATTCACTCTCGAAGAGTTGTCTGAATAGTGAGAACTGCTAAACTCGGCGCACAGCCTCCTGAATAGAACTCTAGGCCGAATCTCTGAATCTCAGCCTGTAGTGGCCTCTCAACAGACAAACACGCCACTACTGCAGTCTTCCGGCTCAAAGCGTCTGCCACTACATTAGCCTTATCCGGATGGTAGCTTATGTCACAGTCATAGTCCTTCACCAACTCTAACCATCTGCGCTACCTCATGTTCAGCTCCTTCTGGGTGAAGAAGTACTTGAGGCTCTTGTGATCGGTGAATATCTGACACTTCTCTCCATACAAATAGTGCCTCCAAATCTTCAACACAAACACCACTGCTGCAAGCTCCAAATCATGCGTCGGATAGTTCTGCTCATAACTCTTCAGCTGCCTCGACGCATAGCAATAACCTTACCATCCTGCATCAGAACTGCACCCAAACCTCTCAGAGAAGCATCTGTATAAACCACAAACTCCTCGTGATCCACTGGCATAGCTAACACTAGTGCTGAAGTAAGGGTCTCCTTCAGCTGATCAAAGCTCCTCTGACTCTCGGGACTCCACACATACTTTGCATTCTTCCTGGTCAAGGCTGTCAAGGGCACTGAAATAGAAGAGGAGCCCTTGATAATTTGCGATAATAACCTGCCAAGCCCAAGAAACTGCGAATCTCCACTACATTCCTTGGAATCCCCCAGTTTTGCACTGCCTCCACCTTCGATGGGTCAACTGAAATCCCATCTCTCGACACAATATGCCCTAAGAATGCCACCTGCTCCAGCCAAAACTCGCACTTTCTGAACTTGGAATACAATCTGTGCTCCTTCAAAGTCTGCAAAGCTATCTGCAAGTGCTGCCTATGCTCCTTCCAAGCTCCTCGAATAGACCAGGATGTCATCGATGAAACTATAATGAACTGGTCTAGATACTGCCTGAATACCCTGTTCATCAGATCCATGAAAATCGCTGGGGCATTTGTCAGGCCAAACGGCATCACCAAGAACTCGTAGTGGCCATAGCGTGTCCTAAAAGCAGTCTTGGACACGTCCTCCTCTCTAACTCTCCAGATCTCAAATAAATCTTCGAGAACACCGAAGCTCTCTGCAACTGATCGAATAAATCCTCAATCCTCGGGAGTGGATACTTATTCTTCACTGTGACTCTGTTCAGCTCCCGGTAATCGATGCACAATCTCATGCTGCCATACTTCTTCTTCACAAACAACACTGGTGTGCCCCATGGAGAAAAGCTAGGGCAAATGAATCCCTTATCGAGCAACTCCTGGATCTGCTCCTTAAGCTCCTTCATCTCTGTAGGAGCTAATCGATAAGGTGCCTTAGAGATAAGCACTGTCCCTAACAGCAGCTCAATAGAAAACTCCACCTCTCGCTCCGGTGGAACTCCCACTACACCATCAGGGAAGACATCTGCATAATCCCTGACTACCTCCACATCAGATAGTGAAGGGCCTGCTGAATCTCCAAAAGCGGTAACGCTGGCCAAGAATTAGTACTGTCAAACGGGTCGACCCACCCCGCCCCGCCCCGCCCCGCCGTAGCCCTCCTTCAAACGGGGAGGGGCGGGCTGGCCCGCCAATCTGGAGGGCCCCTAAAGCTCTGGCCCCGCCCCCCCCGCCTCCGGGTGGGGGGGCGTCGCGACATAAATTAGATTTTCAAAAATTTATCAACAGAAATCGACATATAAGTCATTTTAAATACTTCAAATCTTTTAAAACTAATTCCTCATACATAAATCATGCATAAATAAGGATGTTGGATACAATTTTTAGCAAAATATTATGATAAATTGAAAAAATATTAATTATATAATATTTAATAATTATTTTTTTCCATGACCCGCGGGCCGACCCGCCCCGCCCTGCCCCGTCACGCCCTGCCACAACCGGCGACCCAAACGGGCCAGCCCGTTTTGGCCCGCCTCCAGACGGGTTATGATTTTAGTAGCCCGTCCCGCCTATTTTTTATGAAGGGACGGGTTAACCCGTCGGGCCTGGCCCGTTTTGATGGCTCTACCAAGAATGTCTGACATCCGTGCTCAACTAGCTTCCTGGCCTGAAGAAAAAATATAAATATGGGCTTTCGCGGCTTCCTAACTGCCTTAAATAAGAAAGCCTCCTGCCCTAGCGGTCTGATAGACACTGTTCTCCGCTGAAAGTCTATCACTTCTCCAAACTCTGATAGCCAATCCATGCCTAGGATGAGGTCGAATCCTGTCATCGGCAAAACGACCAAATCTGCTCTAACTGCGTGATCCTGAAACGTCATCGTCAGACCTTGCACGACACTGGTCGTCGTCAACTCCTCTACTGACAAAACCGTCACGGCGAGAGCTACCCCATGCTCTCCGAAACAATATCCATCCTCTATTTGAATGCACTCGAAATAAATGAGTGGGCCGCCCCTGAGTCTAGCAAGGCGAGTGTAGTGACATCCAGCACACGAATCTCGCCTGAAACAGAAACGTCACACAAGTATGTGTTTACGGTCATACTAAATCCCAAAAAGGCAGATTAGAAACCTAAGGCATTTCTAAGTTCTCTAGTCCTATCCATCTAAGTTCTCGAGGCAAGACCTAGAAGGTCTAACAGTTGAGCGAAACAGATTAGAGTGAATGTAAATTGAAAACTCTTCATTGTAGTCTTTGGACAGAGACGTTAAACAAGTCTAGTTGTCTTTCACACTGAGACGTTAAAGAAGTGTGTGTAGTCTTTCGCACTGAGACATTAAAGAAGTGTCGTCTTTCTCACTGAGGCAGTAAAGAAGTGAAGTTAGACGCACAGCTTGCGGGCTTAGTGTGCAGTGGTGTTGCTAGGAGTTCTTGCTGTTGAGGGTCGTAGGAGTGGGTTGGAGAGAAGGGTCGCTGCAATCAAAGCCTTCTAGTGGAATCCTTCCCGATTGTGGAAGAAGGGAAGACGTAAGAGAGTTTGCTCCGAACTTCCATAAACAAACCTCAGCGTATTTCCTTTACTGCTTGCTGCATTCATACATACACATTGCATGTTTGTTTACTACGAATAAAACTGGTTAAAGAGTGCATGATTTAACTTCATTACTCAATCTGTATCTCGGTGCACTTTAATTCAAGAACACTAAGTTGTTGCAGCTTAAGAACTTATATAACCAGATCGCACGTTATTTCATTGAGCTGGTTAGAATTACCAGCTGGAACCAGTGTATCCGATCTGGTTCCCTGTTACGTACTGGTTTTTGAACCTTAAAATTTTTAAAATACACGTAACAGAAAGGTTTGGTACTTGGGCTGTGTAAGAGCCTACGTGAGTTGTGGCAGAGCTCACAAACAACCCTCAGTTTTTCGATTCCAACACGAAGGCTATGCAAAATCGCCAAGCTAGATTGTGCTTATAGGGTGTGGATCTTTGGGGTTTCAGGTTGTTGATCGTGTGCTTCTTGCGAGTTTCTCCTTATATATTGTGATGGGCTTGAGAATGAAGGGTAAGTTAGCTCTTAGATTCATCAGTCTGTATGATAGTATTCGTACAGATTTGATTTTTGGCGTGCAGATTGCAGATTTCGGCTGATTTGTTGGTGATGAATGATTAGTTTCATGTGTCTAAAATGCGAGCCAGATCCTTCCTTTTTGTTGAGGACTGATGAAGTTGAGCTGGACCGGACCTTAAGATGTAGTGAATATCCAATGAGAATTCTGGACAGAAAGGAGAAACAATTGAAGAATAAGACCATACCTTGGGTTTTGGTGCAGTGTAGTTGGTGTGGTAGAGAATAGGTTACCTGAGAAGCGGCAACCTAGAAGTGGCAAGAGTAGCCTCATCTTCACTTGACTACTGAGTTCTACCCTATGTGTAATTGGTGTCTTGTTGGTTTTCAGTCAATGTTGTTGATCTGGTTTGGTTGTGCAGACTGTTGCTTTTGATTTCGAGGATAAAATCTCTTAAGATGGGGAGAATGCGAGTACTATAATTAGCCGAGATGATTAATGGACTCATCAATCCAAGCTAGTGGTTAAATATGTTAGAGTAGATGCCCAACTAGCCAACTTGTGGCGTGTGGGTTTATAGACTCTTGTATATGACAATCTTTATATATGATATTCGCATTTTATTTATGGCATTCTTTACTTTCATTGTGTTGTATGATGATTAAAATTGCGTTGAGTAAAGACCTAGAATGCACTATAGTGTATGTTAGATGTGATAGTGGGTATGACGGCTATCATGAAACACATCTAATAGTCACTGTGTATTCTGAATTAGTTCCAAGTC
>KQ988451.1:51157-71144 GCA_001598015.1 Dorcoceras hygrometricum | reverse complement strand
TGGGGGTGGTGAACTGAAACTGGAAGGCTACACTGATTCTAGCTTCCAGTGTGACGTGGATGATTCGAAATCAACCTCTGGATTTGTATTCATGCTCAATGGTGGTTCTGTCTCTTGGAAGAGTTCCAAGCAAGACACCATCGCGGATTCAACCACTAAGGTGAGTACATTGCAGCATCAGCTGCTGCTAAGGAGGCGGTTTGTATAAGGAATTTCGTCCAAGATTTGGGCGTCATTCCTGATGGTGTTGGTCCAGTCCCGGTGTACTGCGACAACACGGGTGCCGTTGCTCAAGCAAAGGAGCCTAGGTCTCACCAAAGATCCAAACATATACTGAGGAAATACCACATAATCCGGGATATTGTGGCTAGAGGTGACATAGCAGTTGAGAGAGTCGCCTCTGCGGACAACGTTGCTGATCCACTTACGAAGCCCTTGCCAGGACCCTTGTTTGAAAAACATCGCGAAACAATGGGACTACGTCTGATGAGTAGTTGGCTTTAGTGCAAGTGGGAGATTGTTAGAGTAGATGCCCAACTAGCCAACTTGTGGCGTGTGGTTTATAGACTCTTGTATATGACAATCTTTATATATGATATTCGCATTTTATTTATGGCATTCTTTACTTTCATTGTATTGTATGATGATTAACAATTGAGTTGAGTAAAGACCTAGAATGCACTATAGTGTATGTTAGATGTGATAGTGGGTATGACGGCTATCATGAAACACATCTAATAGTCACTGTGTATATTCTGAATTAGTTCCTAGTCGATTGGGCCGTCAAAATGAGGATAAGGCCGCCCGAGCTTGAGACTAGTATCTGCGATGCGAAGTACCATGTTTCATTGGTAGGGAACATTGTGATGTTCTGAGCATGCAGATAGATAGTGACCTGGTGATCTATCGAACTACTCTCGTTCGGACTTTCCAAGTGGTTACCATTTGTCGAGTGGATAAGTCCGAGGTCTTGGTTGTACTGATTAGTTCTCACGACTCGAAACGACATTGAGGCTCTACATGATAGGCGCCTCACTTTGACCCGTTTGCCGACTCACTTGGGGTCGTTAGGCGGCGGGTTTGGGTGAGGCCCCGATGCATATAGGAGTCGATGCATCGTTGTCGAGGATTCACCGCTCGCAAACATGCATGGATATCCTATGCTATCTGAGGGGATAATAGTGTATAAATCTTTGGGCAGAGTACTAGAAGTGTTTTAGGTAAATGGGTTTACCTAGTTACACTCGCGATGTCACTATTCGATCTCCAAGATGTATGCATAGCTATCGGATCTTTAGCGACTCTCGATTTACCAATGGTCGTTGATCTGATCGGGATATATGGAATGAAAGGACCGGACTATACGCTAACCACGACCAACTGGTTCTTGCAGGCACTATCAGTGATACCTAGGGGATCATGGGGCGATGTTGCTAGACGCTCTTACCATGATCCGATGGGCAAGTCCGGAATTGTGATTCCGAAGCCCCAATGGTTGTGGGCCCACGGCTAGCTGTATCCCTGAACCATTGAGGGTCACACAAGTACTGGATTCAAGATTCCCGCACGGATACTGAGCTCAATTTGTTGAGCACTTGAGGAGGATTTTGGGGAGTGCGACTTCCTAAAAGTCAACAGGGGTCAAATCGTGATTTCCCGCTGTTGAGGGGCAAAACGGTTATTTTGCACTGGGGTTCTGAAAAATGGCTTTTTAGATCATAGTATTCAGTTTTGGAAACTGAGTCGATCGGTCCGATCTGATCGACGATCGGAGTTATGATGAAGTCACGGTGATAGGGATGAACCGAATGTTCATACGTTGGACCCGACCCGTTGGGCCGGTCCAAGTCCATCATTAAGTCTACTTAATGTAGACTTAGGCTTAATCATAACACACTTTTTGACACAACAAAAAAACCCTAACCTAGTGTGCTAGACACGACCGCCCCCTTCTCCTCCAAAGCCTCGCCGCCGTCGCCGCCTCGCCGGACTTGCTCCGGCCAACCTTTCGAGGAGAATCCGTTGGTGATAAAATCCATCAGTCTTCTAGTGCAGGCAGATCGGAGGGAGATCGTTTCCGGTCGTGGACCTGATTGACGAATCTACTGCCGCCTACCGTGAAGAGCCAGCGTTCTTGTAATTTCGGTTAGATCCAGGCACGAGTTGCCAGCAAGGTAATCAACGAAAACACCCTATGAATGGTTCGTATTGTGTTTGAATTTTATTGTATTGATCGTCTCCCGGGCAATTTTGTTTTTCCGCTGTGCCCCGGGAGGCGGGATCCGGATCCTACACCGCTGTTCCTCAACTAAATAATCAAGGTTAATTCAGCTTAGAGAGTATCGGCTGAGGTGGATCAGCTCGGATGCAAGCCAATCCCATGGTTCGTGCTAAGATGATAGTGGAAGCTGCCTTGGGTTTCAGTTTAGACCAGCACAGGTGCGAGATGTTTGAGTGGCCTATGATGATATTAGAGGTGTAAGCTGGTTTGTGTTTGCTGGAGAATTGTATCAGTTCGGAGCATTGGACGCATAGTATGAGAGATTCAGCTTAGAAGCTTGCTGTGTAGTTACGCGAGCTGGACCAAAATCGGGTTCAAGCTGACAAGTGAGTCTTGTGCTGTGATTAGCCGTGCTGGGCAGATGAGCTGAGCTTATACTGCTGTAGCGTGAATCAGTCCAGTGCAGCGCTCTGAGCTGATAGCAGTTTAGGAAGTAGACGTTAACTGGATGCAGCTTTGGGAAATGCAGTCACAAACTGAGTTGACCCTTGAGAGCTGGGTTGACCATCACGAGCTGGTATGAGTACGTACCTTGAGACGTGGGTGCGTGAGCTGATCGAAAAGTGTCGTGAACTGGATGAGACAGCAAAAGATGAATAGAGCATCACAAGCTGACCTGAGCGATGAGTACTGATTGAGTACTCTAAGCTGATCTACGTACTGCTAGCTGAGAAGAGAGTACGTGATCTGAGCTGTACGGTGTGGGCTAATCTTAGAGCTATGAAATGTTGTGGATGTGTGCGACCTAGCGGGTCAACGTGAGCTGAGCGGAGTAAACTGAGCCATCGTAGCTCTTACTGTTCTGGAGATCGTAAGCCTTGCTGAATGCTCTGTGCTGATCTAAGATCGTGAGCTTTGTTGACAGTCGCAAGCTGTTTTGGGGATAGTAACGAACAGCTTGGGGATTTTGGCTGTATGAGCTGAGTTCAGCTTAGGGATGTTCTGGATGCCCTGAGCTGTGCATTTAGATCACGAGTGTTGTGCTGTGTCATTTAGTGGTATCAGCTTAGGCGTAAGCTGATAGTACCGTCCTGGGTAGACTAGTGCTGTTTGTGGCCTTTAGCTTAGGTCAGATCTATTCGTAGTTATCACACCAAACGAGAGCTATTTATGGTTTCAGCTTTGGCGAGAACTGTTCAGTACGTGTAAGCTGGCCAGTGCATGATCTGGCCTAATGTTGCGAGCTGTGCCGTTGTGCATGTCGCGAGATGTTCCAAGCTTAGGTGCTGTGAGCTGAGAGCATCGCGGGATGTTTTGGTTGTCGTAAGCTGGATAGAGCATCCTGAGCTGATTGATAGGGCGTGATCTGACCTGAGGTTGCGCAAGCTGTTTGGTGGTACTGTGCAGTTTAACCTATGTTGAGCTCGTGTGATCTGATCTGCTGGTGTGATCTGTACTACTGTGCATGGTGCAAGCTGTTTGTGTGGTCAGAGTTGGGTGAGAGCTGATCTTCACTTCGGTGCTGGAGAGCGCATGATATGTATACACGAGAGCTGAGTGTGGTTCGTAAGCTAAATCGTATGTGAGAGCTTAACAGCATGCGAAAGCTGAACAGATGAGAGCTGAGCTTTTGGGAGAGAGAGCTGGTTTGGATGCGTTGTCTGGGCTGAATGCAGTATTGAGGCTTGAGCTGATCTTGGATCACTGTAGCCATGATCTGTTGAGCGTGAGTATAAATACCCTCTCGTTGACCAACACTTAGTCATTTTAGACCACACATCTCCTTATCTTCTTCTGGAATCTCCCGATAGATATTTTCCAAGCCCTCGTGGTCATTGTTCACCCGACCTAGTATTTTCTAGATCACCGGAGAGTGGCCGGTCAGTTTTGAGTGAGGGTACCTCGATTGAAAACCCCTCGTCAAGCTCGATATTTCTATACCTGTTTGGTGTCGTAAGGAGGACGGACTGAGGAAATCAAAGGGAAGCTGCATGAGTTGTGCTTCGTGATTTCGGCCGAGTTGATCTTCATTTCAGGTAACCAAGACTGTTAGTGTTGTTTTCAAACCTCGGTTGTTCTTACCTTGAGCTAGGTTCAACTGTGAGGTTGTGTAGAAGTTGGCCGTGTTTTGGAGCTTCGGCCGTGAACCAAAACTGATTCTTAGGCATCTTAGCAGATTAAAGCCTCTCTTGTGGCTTCTGACGTGTTTTCTCCACCCTGAGCTGTTGGCCGTGAGTTGTGCGTCAGCTGCTGTGTGAGTTGTTCCTACCATGAGCTTGGTTGAGGTATTTTCACAAGATCTATGTAAGGTACGAATATGAGCTTAATTTACATCTTTGAGATAAGCATGTGAACATATTGTGGCTGTGTGCTAAGCTGTCGTAGCCTTGTCATGTGTGCTGTGTGGTAGTAACCTTCTATGCGAGCGTTGAACCGTGTTATGCAGTTTGTTGTCTGAGCTGTCTACGTGTTGAGATGTCGTAGATATTTTATGTGTGTGTTGAGTAGCCACGTTTTTTGTTTGAGTATGTTGTCATGCCTGTGGCTGTGAACTGAGTTGCTAAGACTAGTATCGCATGGTAGAGCCTGAGTTGTTCTGTTTTATGCATGCGTGTGATTCTGAAGTTGTTTTGCTTATGTATATAGATGTATGTTGCAAACTGTTGGCTTTGCATACACGCATTTCATATTGAGCCACTCCCTTGTTATCCGCAAATTGTTGTTGATCTGTGAGTACCAGGAAGCGCTCTGTTGAGAAGGCCTGAGATAAAGTAACTCCCACACTCTCAGTTGTACCGCTATGAGATGGAGTGGGTAGTTCCCACTCTCGGTTATGCTGCTATGGGACGGAGTGGGTAGTTCCCACACTCTCATGAGCTTAGTGCACCAGCGGGTTGGGTTGGTTGTTGCCTTTGGTACTGCGCGTGGCCACTGAGATTCTTGTCCTGGCAGAAGAGTTGATGTGACTTGAGCTCCGGTGATTTCTTGGTATCCTTCGTGCATTGCACGACATTATATGTTACATGTGTTATTTGATAGCTGTATTATGATTGCTCTTCGTACTGAGGTTTGACCTCCTTTTTTTTCCCTTGTGGTTGCTTTGGTCGCGTATTTGGCCATTGCAGGTTATTCAGGTAGATCAGCTGGCCCGAGAGATGAGTCAGCTGGTGAAGCCCCGTAGGCGTTGAATTTCTAGTTATGTATATATAGATCGTATCGAGCCATTGTCAGGGGATATCGAGTGGAATTGTACTATGTCTGATTCGATTGTGTGTATCTATATATATTTCTTTCGTTGATGTTGTGTTTTATTTATGGGCTTTTCAATCAAAGTCTATATTTTGAGTATATGTCTATTTTGAAGATATAATTTGTGTTCAGGCCAAAGAAAAATTTTAACCACTTTTTAAGCTTCCGTGTTTTTGCGTCAATTGCGTGCTTATTCTTGTTTATGAGCACCAGGCCTGACAATGCTGGTGATCTAGATAAAATAAAATCTACTATTGGTTATGTGTTTATACTTGCAGAAGGTGCAGTAAGTTGGGTTTCAAAACTGCAGACATTTGTGGCTTTATCTACAACGGAGGCAGAATACATGACACACTCAAGCTTGCAAGGAGACTATATGGATTCAATAGTTGTTGGAAGAACTTGAGCACCAACAAGAGAGAAATACTTTGTTTTGTGACAGTCAGAGTGTTTTGCACATTGCAAGGAATCCAGCCTTTCATTACAGAACTATATACGTTGGAGTATAACTTCACTTTACGAGGGATGTAGTAGAGAAAGAAGTGTGGATATGCAGAAGATCCATACAAAGGACAACATGGCTGATTATTTGAATAGGAAGTGTGGATATGCAGAAGATCCATACAAAGGACAACATGGCTGATTATTTGAATCAAACCAAGTTCGAGTGATGCAGATCCTCAAAGACGAAGAGTTCGATTAGGAAAACTATCATTTTGTGTGCTTAACACGTAGGAGTAACTGAACAAACAAGTTCAGAGAGCAATATAGATATTTTCGTAGTTCTAGTTATTCCGACATGACGTAAAACATTTGTAGTTCTATTTCCTGCCGCTCATATTTATTGCTATTGAATCTAAAATGTATAAATATCGAGGGATTTGAAGTGTTCAAAACCTACTTTGTTCAAACTCTCAATCAGAACACCTAGAGTTTAGTTATTCAACTCAAGTTAAGCTTACATAGTAATTCACCTAGCTTGAATGTTATTTGTAAGCTAATTGAGCATGTTTTGTGAGGTGCAAAAGTGCTAGGAGTCCAGTTCAGTGACTGCTAGTCTGAGTGGGTTTGGTTAAAGCGTTTAGTTAAATCAAGTCTTCTAGTGGAAATCATTTCAGTTTGGAATAATGGACGTAAAATGTTAGCTTAGAACTTTCACAAATAAATTTCTTAACCCATATATATTTATTTATTACATTTTAAGCTTACTAATAGATCGAGTTGTTTTCCCCACAATTAATTGTAGCTCGAGATATTAGCACGGATTGAGATATAAGCTCAGCCGGTCTTAACTGAAGCATTTTTCAAAAAAAACTTATAGAGTTATTCACCCCCCTCTATAAACTCTATTTTTTGATCCAATCAATGAATAATATTTTATTTCTAATTTTTTTATTCGTTCTTCATTAGGGATATTAATGAATTTAGTTACAACTTGTTTTAATCTTTGACATATTTTTTGAACGAAAGATTTTTTTTTTAAAGTGTGTTGGTGTATACCAGTCGATTATATTCATACTTTTACCTTTATATTAGTCTTCTTGATATTTTGTCTTTCAAGTTCAAATATGGAGTTCTCAATTTGTCAGATTTCCTAATGTTTACATTAAATTATATTTTTTAAATAAAACGTTGGATGGATAAATATATTAATAAGAACAGCGTATCAATCTGCTGAAAGCAGAGAGAATTTGAAAATTTGTGATATGTATGGAAATTACTAATAAATCAATGAATTAAAACTTAAATATCACATATGATGGTTGAGACAAAATTGGAAAAAATATCAGAAAGATGATTTATTTGTATAACAGAGATATTATTACCTATCAAACTTCCATCTAACCACTCAAATCAAAATGCAGTTACACAATATCAACGGTTTGATACATAGTTTCCATCACTCATCTCCTTGCTATTTAGTGTAGTAAAATTTTAAAAAGAAATAAAATAATATTTTATTTCTAGTCCATTGTAAATTGATTGTATGCACAGACAAATTCTTTGCTCAACGACGTCGAGACAGACAAACGTATATGAAGCCTTTAGGCTGTAAGAATCCAGTTTCAGCTTATACTCTTCTGAGCAGTACTATAGTTTGGGTTGTCGATTTTGGTTTTCATGTGCAAGAAAATGCTACCTCAGCATATTGGATAAGATCTTTGGACAACAAATAAATAAATTGTAATGAATTTCTAAACGTTATTGTTCTCTCGATTATCCAATGGCATATACTGGGCCATGATAGCCCGGATCTCCGAGTCCATGTATCTCTGCGTAAAATAACATGTCATTCAATCAGAAAAAAAGGAACATGCACCCGACTTAGATAGTGAAGCAACACACGTACCCGGATCCTGTACTTGTACACAGCATATCCTCCGACTCCAGCCACAGCCAAGACCACCATCACGAACCACATAAAACCCCACCTAACTTTGCTACTACCAACTTCACCTGCTAAGAATATTATGATTATTAGGGATACCCATTTCAACTTTTGTTGCATGTATTGAACTACTCACTTATACATGTGTCATGCTCGTGTATATACAGCGAGTTCCCACCACAACTGCATTCATAACTTCCCCAGGTGTTTGTGCATTTGCAGTCTGCACATTGACACGCCACCTTCTCCTTGCATTCATCAATGTCTAAAGCAAACAACCCAAATTAGTCTCTGAATTAAAATGCGGACAGTTCCTCTAGTTTTGTATGTTTTTTACCTTCACAACTATTGACACCATCACCCCTGAATCCTGGTGGGCACTTGCAACCTTTAGTATGGTCTTCCTGAAAATTGTTGATAAAGCATTTTCTTTTTCAGCATAATGTGCCCTAAAACAAACTATAGAAAAAAAGAGGATGGAATTCTAAAAATAAGGAAGAAGAAAAAAAATAGTTTGACTGTAAGGGGTCAGCCAACTCACCACACATGCCGAGAAAGTCCTTCCATCTTTGCCTCCCTTCCAACACCCTCCATTATTTATTTCGCATCTCAATAGTCCAGAAGCTGTGAGACCAAGAAAAAACACCATTAATGCATGCTTAGAACAGAAGCTCATATCAGCACAGGGAAAATAAAAACAAATTATAATATCTGTAACGAATGAAATAAAAAAGAAAAATTTGTGTAAAAATAAAGACTGAAATGATAATTAAAAGAAAAGGCTATGAAGATTAGATGTTTACAGTGACATAAAGCCTTAAAGAGCAGTGTGTAGGCTGTAAAGGGCAGCAATAATTACCTTCACAGTGAGTATAACCATCACCAACAAACTTCACTCCCCGTACGATGGGGCATTCGCACACCCTTCCCCGGAACGTGTCCTGTAAGAAACATTTATGCTAATCAGACAACTTTTAACAGTCGAGAGATCTTTTAAAAAAAGTGACTACCCGGCATGCAGAAATATTAGCAGCCTTGTCCTCCCAGCATCCACCATTGTTCTCCAAGCACTCGTTTGTTTCCATATCTGCCCCAAAAGAACATGTGAAATGCAATTCATACAGAACATATTACCAAGAAGATTTAGGAAACAGAGTGGAAAAATGACCTTTAGTTAAACAAATGACAGGCTCTGTAGTTTCCTCGAAACCTGAACAAATGGCTTTTAAAACCGCTCCTTTGTCCAGCTTGCCTGAAGATCAAACTTGGTGACATGAAAATTCCTCATCTCCGATATAACTCAGGAATCATGGGGGCAGTCACGTAAAGTACTTACCTCTATATTGTCTGTTGTTCACAATAAGAGTTGGCAAGATAGTAACATCTCCTCGTGAGCCCTTCCCTATCTGAGAATGCAACGCATCATTCATTAATAGTTCAGATATAAACTCTCAAAAAAA
This sequence comes from Dorcoceras hygrometricum, assembly GCA_001598015.1. Classification (NCBI taxonomy): domain Eukaryota; kingdom Viridiplantae; phylum Streptophyta; class Magnoliopsida; order Lamiales; family Gesneriaceae; genus Dorcoceras; species Dorcoceras hygrometricum. Next base: position 61,825 of record KQ988451.1, on the reverse strand, counting down.
TACTATATAAATATATAGGAGAATAAACCTGTGCTTCCTGTTCTGCTTGTAGTATTGGGTTATCACCATCTGCTTCAGTATCTCCAATACACTCATCAATCTTTTTAACATCAACACCTGTAGAGAAACCATTAATCAATGAGCAATTAGTCAACTAGTAAGCATGGGCCTCTAAGACAAGGAGATTATTTATGACAATAACTAAACTATGTAAAGATGAAACCACAAAAGTCGTAATTCTCAGAGGGCACAGGCCACAATTGAGAGCTGATGAAGGGACATGCAGGATCCTCATCACTAAAAACGTTTAACTAGATAAGTAGGTAATCAAATATAGGTAATTTCTAACCTTCCTGCTATGTTACTTAAAAAATGATATTGCACAAAAAACACATAATAGAACCCATTGGCCAATGCTATTTTAACAAACAGGGGTTATTTTCAAAGTTCGAATTTGTATAAGGTCATTCACCCGATTCCCCCATCAAGTACATAGAAAACAGTGACAGAAATTTTGCCAAGTCTGTAATCCTAGTAAAAACCACATCAATCAGAAACAGAAGGGGCACTGTGTCATGAAGATGATTAGCTCATTATCAGGGTACAAATATGTCAAAGACTTTATGCCGTTGACATTATGATGATTCATGATCAGGAGTACAAATATGTAAAAACTTTACGCCGTTGACACGTCATTATACAATATACAACAATTAGGCCGCTTACGATAATGAATCCCAGGGTGATAATGAATGAAATACAACAACAACAGATTATAAGCTTCCGGAGAAGATATTAGCATATTCATAATATTCTCAGAAAAATTGAAAAGATTTGTACTAATGCTTTTCGGATTCATAGAAACAAAAGTGCCATCTAGTAACTGCCGTACAGGAGGGTTCATCTTTTTACATAAGCCCGGTTGTCTATAAATGCATTTGAATACATGAAAGATTAAAGTTTCTTCCGAAGTTAATGAGCACAAAAATAAATTGACATACCAAGTGATTGAATTACTTGATCAGCACACTCTTTAGTATACTTCTTCTCTTTCATTGGACATCGAACTGAAAAATCAGTAACATAGTCCCACCACTGCCAAGGCTTTCCATTTTCATTTGCCACCTTAAAGAAGCAGGCTTGGCGTAGATTTTGCACAACAACATCTTTACCATCGTATCCCCTACTAAAATCTTGCTCAGGATCGGGTGCACAATACCTACCGTGATTGATACACTGGGACTTGCACTGTTTGCTCAAAGTAAATGCCTCGGGACAATACCAAGTAATATAACGAGGTGTAAACTGCGTGTATCCTTTCTGTTCAAGTATCTGAGCAGCCCCCTTAAAGTTTCTGACAAAATCTAACTGACTTTCACACTTGGGACCACACTCGTCATTGCTATTTGTCCAGAGCTCATATTCAACGCGCTCGTCAGGATGTGGCAGAGCCTCCCTCCAATCAAGGTTTATACTGACCATTTGTCCTTTAGATAATTCAATTTTTATTTTGTCGCCAAGATCCTTGCTGATAAGGACTGCTGGGATACTAATCTTCAGTAGATAATCTGCCTTAGCATCCTCTTTTTGAGGAGTATCCATTGTAATAAGAGGCTCAACCCTGTCATCTGTAATGAGAATAGCTGCAGCACCACCATTCTGAGCATTCCATGCTTTCAATGTAAAATAACAATCTGCCAATAAATAAACAAAAATAACATAACAAATGGATATTAGGTTACAAAAGTTTAGACTGTTAGTTTTATCATAACATCTGAAAACCACCCAGTTAACGCCTAATAGCATAAATTTAAAAACACAGACATGACTAACATCTAAGCACATATATGTAGGACAAGTACAGACGAGCATACGTTCTTGGAAACATAAGCATAAAGTTGCGTATAACAGAAACTCAAGACACAGCCCTAAATTCTCACATAAGCATAAAGTTGCGTATAACAGAAACTCAGGACTTACGGCCCTAAATTCTCTTTATGACAAGCACAAGGGAACACTAACCAGCTTTTATTTTTATCCTACGGAGGTTCCAATGAGAAATTTGTATTTCTCACTGTTAAGTAATTGAGGTGAACTCTTAACAAGGGATACTGGAACAAAAATGGCATGGTTGTTCTCATATTATCTTTAACGTGAAACTATTAGAGAATTGGCATCCAAAAACATCAAATATAACAAAATGCATATAGTAAAAGTAAACAATACAAGTGCACCGACCACATTTGTTTGGAAATGCAAAACCATCATCTTCTTCCAATGTCACCTACGTAGAACACATCATCCAACGATCTTTTTTAACGTCTAAAGAATACTAATAGGAAACGCACAAATAATGTCTTCTTCTAAAACTATCAATCACAAGAAAATAAATAACATAAGATGAACAAAGCTAGAAAATGAAACTCACATGAACATAAGGTGAAGAAAGCTAGAAAAGAAAATAATAACACAAGGAGAAAGAAACAAATGAATTTTACCTCCTCTGTCAGCAAGGAGGAAGATAGGAATGCCGCCAGGCTTATTCTTCAATGAAATACCCGCATCTTCAAAACTCGTGCATGCCTTCTGATTGGATTTTGGATAGAACACAGATCCTACCAATGTCCCGCCATATTGAGGCACCCCAAAATTCCCAATCGCACTTTCGTACACGTCTTTCAATGAGTCTGGTGATGTCACCTTCAAGTTGTTCTTCTCCACAACAAATCTTCCCAGGCAAGACCCAAGAAGAACAAACCAAACACACACTACTAGTTCAAAGAACTCCCTCATCTTATTTTCCCTTCAGTCACAAAAGCATGAAACAAAAACAGGCCGACCCAGATCAAGAAATATGAATCCGAGCAACCCTTTTACTTCATTTTGAAGACTCCACTTGTTTTCCTCTAACACAAAACAAATCTAAACATGCCTAATACAAAGTACAATCTTTGATACTGATCAACGAGATTCAGATCATAAATACTGTGGATCACCCAAACCGATGGTATTTTGTCGAAGCTCCACTACAAAATTTGAGCTTATGTAAACAAATGAGAATAAACAAAAAGGCAACACGATCGAGAAATATATATCTATCTATTTATCGATATATACATATACAATTAATAATAACATTAATCAATATATATAAAAATATAAATATCAATTGCTTTAAAACTCATTTCGCCGCCTCCGGTATATTTGAATTATTAATTCTAAAAAATATTATTAATCACATATATTTGAGGTGATCAATTTATTTTATGTGTCAGTAAACAGATGTATAAAAATTGAAAGCTGAAATCTATGAACTGAATACAGTAAGTAAAGAAAAGTCGAGAGTTTGTGTATGGAAGTTCGGAGCTTAAACTCCTACGCCTCCCCTTCCCCTTGGTCAGGAATGATTCCACTAGAAGATTTGATTACAGTAGCTCCTACTCCAACCCAATCCAACAACCCGCAAGCTGCGAGAACTCCTAACACTTCTACAACAGTTTACAGAACCCACGATCTGTTCTGCCTTATAATGGTTTGCTCTAATTTATTTCAGCATAGATACGCTTTACACACTCTGTTTTTGATATACACTTTAATAAACGAAACTACAGAGTGATTACAACTCAGAAAAATGAATTTTATGCTTTTGAGAGCTGAGTCGTAACGAGGAAGATGATGAACAGTGATATTTTGTGTTCGTTCGTTTTTCACTTGTTTGTTTTACACTGTTCGTTCTTGTATGCTTCGTTGTATATCTTCTTTGGACTATTAGCTTCTCCAATATATATTATTTGGATCCAACGGTAATGAATGTTATCCATATATACATCGTATAGATCCAAAGGATTTGTCTGCTGAGTATTTAAAGCTTATACAGTTCCTCGTATGTCGTGATTAAATGCTTTCTTCTTTTAGCAACATACTCCGTTCTAAGTTGAAAAATAGTTCCAACGACTATAAAGAAATCTTGAGATATCAACACATTAAATCAAGCTATTGTCGTATACGGTGTTGGCACAGCGACGGATCCGGATCCCGCTCCCGGGTCGCAGCGGAAGAATTTAAATATTTGAATCCCGAGAATGGTCAATACACTAAATTAAAATCTAAACATTCATAGGATGTTTAGAAGGTTACGTTGCTGGCTTCTACGTGCCTGGCTCCGACCAGTTCCATGAGGGAATTGGCACTTCAACGGTTAAACAGCTACGGTCTCCTAATCCGGTCCACGATCGGAATCTCAATTCCTTAGTTGGTTTGCACTAGAAAACCAACTAAAGTTTTGCGAACGGAATCTCCTCGCTGAGACGGTCAGAACAACTTCCGACAGCGGCGGCGGACGACGGCGACGTTGGTGGACGGCGACGACGGCGGCGAGGGAAAGGGAGGAGGAGAAATAAAAATATAACTAAAGGGTGTTGGGATCCGGATCACGCTCCCGGCGGGGCAGCGGAAGAACGAAAAACATGTGCCGGGAGACGATCAATACGATAAAAACAATCAACAAACTATGACATTCATAGGGTGTTTTGTAGAATACCTTGCTGGCAACTCGTGCCTGGCTCCGACCGGTTTCGTAAAGAAAAACGGCACTTCACGGTAGACTGCGGTAGATATCGTCAATTAGGTCCACGACCGGATTCGAGACTCCTTCGTCAGCCTGCACTAGAAGGCCTGACGAGATCTGCGCGGACGGATTCTCCTCGTCGAGTTGGCCGGAAACAATTTTCCGGCGAGAGAAGCGGCGGCGGCGATCGGCGGCGGCTTATGAGAGGAAGGGGCGGCGTGTTTTGCTTAGGGTTAGGGTTACAAGCATTAAGTGTTGATTAATGAAGTCTGGTCTTAAATAAATAGACTAAGTGAAGGACTTGGACCGGCCCAACGGGCCCGGGTCCAACGGATGAACATTCGGTTCATCCCCATCACCGCGACTTCATCGTAACTCCGATCACCGATCAGATCGGACCGATCGACTCAGTTTTCGAAACTGAACACTATGATCTGAAAAACCTTTTTTCAGAACCCCAGTGCAAAATGACCGTTTTGCCCCTCAACATCGGCAAATCACGATTTGACCTCTGTTGACTTTTTGGGAAGTCGTACTCCCAAAATCCTCTTCGTATGCTCAACACATTGAGCTGAGTATCCGTGCGGGAATCTCGAATCCAGTACTTGTGTGACCCTCAATGGTTTAGGGATACAGCTAGCCGTGGGCCCACAACCATTATGGCTCCGGGATCACAATCCCGGAATTGCCCATCGGATCATGGTAAGAGCGTCTAGCAACATCGCCCCATGATCCCCTTGGTATCACTGATAGTGCCTGCAAGAACCAGTTGGTCGTGGTTAGCGTACAGTACGGTCCTTTCAATCCATATATCCCGATCAGATCAACGACCATTGGTAAATCGAGAGTCGCTATAGATCCAACAGCTATGCATACATCTTGGAGATCGAATAGTTACATCGCGAGTGTAACTAGGTAAACACATTTACCTAAAACACTTCTAGTACTCTGGCCAGAGATTTATACACTATTATCCCCTCAGATAGCATAGGATATCCACGCATGTCTGCGAGCGGTGAATCCTCGACAACGATGCATCGACTCCTACATGCATCGGGGTCTCACCCAATCCCGACGCCTTATGACCCCAAGTGAGTCGGCAAACGGGTAAAAGTGAGACGCCTATCATGTAGAGTCTCAATGACGTTTATGAATCTATCACGTGTCACAGCATCGAAGGAACCTGCCTTGACGTAGATTGTTTTTGCTAGAATATCGTGAAGCAGGCGATATTCTATTTTCAATTCATTTTTGAAACACGTAACCTGCTCTTTGGAGTCAGAAAATAAGCTCCGAGCATCAAATACAATATTCTTCGGCACATCTGATAAATCTGTCAGACCCTCAGAAGGTAGCTCAAATGTCGCTGCAAAAACTGATTCAGAGATTTCAACGGCAGTTCCCCCAATAGTGCTGACTACAAGTCCATCTCTGACAGAACCATTAGCAAAGAACTCGGTGAGAGCGGTTTCATAAAATATGGCGGGGCAACCCAAAAATTCCTTTAATCCCGTCGTAATCAAAGATTCAAACATCGGTGCTAGACTCGCATCTTCCATGCCAAAAACAGAGTCAAAATCAATGTGATGGCTGCTGCTGATTAGCGATGATGCCATTGTCGTCGGAAACTGAGTGAAGAATGCCTGAAAAGTATTTGCAAGAGAAAACACAAGAAAATACTAGAGTACGATAACGCAAATGTTGCAAGGTAGGGGACAGTGAATAGTGTACCGTAGTATATAAGGAATACGAAAAGTTAAAAAAATTGGTAACGGTGTAGATGTGACTTTTGGAATGATGACAAAGACACGTGTCAGTCATCGAGCAACGCGTACTATTTTTGGAAAAGATTTTAAATATATTTTAATTGTACAGAGTAAAAGATTTTTCCAAAATAGTTTAATTGAACAAAATGTTTTCAAAGGATATTTTGTAACATAAATATTTTAAAAGTAGAAGACGCGCGCCAAAAATATTAAGTCACAACTGCTGCGTCTGGTTTTATAACCTTGCAGCTGGTTTTTAATGTGTCGCAAGATAGGAAAGATCTGGTCACGAGTAAGTATAGACTGTATCTATGCAACATCTTAGTGTCCAGACGCAACATATTCAGACGACGTCACACTTAACAATCCAGATCTTGGTTCCCCCTGTGACTGGTACTTACCGCGACTGGTATACATTGCGACTGGTATACTCTCAACGCAAAATGCTTCTCTCAGCTGGTTATCTACTGTTCCCCCTGAACACATGACTTGCAACTGGGTGAAGCGATGGCTAACAACCTGCAAATGTTAGTACCCAGACAATCAAGACAATTCAAGGAGACCTAAGATATTTATAAAATAAGAAAACTTAGCGTATGGCAGAGGTTTGGTGAAGATGTCAGCATCTTGTTGCTCCGTCGACACATACTCCAACCGGACGTCCTTCTTTAGCACATGGTCTCTGATGAAATGATGCCTGATGTCGATATGTTTGGTTCTTGAATGTAGCACAGGGTTTTGGGTGATCGCTATTGCACTTGTGTTGTCACAGAGAATTGGAGCTTCGGAAGCATCAATGCCATAATCCTTCAATTGATGTTGAATCCAGAGAATTTGAGCACAACAACTTCCAGCAGCGAGGTACTCTGCTTCGGCTGTTGACGTGGTAATTGACGTCTGCTTCTTACTAAACCAGGAGATCATTCGATCCCCTAAGAATTGACACGTTCCACTTTCAACATAAAGTACGAGGAACGTCACAGCGCTTTTAACTACCTTTTTATAGACACTGGCTCCTCGGGATTCTTGATGAAACCAAATTCCTTAATTGTTTCATCGAATCTCAGGTTCAACTTCGTGATGCTTGTTTGAGACCGTAGATCGATCTCTGAAGCTTGCATACCTTATGCTCGCTTCCAACTGATGTGAAACCCTCAGTCTGCGTCATATAGATCTCTTCCTTAATGTTTCCATTAAGGAATGCATTTTTCACATCCATTTTCCATATCTCATAGTCGTACCATGCGGCTATGGCTAACTAGATTCTAATTGACTTGAACATTGCGACTGGCGAGAAGGTTTCATCATAGTCAACACCTTGCCTTTGAGTGTAACCTTTCGCGACCAGTCGTGCCTTGTAGGTCATTACCTTACCATCAGGTCCAAGTTTCCTCTTGTACACCCATTTGCACCCAATAGGAACAATTCCTTCGGGAGGGTTAACAAGTGTCCAAACTTGGTTAGCATGCATTGAGTCAAACTCAGACTGCATTGCTTCAAGACATAAGTTAGAATCAGCATCGGAAATTGCCTCCTTGAAAGTTCTTGGATCAGATCCAACAACTTGATCACCTTGATCATCTTCAAGGAGAAAACCATATCTCTCAGGAGCCCTAGGAACCCTTTCGGATCTCCTAGGTGCGACCATTTCTGGTACTGGCTCTGGAGGTGCGGGAGACTCATCTGGTACTTCAATTGGATCTCGAACCTCTTCGAGTTCTACTATTCTGCCCTTTCTATCATGTAGAAATTTCCTTTCCATAAAGGTGGCATTCCTAGAAACAAACACTTTTGTTTCGCTGGGATAGTAGAAGTAGTATCCAATGGAATTCTTTGGATACCCAATGAAGTAGCATAAGATGGATCTCATATCCAGCTTATCTCCCACTATCTGCTTCACGTAAGCAGGACATCCCCAAATCCTCATAAATGAGTACTTGGGTGGTTTGCCCATCCATATCTCATACGGAGTCTTGTCCACTGCCTTGGTGTGGATATTGTTCAACAACATTACCGCCGTTTGGAGCGCATAGCCCCAAAACGAGGTAGGAAGCTCAGTGAAGCTCATCATAGATCGAACCATGTCCAACAAGGTCCGATTACGACGCTCCGCTACACCATTTAGCCGTGGTGTGGCCGGAGGGGTCCACTGTGCGAGAATCTCATTCTCTTTCAGATAATCTTGAAATTCAGCACTCAATTATTCACCACCTCGATCAGATCGAAGTGATTTAATACTTTTGCCTAATTGATTTTCTACTTCAGCCTTGAATTCTTTGAACCTTTCAAAGGATTCAGACTTGTACTTCATCAAGTACAAGTACCCATACCCTGAGAAATCGTCGGTAAAGGTGATGAAGTATGTGTGACCATATTTAGTACCAATACTAAACGGGCCGCACACATCAGTATGGATCAAATCCAATAGGCCTTGAGCACGCTCACCCTTGCCCTTGAAGGGTTGCTTGGTCATCTTCCCTTTAAGACAAGATTCACAAGTCGGTAGGGAGTTGATGTCTGACAGATCAAACAAGTCACTCCTAACCAACTTGTTCATCCTACTTAGAGAAATGTGACCTAGTCTAGCGTGCCAAAGTTGTGCTGGATTCAAGTTATCTGTTTCCGTTTAATCGTTGTTGTATGTGCTTCGACATCGTGAGTTGGAACGTCTTTTAATTTTAAGGTGTATAAATCGTTTTCGCGTTCCCCAATTCCGATTAAACATTCATTCTTGTAAATATTGCAAATCGAATTAGCAAACATACAAGAATATCCATCACTATCAAGCATAGAAACAGAAATAATGTTCTTTATTAATTCGGGAACAAATAAAACGTTTCTTAACAACAACTTAAAATCAGAAGATAGAAATAAGTAAACATCTCCTATAGCTACTGCAGCAACTCTTGCTCCATTGCCAAGCCTCAAGTGGGTCTCACCCTCTCTAAGACGTCGGCTTCTTGTCATCACCTGCAAATCATTGCAGATGTGAGATCCACATCCGGTATCAAGTACCCAAGAAGTCGAATTAAGAGACATATTTATTTCAACATAGAACATACCTTTCGCAGTTCGTAACTGCTCGAGGTACTCCTTGCAGTTCCTCCTCCAATGCCCAGCCTTGTGGCAGTGGTGGCAAACATCATCGCTCTTGTTTGGTTTGGAAGTCTTTGCCTTTGGCTTCTTGGCGGACTTTTTCGCAGGAGCAGAACGCTTCTTGCTCTTGCGTCTAGGCCCCTTCTTCGTAGAGGAAGAAGAACCCAGAAGGAGGACGGGTTTGTCCTTCTTTATGGTCCCTTCAAACACTACGAGCATGTTAACCACCTCTTCAAGGGTGGCTTCCAGCTTGTTCATGTTGAAGTTGACCACAAAGGGGTCAAATGCAGCGGGTAGCGAGAGGAGAAGTACACGACATCTCGTGTGGAAGTGCGATATCAAGGCCCGACAGCTTTTCAACGAGCCCAAGCATACGAACCCCATGCTCGTGGACCGAAGTCCCATCGCGCATGTGGCTCGTCATCAGCTCCTTGACAGCCGTGAACCTCTCATGTCGAGAGTTCTCCCCGTACAGCTCTTTGAGATGAAAGAGTATGGCAGAGGCATACTTTGTCTTCTCAAAGCGCCGTTGCATTTCGTTGGACATCGATGCCATCACATAGCATCGAGCTTTAACCTCGTCGTCCCACCATTGTTTAAGCGTTACCAGCTCCTCAGGGCTGATATCGGCAGGGTCAAACTTCGGAGGACTCTTCTCTATCGAATAGAGAAGTTTCTTCGAAGCCAATACAAGATTGAGGTTGTGGAGCCAGTCTTGGTAGTTCAGACCGGTGAACCTGTTGCTATCCAGTATAGCAGCGAGCGAGTTTTTCATCGAAAACATTTTATAAGCAGTAATACTGAGAGGAAAACGGACATACATTACTAACTATATAAGATATAAGCTAAGACATAAAACATGGTCGTTAAGTTTTATGAATTATCCTCCCACTATTTTAATGATTTCACCACCCTCTAATGAAATCGAGAAGAAAGGTTTCTTTAGTGGGTACACGGAGCCCAATCAAGCGATCATGGACCCGAATAATATCAGCCATCCATGACCCCCGAAAGGTAGTTTCCGATTGCAACCGGTGCAACCTCCATGTATTCACCTCACGTCCAGTAAGGGCCCAATAATATGACGCCGTTTACTATCACGTGTCAAGATTGACCCATCAATGTTGAGTCGTGAAGGACGGTCTCCTTAATGTCCCCAATAATATGAGCCAACGTTAAACGGAGTTCCAACCGACTCACAACAATTGTCAATGGCGTGGAAAGCTTTCCGGCATACAT
>KQ988451.1:4962-16977 GCA_001598015.1 Dorcoceras hygrometricum | reverse complement strand
GTAAAATCTGAGGATAACAAAATCACTTAATGCAGGCAGACATATGAAACATAACATAACTTAGCATAACAGTTTAAAACGGAAGTCATTCATCAGCTTCATAAACTTTCTTTCATTAAACTTGGAAATGGGGAAAATGACCCAGATCCCATTCTTATCTTCTTGTGATTTATGGCTCGGAAATTTTACATTAGGCCCTTTTCGTTAGTACTTAATCTCATGACTACTGAATTCAGTAACTAGCATATAGCTCATATGAAAGGGCATCTGACACACAGTCAGTTGCTCGCCTTTCCATATGAAAGGGCATCTAACACACAGTCAGTTGCTCACCTTTCCCATATCGACCGTCTGCTATCCTTGCCATAAATCCTTAATTTGAAACATTCTTCCTTTTAACTCATAGCTGGTTGAAAACAGATTTTGAAATCAAAGTTCGGGTTCACAGTGCTTTCGAAATTCTTTCTTTAAAGCTTCTTAAAAACTTTTACTGAGTATCGGGTTCACCTACTGAACTTATCGCTGGAAATAGAAACAGACGTAACTTTGGGACAGTAGTGCCATCGGGTGACTGCTGACACTATAGGAATAGTACTTTAGAAGGGAACAATTGTTGGTCAACTCAGCTGTCGACGCAACGGGAATAACAAATTCAGCTGTTGATATAAGAATCAGACGTTAGGTATATATCAGTAGTTGGGTATATATATAGATCCGTCACAAGACACTGGAACCAGTCGCAAGACACAATACCAGACGCAAGGTAAAGGAACCAGTCGCAACCTAGCAACCAGTCGCAACATAGCAACCAGTCGCAACATCGCAACCAGTGACAACATAGCAACCAGTCGCAACATCACAACCAATCGCAACATAACAACCAGTCGCATGAACAATGCCTCAAAGGAACAGTGCAACTGCTGGATTTAAAATAATGAAACACGACTGCTGGTTTCTTAACAAAGGAAGGCACCTGCTGGTTTCTATCAAAGAAAGCACCTGCTGGTTTCTAACAAAGAAAGCACCTGCTGGTTTCTATCAAAGAAAGCACCTGCTTGTTTCTATCAAAGAAAGCACCTGCTGGTTTCTATCAAAGAAAGCACCTTATCGTTAACATAAACAGGCAACAATCATGCACTGGAACAATATATATGCTTTAAAATGGCGTAGAAAGAATCAGCCTTTACTTGCCTTTACTGCGAAACACAAGAGCAGCCGGTCTCAACAGGAGTTCTCCACAAGCACCACCACGAGCACCTTGAAGTTTTTAGAGAAAAAGAGGGAAATTTCTGGACAACAATGAAACTTTCTTGCTTACAAAAACAATCATATACGAGATATGATTTGTAGTAGGTATTAACACTCGAGTAGGCATGGAATTCTACCAACCCGTGTCCTTTTCAAAGGAATTTGTCAAATACTCCTTACCACTATTTTGCATTTGAAAACTCTACCAAAACTTTTTAAAAGGAACTATTTTTGTCCAGCCGATGGCATTTCAAAACAAAAGCTGAAATATGCTCGTGTTTGCTCGGGCGACAGCTGCCTGGAAATCGTCCGTGTCATGTCTCAAAACAACAACTGAAAATCAACTTTTTAAAACGATTAAAATAAACTTAAGGCTGAAACTACAATACCAGATAGACCCTTAAAATAGAAAATGCTCAAATATGTGGTCTTATGGATTTTTTTGTTGGGGCGTTACATATATCCATTTGCACCCAATAGGAACTATTCCTTTGGGAGAATATACAAGAGTCCAAACTTGGTTTGAATGCATTGAGTCAATCTCATATTGCAATTGCTCTTGTGTTGTCGCAGAAGATGTGTGCCTCAGCTGCATCAACGTCGTAGTCCCTTTGTTGAATCCATATAAGATCTGAGCACAACTGAAACGAACCAGACTCTAGAATTTTTTTTTAAACATGTGCCGAAGCATAAACTTAAACATAACGAATGGCTCGTTCCCTTATAAAACGTTTCTAGATCATTTTCTCAAAAACTTTAAGCATAAATAGAGGAATATTTGAAAACGTTAAAAACATCCAACACAATAAAAATCCTCGAGTAAAAGCATACTGAAAACCAACATGTTTAAAAAACTAGTATCTAAAACTGCAACATGACAAAACTGAATCATAAGACGGTCACGGGGCACTGTTGCAACAGGCGTTCAGAGGTCCTCACCGCCAGTCGGAATATACTCATCGACAGGATCATCACCTGCACCATTTAAACCTAGTGAGCCTAGAGGCTCAGCATGCTCTATCGTAATACATAACAAAGTACATACTAATAAAATCGCATGCAAGCACACACTTGTACTAAAATAGCGTTAAAAACATGAATGCGTGCATGATCTTAAAACATTTCTTCATACATTTCATATCATAAATACGTAACATAAACATACATAAGGCATGACGTAACGTAACATGAAAAATGTATGAGTCGTATCCGTGAATGTGAGCGGGCGTGTGACTGATCAGTCGAAATAACCAACGTACGTGGCGGTGTGGTTCACCCGACCTCAAGCCGGGATCCTTATATATCACACCTCTATGCTTGCCACTTCACCATGATGTCAACACATGGATCCATAGACTCATAATCATACATTAAAACAGGGGATCCCCGGGCCCGGCTACCCGGCTAGCTCCCATCATTAAACTTTGCCACATCACTTCAATCCATCGGGTTTTATCTTAAAAGAAACATGCCTGATCGTTTCATAAAATCTCATGATGCGTGCATTTCATAAAATCATGCAATTTAAAAGTTTAGCCCATTAATGTATAATTAATCTTTTCCTTTAAAATATTTTCGTACATAGCATACTACATATATGATTAATTATACCTTTACGGGCTTCTACGTTTTCTAATTCGATCAAGGGTTGATCCCGGGCCTGGCTCACTAATACTAGGCTAAACAACGCTCCTTATAGACTCGATGAAACGAATGTTCATCCCCTCTAAACATTTTGCCTAATTTTAATTAAATATGGGCTTATGAAAATCAAGGCTAATTTTGACCAATTAAAATCAATTTTGACTTCTTAAAATCAATGTTGACTTCTTAAAATCAATTTGGACTTATAAAAATTGATTTTGACCTTTAAAAGCAATTTAAATCAATTTTGACCTCAAAAGTCGATTTTGACCAAATTAAAATCCCAAAAATCGATTTTTGACTCCAATAAAATCATAAAGCCATAATTTTGACTAAAAACATAAAATTAGGCATAAATAAAATTATTTAAAAGGTTTGACTCAATTTTGAAACTTCTGGCTATTTTCTTTAAAATTGGACCTTCGACACATTAATAAAAATAACAGGTCCGAAAATAACTTGACCCCATTTTAAAATATTTGACTCGGGACCCAAAGAACCGATCTGGTCCAACCGAACCAGCCAAACCGGTTCACTTAGACCGAACCAATTCTCCAAAAATAAACATAGACCAAAACACACACCTAAGCAGCCATCGCCACGACCAGACTCTGGTTTTTGCGTTCGTTCTCCCTGCTCCGGCCACCACTGCCGGAGCCCTTCCGGCTGGACCACCCCCAGGTCCAAACGGTTCTAACGAGACCAACCTTGGCTCAAAACATTGGCTAACCAGGGATAACTGGTCGCTTCAAGTGGACGCTCCAGCCATGCTGCGCCGTCGCGACCACCTGCTGGTCTTCGCATTCGTTCTCCATTCTTCGGCCTCCAATGCAAGAGCCCTTCCGACTGGACCACCCCCAGGTCCAGGCGGTTCTAACGAGACCAACCATGGTCCAAACCATGGGCTAACCAGGGATAACTGATCGAGGGAATTGGGCGCATCAACCACGCAGCGCGACGCGTCACCTCGACCTCTATAGCTTTCCCTGGTTCACCCGACCACTTAGCCACCTTCCTACCTTGATCTAGACCACCATGAGTATCCTAGGAACCCCTAGAACCGAGCCAACACCCCTGGAAATTTCCATGACCGAAGCCTCAAGAGAAGAAAGCGTAACATGTCAAAAACCGTGAGTCTCATGCATGAACTATGAACATAGAGGTAAAGATCCGAGGCATACACACAATATTCATGCATAATTTTCATAAAACAGGTTATTATGATTTAAATGGTGAGCAAAGGAATAGATGTCACATGCCTGGGTTGAAGGAAACGTGGATCTACGAGGTACGAACGTTGTAGACGCGAGATCGGGGTGCAACCGGCTATGATCACCAAGCTCCTTCTATGGCTGGAATTTTCGAAATTTTGTGTGTGTGGGGAGGGGAGAAAACGGCTGGTGCATGTATTGGAGGCTAGGTTTGAATCTAATTTATGTTTAAGAAATAATGAGTGTGTCAATAATGACCCTTCTTGTTTTAATGATGAAAAATACAAGCATGCCCCTCTACTTAAATAAAAAGGTGTTTAAAAACTCATACTTGAGCTTTAATAATTATAAAGTTTCGAAATCTAGGCCTCCTAAAATGTTAAAGTGCCTTAAAACTCAAATATCAGCCCGTATAGGCGAAAAACGGGTTCCCCTCCAAAATAATTATAAAATCCAAATTTCCAAAAATATTTGCTTAAAATAAAATAAATTCATTCTTAAAATATCATAACTTAAAAATCTTAATTATCTTTATTACGATCGACCCTAATCTCGTCCACACGTCCATAGCTCAAGCAGGCTGAAAAATAGCACATGCATACCATGCAACATAAAATCATAAATAAATCATATAATAAGGCATGTAATCATCTAAAAATATTTTCCCCCTAGTCATGCACTCATTTCTACGTACTCCGAATTTCGGGATGTTACAATCTCCCACCCTTATAGAAATTTCGTCCCCGAAATTAAGTTACGTACCGATAGCACGTTTGGGAGGCATCATGCACACCAAAACCTTATCATGTAAATCTAAGTGCATAACTAAGCGTCTATTTTTAAAATCCTAAGGCCAAAAACTCATGCAAGGCTAAATCATGCATCATGCAAACATAAACATAAATACTAAAATAACAACTCACAGACTGGTAGTGCGACTTCTGAGCTCCACGCAGCAGGCAAGTACCCCACCAGAACCACCGCTCTGATACCAACTGTAACGAACCAGAATCTAGATTTTTTTTAAAACATGTGCGGAAGCATAAACTTAAACATAACGAATGGCTCGTTCCCTTCTAAAACGTTTCTAGATCATTTTCTCAAAATACTTTAAGCATAAATAGAGGAATATTTGAAAACATTAAAAACATCCAACACAATAAAAATCCTTGAGTAAAAGCATACTGAAAATCATCATGTTTAAAAAACTAGTATCTAAAACTGCAACATGACAAAACTGAATCATAAGGCGGTCACGGGACACTGCTGCAACAGGCGCTCAGAGGTCCTCACCGTCAGTCGGAATATACTCATCGACAGGATCATCACCTGCACCATTTAAACCTAGTGAGCCTAGAGGCTTAACATGCTCTATCGTAATACATAAAAAAGTACATACTAATAAAATCGCATGCAAAGCACACACTTGTACTAAAATAGCGTTAAAAATCATGAATGCGTGCATGATATTAAAACATTTCTTCATACATTTCATATCGTACATACGTAACATAAACATACATAAGGCATGACGTAACGTAACATGAAAAACGTATGAGTCGTATCCATGAATGTGAGCGGGCGTGTGACTGATCAGTCGAAATAACCAACGTACGTGGCGGTGTGGTTCACCCGACCTCAAGCCGGGATCCCTATATGTCATACCTCTATGCTTGCCACTTCACCATGATGTCAACACATGGATCCATAGACTCATAATCATACATTAAAACAGGGGATCCCCGGGCCCGGCTACCCGGCTAGCTCCCATCATTAAACTTTGCCACATCACTTAAATCCCTCGGGTTTTATCTTAAAAGAGACGTGCCTGATCGTTTCATAAAATCTCATGATGCGTGCATTTCTTAAAATCATGCGATTTAAAAGTTTAGCCCGTTAATGTATAATTAATCTTTTCCTTTAAAATATTTTCGTACATAGCATACTACATATATGATTAATTATACCTTTACGGGGTTCTACGTTTTATACTTCAGTCAAGGATTGATCCCGGGGCTTGGCTCACTAATACTAGGCTAAACAACGCTCCTTACAGACTCGATGAAACGAATGTTCATCCCCTTTAAACATTTTGCCTAATTTTAATTAAATATGGGCTTATGAAAATCAAGCCTAATTTTGACCAATTAAAATCAATTTTGACTTCTTAAAATCAATTTTGACTTCTTAAAATCAATTTGGAGTTATAAAAATCGATTTTGACCTTTAAAAGCAATTTAAATCAATTTTGACCTCAAAAGCCGATTTTGACCAAAATACCGATTTTGACCAAATTAAAATCCCAAAAATCGATTTTTGACTCCAATAAAATCCTAAAGCCACAATTTTGACTAAAAACATAAAATTAGGCATAACTAAAATTATTTAAAAGGTTTGAATTAATTTTGAAACTTCTGGCTATTTTCTTTAAAATTGAACCTTCGACACATTAATAAAAATAACAGGTTTGAAATTAAAATAACTTGACCCCATTTTAAAATATTTAACTCGTGACCCGAAGAACCAATCTGGTCCAACCGAACCAGCCGAAACCGGTTCACTTAGACCGAACCAGTTCTCCAAAAATAAACCTAGACCAAACACACACCTAAGCAGCCGTTGCCACGACCAGCCTCTGGTTTTTGTGTTTTTTCTCCCTGCTCCGGCCACCACTGCCGAGGCCCTTCTGTCTGGACCACCCCCAGGTCCAGACGCTTCTAACGAGACCAACTTTGGCTCAAACTGTTGGCTAACCAAGGAGAACTGGTCGCTGAAAGTGGATGCTCCAGCCATGCTGCGCCGTCGCGACCACCTGCTGGTCTTGGCGTTCGTTCTCCCTTCTCCGGCCACCAATTCCGGAGCCCTTCCAACTGAACCACCCCCAGGTCGACCAACCATGGTCCAAACCATGGGCTAACCAGGGATAACTGATCGAGGGAAGTGGGCGCATCAGCCACGCAACGCGACCCGTCACCTCGACCTCTATGGCTTTCCCTAGTTCACCCGACCTCTTAGCCACCTTCCTACCTCGATCTAGACCACCATGAGTCTCCTAGGAACCCCTAGAACCAATCCAACACCCCTGGAAATTTCCATTACCGAAGCCTCAAGAGAAGAAAGCGTAACATGTCAAAAACCGTGAGTCTCATTCATGAACTATGAACATAGAGGTAATGATCCGAGGCATACACACAATATTCATGCATAATTTTCATAAAAAAGGTTATTATGATTTAAATGGTGAGCAAGGGAATTGATATCACATGCCTGGGTTGAAGGAAACGTGGATCTGCGAGGTACGAACGTTGTAGACACGAGATCGAGGCGCAACCGACTATGGATCACCAAGCTCCTTCTATGGCTGGAATTTTCGAAATTTGGTGTGTGGGGGGAGGGGAGAAGACGGCTGGTGCATGTATTAGAGTCTAGGTTTGAATCTAATTTGTGTTTAAAAAATAATGAGTGTGCCTATAATGACCCTTCTTGTTTTAATGATGAAAAATACAAGCATGCCCCTCTACTTAAATAAAAAGGTGTTTAAAAACTCATACTTGGGCTTTAATAATTATAAAGTTTCGAAATATAGGCCTCCTAAAATGTTAAAGTGCCTTAAAACTCAAATACCAGCCCGTATAGGCGAAAAACGGGTTCCCCTCCAAAATAATTATAAAATCCAAATTTCCAAAAATATTTGTTTAAAATAAAATAAATTCATTCTTAAAATCTCATAACTTAAAAATCCCAATTATCTTTATTCCGATCGACCCTAATCTCGTGCACACGTCCATAGCTCAAGCAGGCTGAAAAATAGCACATGCATACCATGCAGCATAAAATCATAAATAAATCATATAATAAGGCATGTAATCATCTAAAAATATTTTCCCCCTAGTCATGCACTCATTTCTACGTAATCCGAATTTCGGGATGTTACAACAACAACTCCCAGCTATTAAGTACCTCAGTTGTGGACGTTGCAATGGAGGTCTGCTTCTTGCAAAACCTGTAATTAATCTGTCACCCAATAATTGACAAGTTTCACTCATGCTACACCGATCAATCTTGCAACCTGCGTGATCTGCATCTGAGTAACAAATTAAATTGAAACTTGAGTCTTTGGGATACTAAAGACCCACGTTCTGAGTGCCCTTTAAATATTTCAAAATGCGTTTAACAGCAATGAAATAGATTATTTTGGATCAGCTTGGAAACGTGCACACATACAGACTACGATCATAATGTTCGGTCTGCTCGAGATTATATACAAAAGTGATCCAATCATCCCATGATACAAAGTTACCTCTACGGCAGTACCAGCTTCATCTTTGTCTAGATTGATTGAAGCACTCATCGGAGTAGCTGTTGAAGAGCATTTTTCCGTCCCGAACTTTTTTAGAAGTTCCTTTGTGTAATTTGCTTGATTGATGAATATTCAATCTTCAAGCTGCTTCACTTGTAATCCAAGGAAAAAAGTCAGCTCCCCCATCATGCTCATCTCGAATTTATCCTGCATCAGCTTAGAAAATTTTTCACACAACTTAGGATTAATCGAGCCAAAAATAATATCGTCCACATAAATTTGGACTAGTAAGACATAATTATTTTTAACAAATTTAAGCAGCGTCTTATCTACTGAGCCAATAACAAAATCATGATCAATCAAAAATTTGGACAAAGTATCATACCAAGCTCTTGGTGCTTGTTTCAGACTATGCAGAGCTTTATCTAGTTTATATACATAATCTGATCTGGTATGATCTACGAAATCAAGAGACTGTGCAACATGCACTTCCTCATTTAGGATGTCATTTAAGAATGCACTTTTAACATCCATTTGATAGACTTTAAAGTTTTTAAAACCAGCATATGTAAGAAATATACGAATTGCTTCTCATCTAGCTACTGGTGCGAAAGATTCATTAAAGTCTATCCCTTCTTCTTGTCTGTAACCTTGAGCCACTAATCTGGCCTTATTTGTTACTACGTTTTCATTTTCATCTAATTTGTTCCTAAAGACCCATTTAGTGCCTATTATGTTCTCATTGGTAGGTCTAGAAACTAACTGCCATACTTTGCTACATTCAAACTGACTAAGTTCGTCCTGCATAGCTTCTATCCAGCTTGGATCAGCTAAGGCTTCATCTATCTTCTTAGGTTCTATATGTCAGATGAATGCAGAGTTAAAATATTCGTCTATCATCTGGCCTCGTGTCTTAAGATGTGCATAAGGATTACCGATGAACAGCTCGGATGGATGATTCTTATTCCACCAGAAACCAGGTCTGTAAGAGGATGATGTGATTTGCTCCTGCTCCCCCTGCACTCCTGCTGGGTCTCCTTGGATATCTCCTGCTGCATCAGCTTGGGCGAAAACATCTGATCTGTTTGGGTCATCAGCTTGTGCACGTTCTCCAACAGCTTGCGCGTGATCTGTATCATCTTGGGTGAAATCTGTATCAGCTTGCGCGTGATCTGCTTGTGCGTCATGTAAATTGGCACTGTCAGCTGACACAACTGTTGCTTGCTGGTCCTGCACTGGGTCAATATTAGTCAAATAAATGACTTTGATGTTACTTGGGACAACAGCTTGCGCAACATTTTGAATATCAGCATTGGTAATTGGTGTGTCCAGTGCGTGCTGATCATCAGCTTGGACTCTGGTATGTGCCTCATCATCACTTGATTCATCTAGATTGGTTGATTCCAGACGGGTTGCACAAATCGTTCAAGTTTGCTGCTAAAATGATCGAAAGCTGGTCTCAGTGAAAACCACGTGAGATGATTCCTCTACAGTCAGCGTTTTGTGTTGAGCGTGATTACGCTCTGCTCAAAAGTCTTTTAGATGATTTTTTCCATTGTTGTGAATTGAAGATCTGCATCCAAACACAGTGAAATAAGAAATATCAGGTTTATTGCCGTTCCAGATCTCATATGGGGTTACACCATGATTCTTATTAATCATCGTTCTGTTTTGAGTGTAGCAAGTTGTGTTAACTGCTTCAGCCTAAAGATTCTTTGAATTACTGAATCATCAATCATAATTGTAGCAGCTTCTCTTAAAGTTCGATTTCTACGCTCAGCTAATCCATTCTGTTGAGGTGTTCTAGCTGCCGAAAGCTCATGCTTGATTCCAGTGTGATCCAGATAAGAGGATAGTCTATAATTTAAAAATTCAGTTCTCTATCACTTCTAATCCAGTTGACAATGCAAGATTTGTCATTTGCAAATGTTTAAAAGTTCGATCAGTTGTTCGACAGTTTGATCTTTCGATTTTAAAAAAACCACCCAAGTAAATTTTGAAAAATCTTCAATAACTACAAGGGTGTATTTCATTCCCCTAAGCTGGTTATGGGTATAGGAATAAAAAGATCCATATGTAAAAGTTCTAAGCTTCGGGAGGTTTTGTTACGGCCTCTCTTTTTAAAAGTAGATCTGATGTGCTTTTCCAGCTGACAAGCAGAACAGCTCATGTCTTGTGAAAATTTTATTTTGGGCAAACCAGTAACTAAGTCACGCTTACTCAAATTTTCAAGTGTTCTGAAATTCTGATGATTCATCCGCTAATGCCATAGCCAGCTCTTAGAAGAGTCAGCTACATGGCAGGTTTGCTCAGAATACGGTTAATCTAACCAGTAAATTTTGTAGGTATTCCCCGATCCGTATCCTACTAACACGATCAGACCTTTCGAACTCTGAACTGTGCATGTGTGCTTTTGAAAAAATTTACAGAGAAATTAGTATCGCACCACTGACTTATACTAATTAAATTGTAACAAATTTTCAACTAAAAGAACACTGTTTATAGTAAAGCTAGTCCAAAATAACAGTTTGGCCCCTGCAAGTTTCAAGGATAGTCAAACTAGCCCAGACTTTAGGAAAATTGCATTTTGACCCCTGTTGAATTTTAGGAAGTCGCACTTCCATCCTTCCTACTACTATGCTCAACAAATTGAGCTTAATTTCCATGCTGGAATCGTGAAACCAGTACTTATGTGACCCTCAATCGTTCAGGGATACAGCTAGTCGTGGGCCCACAACATGTGTGACTCCGAAACTACATTTTCGGACTAGCCCATCGGATCATGGTAAAGCGCCTAGCAACATCGCCCCATGATCCCCTAGGTATCACTGATAGTGCCTTCAAGAACCAGTTGGTCATGGTTAGCATACAGTACGGTCCTTTCAACACATATATCCCGATCAGATCAACGACCATTGATAAATCGCGAGTCGCTAGAGATCCAATAACCATGCATACATCTCGAAGATCAAATAGTGACATCGCGTATGTTACTAGGTAAACCCATTTACCTAAAACACATCTAGTACTCTGTCCAGAGATTTATCACACTATTATCTCCTCAGATAGCATAGATATCCACGCACAAAGGCGAGCGGTGAATCCTCGACAACGAAGCATCGACTCCTACATGCATCGGGACCTCACCCAATCCCGCCACCTAATGACCCCAACTGAGTCGGTAAACGGGTCAAAGTGAGGCACCTATCATGTAGAGTCTCAATGACGTTTCGAGTAGTGAGGGCTAATCTGTACAACCAAGACCTCAGACTTATCCACTCGACAAATGGTAACCACTTGGAAATGTTAGAGTAGATGCCCAACTAGCCAACTTGTGGCGTGTGGGTTTTATAGACTCTTGTACAAACAATCTTTATATATGATTCTCATTTACTTATATGGCGTTCTTTACTTTCATTATGTGTGTAATGATTTACAATTGCGTTGAGTAAAGACCTAGAATGCACTAAAGCGTATGTTAGATGTGATAGTGGGTATGACGGCTATCATGAAACACATCTAATAGTCGCTGTGTATTCTGAACATGTTCCTAGTCGATTGGGCCGTCAAAATGAGGATAAGACCGCCCGAGTTCGAGACTAGTATCTGCGA
>KQ988450.1:83460-95243 GCA_001598015.1 Dorcoceras hygrometricum | reverse complement strand
CTTTGCGCACCAGCTGGTTCAGTTGCTCCAGCTGATCCATCTTCGCGCACATCTGAACCAACTTGCATATTTTCGCATGAGACCAGTGCTACTCCCTCCGGAACGATCCAACGAGCACAACTCATGAAACTTCGTTTGATGACCTAAGCTGCTTTTCGGCCAAATTCCTTCATTTAGGCCTCCGAAATCGCGTTTTACTGTTTTCAGCTCTTGTTCTGCTACGGTATCTGATTCCACTTCTCTTGTTGTATTTCCAGCTAACATCTGCACACTTAGTAGAAACGTTAGAAACACAATAACAGGTTTTGTGTACTTCAAAACTCAGATCTGGATCTGTTATCCAGATCCATCAATCTCTCCCTTTTTATTTACACAAAACCTCAAATAACATATGCATGAAAATAACAATTCTCTCCCTTTTTGTGGGAATCAAAAAGGGGTAGAAATCTGGTCTTCACGATGAATTTTAAAATGAAGCTCTCCATACACTGCCACACCAAAAATCGTGACAGCAGGAATTTTGATTTTTGAAAATCAAAACAGATTTTGGGAAGAACCGTATGCATGAATGATATGATTTTGAAAGAGCTGAAGGAGTGCTTCTGCTTTAGCTTATATATGCAGAGAAAGATTAATAATAACTCTCTCTATCTATTATAATATAAGCTCAAATCAATTTTTCAAAAAAATGAAGAACCAGCTGAAATACCGCATAACTATCAGAGCACACAAATAAATTTTGTTTCAAAAAGAAATGCTCGTTCAAGAACAACCTGCTCTGATACCACTTGTTAGGACCGAAAATAGGAAATAAATGCAAGCAAACGCTGCTACTGATAATCAAAAATTTGCGCTGCTATTAAGAGGTGCAATACCTCGGGTTCTTGAACATTAAATACTAGAGCACCGGAGACAGATCTGGTATGTAATAAAAAAATGCGGAAAACACCAGAACTGAATCCTAAATTTTAAAACACAAACAGATTTATGTTAAACATAAATCTGTTCGACTGTGCAAGTGTGTTTTCTGTTATGCGTGCGTGCTAATGTAAAATGCATATGCGGAATACTGTAAATAAAAGAATACAATACACTGATATTTGTTTCTGGAAGTTCGGAACTCAATCTCCTACATCTCCCCTTCTTCCTTCTTCAGGAAGGTTTCATCAGAATATGAGTCACCGAGCCTCGCTCCAGGTGAACTCCTATCTTCAACAAATGCACATCAGCCGCAACTGTGTGTCTAACTAACAGGAACATGTTTAACGTCTCTGTTCAAAGACAACAATGATAGTTTTTGTGATTCACTCGCTATTCTAAATAGCTCAACTCACGAAATGTGCGCGTGAATCTGTGTGTGAGATTTTACCAATGTGAACTCTTTGTTTTTCTCTGTTTCTCACACATTAGGGAAATGCTCTACAAAAGCTGATTTAGACTCAACAGTCGACACTCGTAGTAAACTCCTCTTTAATGGCGGTCGACTGCTTCGTCTCTGTTTTTCTTCCCTTTTTGTTGTTGTCTCCTTTTCGTTTTTAATCTTTTCTGTGCATCAACAACCACCTTTATTCAATGGCGCTTCTCGTATATAAAGCCTCTGTTCAAATTCAATCCGTTGGACACAAGTTCTTTCCGTTGAAAGATGTTCTGTAAAGTACTGACAGGGAGTTGTCCTTGTGTCCTTCCTTTTGCAGGCTTTTATCGTCTTTTGATTTGGCTTAAAAATTCCAGCAGCTGATCGAAACCAACAGCTGATTAAGCTCAGCAGTTGACTTCTGATTAGTCAACTGCTTCGCTTCTTTGTGTTCAACTGCTGATCAACAACTGAATGCTTGCAACGGCTGATTTCTTCAACATCTGAAGCATCTTACTGCTGAATCACTCTTCTGCTGAATCGTTCTTCTGTTTACTGCTGATTGCCTCAACTGATCAACATCTCTGCTTCAACGTCTGTTTCTTCTGCATCAGCTGATTCATTTTCCCTTTAGCGCTCCAGCTGGTTCAACTTGTCTTTGCACATCAGCTGTTGTATCTTCGTCTTTGCGCTACGTCTGATACAACTTTGTCGCAACAGCTGATCAACATCTGATTTGTTCTCCAGCTGGTTTTTCTTCATCTTAACGCAACAGCTGGTCCATAGCGTTCCAGCTGATTCTTAGTGTTCCAGCTGGTTCAACTTATTGCTCCAGTTGGTCCATCTTCTCCTTAGCGCTCCAGCTGGTCCATCTTCTCCTTTAGCGAATATCACAGCTGCTGGTCTAATTTGGCCTCCGCCTAATTACGAACAACTGACTCAACTTTGGACGTCTCCATTGCTAATCCAGCTGCCGTCTAAGTGATAAACCAAACCACCTGTGAACTTTTTTTTTTCCAGCTGATCCATCTTTGCGCACCAGCTGGTTCAGTTGCTCCAGCTGATCCATCTTCGCGCACATCTGAACCAACTTGCATATTTTCGCATGAGACCAGTGCTACTCCCTCTGGAACGTTCCAACGAGCACAACTCATGAAACTTCGTTTGATGACCTAAGCTGCTTTTCGGCCAAATTCCTTCATTTAGGCCTCCGAAATCGCGTTTTACTGTTTTCAGCTCTTGTTCTGCTACGGTATCTGATTCAACTTCTCTTGTTGTATTTCCAGCTAACATCTGCACACTTATAGAAACGTTAGAAACACAATAACAGGTTTTGTGTACTTCAAAACTCAGATCTGGATCTGTTATCCAGATCCATCAGTCTTTTTGTGTACCCAGCTGATGAAACACTGCATGGACGTTTGGAGATTATTTTCATGTAGCTCATCACTCTTAATAAGCTAGCAATGGCATTAATTTCATGAGATGGTGAGAGAAAGAAGTGAGACCACAGTACAACATTACTAGGATTCATCAGGTATTATACTTGGTATTTCACAACCAAAGCTCCAAGATCAGATACATGAAAATGAACAGGTGGGAGAGAAGACAGGAAAGTGCAGAAAGAACAGCATGCAGTTTTTGCATGTCATAAACAAAGGTAGCATTTGGATTCATTTTTTTGGCTCTGGGAGAAAGTTTTCGATAAAATAACTGGAAATGATTTTGTAAGTTTTCTTAGGGGGACAATTTAACATCAAATTTTCGTTTGATGTTTATGTTTATAACTACGAACCAACAATCCTAAAAGTTTAATTGTTGTGTTTGAATGAGTGAAAATGGATGATAATATAGTTTGATCAATGACATGAAAACTATACAATGATGTTTGTCTTTACTTTGGGAAATAGAGAATTGGTTTCCCCAATGGAAGCCAAACAAAGTGAACACATAGTTGCAAACCGAACTTCAGAAAGCTGAATGGTCATGTGTCATAGGACAAAAACTTCTTCCAACCAAATGACATGACCACGACAAGCCATATCCAACCAGCAAACCAAGACAATTTCAATCGACTCAAGCTCAAACCTCTACAATAGTCCTTAAGGAATCAACCCATATTTGTTGGTGTATTGAAGATGATTACAAATGAATGGCTTCAATAGTTAACACAGATGCAAAGGCATCAAGCAAAACAATACTCAATATGTGCTCTTAACTCAAATACATATTCCTCCTACCAAGTTGTTCAAATTAAAATGAATCCTGTATCATCCGCTATAAGTCTACATTAAGTTGTGATTATGGTATCTGAGCCTGCAAACTCATCATGTTACATATGGCAATCTGACAAACAATACAGTGAAGCAGTTTACTCAGTCTTCTCATTTGCCATAGTAAATATGCTCCAAAATAAGGACTGCTTTCACACTAGTACATCCGTCATTTTAAGTTGAAGATTCCTACTTATTGTAAGTGTGATATAAGAATAATTTGTCTCACAAACACATCAACAAGCCAGTAGTACAGTTTCAGAATGCAGTACACCGTAGGCAGTAGGAATATAGCAGAAGGCTAAATGCTCTTCAACATGTAATAGTCCCACATTTTGCTAATCATGATGAATATTCACACTTAAATTAAAAGTTCAAAAAAGGAGCTTTCTAGAACTCCAAAATTATACCGAAATCAGATGCAACCAGTGCATAACATTGTGGGTTTTCGTTTGTTTGTAGCAATCAAAAGCTTATGCCAAAATTCTCAGGAAAAGCAACTCTTACATACCTTTAACGTGAATACCTTTTCCTACTTTTATAAAACAGTATGTCTACTGTTTCTTATGCACAAATTTCGCCAAACTTCGAAAAGCAACTCTTACATACCTTTAACGTGAGTACCTTTTCCTACTTTTATAAAACAGTATGTATACTGTTTCTTATGCACAAATTTCATTCACTGTAATCATTCTCCACTTTTGTCTCCAATGCATGCTTATATATCATGCAAAGCCTCTCACAAATAGGAATGAAGCAAACAAATAACAAAGTATATACCTTCCTCCATGGTTAACTGGATCGCTCTCTTCTCCAACTCGACAGCATGCTTGCTAAGCTCAGCTGGGGATAAATGCAAAAGCACTGACCAATATCCCATAAAACAAACCGTGATAGCCACAATATACACAAAGCAAGTCGAACCAAACAAACACATGGAGTAGAAAACTCACTTTGCATGCACTCTCTTTGGTTGGTCTCATCACATTGCTTTAGAAACTTCTGCAGCTGAATGAAGCGTTCTGTTCTAAGTTGATCATTAGTGCTCTTAATGTCAACTGTACGAGGAATCTCCGGGGAGACCTTCACAGCTTGAGTACTATTATTCTGCTTATTTGGAACTGATGGAACACTGCTTGAAAAGGCAGTGATAGGGGTCATATTATTTGATGTAGCTACAGGCATGTGTTTCAGACTATTATCCTTCATCTGAGCAGGCTTCGGAGGTACTTCCTGTGATGGTTGGGCAGTGTTCCTTAATTGCGAACTGTCTGAATATATTTCGACATTTTTCTGTAGTCTCCCTCTTCCAAGTTCTAATTCAAATCTCCTACGTGCATTCATGACATTCTCATTCATGCCATTGTAGGTCAAGGATGGAAGACCCTGAGAACTTGAGGGGCGCTCTGGTGTAAGCCGCTTAGTCCCACTAACCTTAACTGCATCCCGATTTGGTTTTCCAACACCAGCGAGAAAATTATCTTGCTGCTTCGTCATCAATCCTGCGTTCTCATTCTGCACGTCTCTCAGAGCAGTTTTTTTCAATGTGGTAGGGAGTTGCTTATCATGAGTGCAAGTTCCATTAATACACACTTCATTGGCATTGTGTTCTGTATTGATCATTTGTGATGCCAATAAAATTACGCCTTCCAAAAATCAATGGAAAATGACCCCCCCACAAGAACCCACGAAGAAACTCGAGACAGGTACAAGAGAGTTGGATTCTATTTATCGAAAAATAAAATGTCAGACTACACGAATAAATAACTACATAAATCGAGATTGCCAACCATCACATCATAAACAGCAACCGGGAAAAAAAAAGATTAAGTGAGCAAGAATATAAGAGTATTAGTTGCGAATGTACGGAAAGGAATGAATTTCAGATATTTCACGGCTTCCTTTGGACAATTTGCCCACTTCTTGCATACCCTACCGCTTGAAACAAATATAACATTATTTAGCAAGAAAAACAACTGAAATATACTGATAATGACTCGCAATTGCAAACAAAAAAAATTGATATATTTGGGGGTGCTGGCCAACATTTTTTTTAACAAAATAGACGAAAATGAATATAGCCAACTTTTAAGATGTCCCAAGTCCGCACAACAGAGTATTAAATTCCACATATCTATCAAAAAATTAAACAAAACATTAGGATTCAAACAAAGTCAATTACAGAGAAATTCCACTAGGAGTGGAAAAAATGAACAGAAAACCACGCACGAAAGCAGAGAACAGACCAATTCGGATGCCCAGACCTCATTCAGCAACTCCAAACAAAATCACTCAAAAGCAGAACATCCAAATATATAGACCCAGAAAAACCCTAATTCATTCCTTCATAATTGTGCCAAAAAAATCATAAAAAACCCGGAGAACACGTAACACCAAAAAGAATAGTCCAGGGGAATACCGAAACTGAAAACGGGAAGCAGCGCAAGAAAATCGAAGGAACCGCAGCGAAACTCACCGTAACAGCAGGGAATGGAGTGTCACAACAGATCCACAAAGAGGGAAAATGAGACGGCGCGAGTGAGAATGGAGGTTTTCAAAAGTAGCGCTCAACTCTCGGGTGTCTATTTAACACGTGTTGATTTATTGTTTATTTTATTTAACAAAAACTCGGCTTAGAAAATTGGGAGATTAATTATAAGTCATCATCTCTTTTTTCAATTAGATTTTATTTGTTTTTTTTTTCTCAACATTGCATTGGATTCCAAAACTTTTTAAAATAAATACTATTTTTGGTGTGTTTTCGATTTTTCTACCTATTTCGAATAAGAACCATTATTTGATATTTATAGCTTCGCAAATTTTTAATATTTAGTCGCATACTATAACATTATTATTGTTGGTAGTATTATTAATATTTTCATCTCATGAAGTGGCCGCCACCCCATCTTCCTCTCAAGTTTTCAGCTCCAATCAATCATTTAGGCGTGCTTTCCGGTGTTCCTCCATCTCCTTTGAAACCTCGTGACGTCGTGGTTGTAAGTTTTACACTTCAAGGCAAGTTCAAAGTCTCTTTTGCTGCACCATTCAACCACATGTATTGCATGTTGTGTGTGTTGGCGACAATGGCGGATCCGGATCCCGTTTCCCGGGGGCGCAGCGGAAATCAAAAATTGCCCCGAGAAACGTTCAATACATTCAAATACAATTCTATAAACATTCATAGGGTGTTCATAGAATCGTTACCTTGCTGGCGTCTAGGCGCTTGGCTCCGACCAGTTTCACGAGGAAACCGGCACTTCAAACGGTAGGCGGCGGTAGATCGTCAATCAGGTCCATGATCGGAATCAAGACACCTTCGTCAGCCTGCACTAGAAGGACTGACGAATTCAGCACGGACGGAAAATCCTCAGCGCGGTGGCCGGAACAAGTCCGGCGAAGAGGCGGCGGCGCGTGGGTGGCCGACGGGCGGCGCGTGGGTTGGCCGAGAGGAGAGGTGGGCGGCCGTGTGTGTGTGGAGGCTAGGTATGTTGTGTTCTCTTTTGTGTAGTGTAGCCCTAGGTCTAACATAAATAGACCAATGATGGGCTTGAACCGGCCCATTGGACCTGGGGCGGGCCCAGTCCAATATATGAACATTCGGTTCATTTAAATCACTACGATTTCATCATAACTCCGATCGACGATCAGATCGGACCGATCGACTCAGTTTCCAAAACTGAACATTATGATGTGAAAAACAATTTTTCAGATACCTAGTCCAAAATGACAGTTTTGCCCCTCAACTTTGGGAAATCGCAATTTGACCCCTGTTGACTTTTAGGAAGTCGCACTCCCTAAAATCCTCTTCCTATGCTCAACACATTGAGCTCAGTTTCTGTGCGGGAATCATGAATCCAGTACTTGTGTGACCCTCAATGGTTCAGGGATACAGCTAGCCGTGGGCCCACAACCATTGCGGCTCCGAAATCACAATTTCGGACTTGCCCAACGGATCATGGTAAAGCGCCTAGCAACATCGCCCCATGATCCCCTAGGTATCACTGATAGTGCCTGCAAGAAATAGTTGGTCATGGTCAGCGTACAGTACGGTCCTTTCAACACATATATCCCGATAAGATCAACGACCATTGGTAAATCGAGAGTCGCTAGAGATCCGATAGCTATGCATACATCTTGGAGATCGAATAATGACATCGCGAGTGTAACTAGGTAAACCCATTTACCTAAAACACATCCAGTACTCTGGCCAGAGTTTTATACACAATTATCCCCTCAGATAGCATAGGATATCCACGCATGAAAGCGAGCGGTGAATCCTCGACAACGAAGCATCGACTCCTACATGCATCGGAACCTCACCCAATCCCGCCGCCTAATGACCCCAAGTGAGTCGGCAAACGGGTCAAAGTGAGATACCTATCATGTAGAGTCTCAATGACGTTTCGAGTAGTGAGGACTAATCAGTACAACCAAGACCTCGGACTTTTCCACTCGACAAATGGTAACCACTTGGAAAGTCCGAGCGAGGGTAGTTCGATAGATCACCAGGTCACTATCCATCTGCATGCTCAGAACATCACAATGTCCCTACCAATGAAACATGGTACTTCACATCGCAGATGCTAGTCTCAAGCTCGGGCGGTCTTATCCTCATTTTGACGGCTCAATCGACTAGGAACGAATTTAGAATGCACGGTGACTATTAGATGTGTTTCATGATAGCCATCATATCCACTATCACATCTGACATACACTATGGTGCATTCTAGGTTTTTATCCAACACAATTGTTAACATTATATAACATAATGAAAATAAAGAACACCATAAAGAAATGCGAATAACATATATAAAGACTGTCATATACAAGAGTCAATAAAAACCCACACGCCACAAGTTGGCTAGTTGGGCATCTACTCTAACAGTGTGATCCATGTATCTTTCAATTGTTTCTGATATATTATGATGCTAAGACCGATGTTTTGACGTCCTTTCATGTCATGACTGAAATACTACAAGGCTGAATGGGGCGAGAGGCCGAGAGGTGTCCAACCAAGAGGAGAAAGGGTTTTGGGGAGGTTGACTCGAGTATGGATGCTAGGGGTCGGTGGAGCTAGGTCTAGGGATTGCCTTGGGCCTGAGTGTGGTCTGGTCGGGTCCTGGAGTTAGGGGAAAGTGGGTTGTGCGAGGGTCAAAGTGAAAAGTGTCACAGGTTGTTGCCTGCGCGCGACCAGACAAATTTTTGGTGTCGTGCAGAGCGTTCTGTGAGGTCTGTATCAGTAGGGTTAATTGTATAGGATAGACCATCTAGTTAGGGTCATGTTGGTTCAAACGGGAAGTAATTTGTCGAGAAATATATTAGTTATGAATTTTACGATCAGTGCATGTCTTTGTTTGCTGCCTGTGCCCGAACAGTAGGGTCGTCGAAGTCGTGTAGGTCGTTCTAAGAAACCTGTGTAGTCACAGTGGAGTCCAAAAGTTAGCCCTTTGAGTTAGTGACTAGAAATAAGTAATGTGAGGATTGAGAATTTGGTTTAGTGATTAATTGTGTTGATTTGGGATTAATCACGTGAAGTTGAGGTTTCTGCTGAATTTTTGAGCGTCGCGTTAAGTTTTTGGGAATTTCCTACCGTAGCGATTTTGGAGCAAAAAAAAATGTTATCAGCAGGTTACTGTAGCTCCTGCTGGTGGAATTTGAAATCAGCAGGTATGGTGACATCAGCGTGACGCATGAAGATCTGCTGGTTTTGATGTTAGATTGAAGGTCTGCTGGTTTAGTTCGAGTTGAAGTTGCTGCTGGTAGATTTTGAGTTTAGCGCGAGATCGAGCGAGAAAGTCACGCGTGTTAGTCAACATTTTTGGAGTGTTGACTATTATTTCAGCAGATGTCTATCTAGTTCAGCAGATGCGTTTGTGAGAGAGATCAGCAGATGGTTTGAGAGCTGCTGATAGATATGATGGCGTAGGCGTGACGTGATGTTTGCTGCTGATTGTAATTGCGTTGTATTGCTTGCTGCTGATCAGCAGATGCGCAATGCTAGCGTTGAGAAGCGGCGTCGTTTGAGTTAAGTGGAAACGCTGCGTTTTGAGCTTTTCGTTGAGAGTTCAGCAGATGCGCAATTTCAAAGGAGTCGAGATGCGTCGTCGTTTTGAGAACTTCGCGTGATCAGCAGATGGTTTGTTTAGCTTGCGAGAGTTGTTGTCTGCTGATGTTTGCTACGCCTCACATCCGTACCTCAAGATCTTCTGAGCTACAATTACCACAAAGCAGTCCCAAGCAACACAGATGTCGCACCTGCTAAGCCAAACACAGACATTAGCTCCGAGACAGTAGCATAGAAACTACGAATTGGGAGCTACGAGCTCAACCAAATCTGTCCTACCCTTCTACCACAACATAAGGCTCTAAACTAAGAACAAGGTAGGATCTTTAACACTTACCCAAAAAACTACCTCAACGACATACGAAATCCGATGCTTATGCTAACTGACTATAGAAGGAGATGTCTTCGTACACCTCTCCAGCTTCACGCAAGCTTCCAAAAGCAGTACCAAACTAAGAGTCTTAGCAAGAGGAGTCCAGCGCTACCACTCTTACTTCAATCGAAGCTGCCTACCGTCGGCAATCGGAGAAAATAAGGTTTAGTGAACAGTAGCTAGGGTATCGCGACAGAGTTTGCTCACGAGAAGATATTCTAAGTGTCGGGGCTGAATAATAAGGAACTAAGGAAAAGTTCTCTATATATAAAGGTCAGATCTGCTCAATTCTGAAGAACCAACCTACCGACGACTTAAGTCTCAAAACTGGTTTCCCACTCAGATCTGAATCTCACATCAGATCTGGCTCTACGCCATAACAGATCTCGACTTAATCAAACGGAGTCGCATAGAGTCTACTGTCGCATCTGGACACGTCACCCGCTACTCAAGCCTGAAATGCTAACCAGCATCACAAAACTCAGATCCTATCGAAATCTGAAGACCAACGCCTCAAATCTGAATCTCGCTCGCTAAACGAAACGCTGTCGTTCCAACTTATCCAAACGGCGTAGTTTAGCTACTCGCTACAGAAATACGAGCGTACTCACAACTGCCTAGCGACAACAGATTCCATCACTACTTCTGAACGCGATTACTCAGCGCTGACCAACACTCACATCTGATCAGTTCTCGCCGGAAAACTTCCACTCTCCAGATCTGTTTCAAGGACTTATACAAACCCAATAACTAAACCAAGCATATAAACTCAAATCTGGCTCTTCCCTGATCTGTTCAAATCAAATCTGGTCTATGTTAAACCCAATTAATTAACTCAATTAATCCAAGTAAGCTTTCGGGTCTCACATCTCTCCCCCACTAAAACAGGATTTCATCCTCGAAAACAAACAGCTCTAAATCAAGAGTTCAAGATAACTGGGAAAATAAACATAAGCAAACATCTACTAGGAAACAACAACCAACTATTGGAATCTGATATAGCGCTTACTCAAACAGATGCGGCCACTCACGCTGCATTTTCTCTTCCAGTTCCCAAGTCGCTTCCTCTCTACCATGCTTGCTCCACTGGACCATCACCAAGGGAATGGTCTTATTCCTCAGCTGTTTCTCTTTCCTATCCAAAATCTGCTAGGGATATTCCACATAACTCAAAGTCCGATCTATCTCTACCTCGTCACATGAGACGGAATTGGCTCATACTTCCTCAACATCGACACATGAAAAACATCATGCAAGGAAGACAAATATGATGGCAACAACAGTCGGTAAGCCAAAGGACCAATTCTCTCAGCAATCTCATATGGCCCAACGTAACGAGGAGCCAACTTTCCCTTGAGACCAAATCTCATAACACTGCGAAAAGGAGAAACCTTAAGGAAAACTAGATCACCAACCTCAAATTCTGAAGGCCTTCGCCTCTTATTCGTATAACTAGCTTGACGATCTTGTGCAGCTTTCATTCGCTGGCGAATTAGATCCACTTGATCTCTCATCTGCTGCACAAATTCTGGAGAAGACAGCTGCTTCTCCCCCACTTCTTCCCAACATATAGACGATCTGCACTTCCTGCTATACAAAGCTTCAAACTGTGTCATAATCTCTCATCTGCTGCACAAATTCTAGAGAAGACAACTGCTTCTCCCCCACTTCTTCCAAACATATAGACGATCTGCACTTCCTGCTATACAAAGCTTCAAA
>KQ988450.1:41509-51544 GCA_001598015.1 Dorcoceras hygrometricum | reverse complement strand
CTTAAAATCGTTGACCCGAAGTCATTTGACCAAAAACTAAATCTTAACTTAAAAAGTCGACTTGACCCGATAAAAATGACTCGAACTTTAAAAATAAAATAACCCGGCCCAAAAATAAAATAACTCGGACCGAACTTAAAATATTGACTCGACACTTAAACCACTCGACCCGACCCGATTGAACCGACCCATCGGCCCAAACGAACCGGCCCAAACCAAACACTCAACCCTAAACCTAAAATACACTCTCCTGCACAAGCTGCCGTCACGACCAGTCTCCGGTTATTACCTTCGTTCTCCCTGCTCCGGACACCACTGCCGGAGCCCTTCTGACTGAACCACCCACATATCCAGACGGTTCTAACGTGACCGACCTTGCTTCAAACCGTGACCTAACCAGGGAGATATGGTCGCTGCAAGTGGACGCACCAGCCATACTGCTCCGTCGCGACCACCTGCTGGTTTTCGCATTTGTTCTCCCTGATCCGGCCACCAATGCCAGATCCCTTCCGGCTGGACCACCCCCAGGTCCAGTCGGTTCTAAAGAGACCAACCACAGCCCCAACCGATCTCGCACGAAGGCGAACGAACGCTGGGAAGGAGACGCACGCGACACGCACAAACACACACTGCGCGGTGTGCGACATCAAGCCATTGGTTCGACCACAATTACAACACTTAGAACCACGAAAAGCCACTCCTAGGACCACCATGAACCACTTAACCATGAGCCAAGACCCCTCAAGCAGCCCATGAACCGAAGCCATGCAAAAAGGATCAAAATCGTGAGGTGCACATATGAGTACATGCCTGATCATGAACATAAACCTTGAGATCTGAAGCATACACGAAATTTCCATGCATAATCTTTATAAAAACAGTGTAATATGATCTATATGGTGAGAAAAGAAAGAATATAACATGCCTTGGTTGATAGAGAAGCAAAAATACGTGATACCGGGGCGGAGGACAATGGAGACGACCACACCTTGAGTTCCAATGGAGAAACTTGCAATTTTCAGCCACCAAGGAGAGTATGGAGTCTGAAGTTGGCTGATGAGAGGAGGGCTAGGGCAAATTTTCGAGTTTAGGTGGAGGGTGTGTGAAAAAATGGGCTAAAAAGCCCTTCCACCTTGTTTTATTTAAAAAAAATATAAGCCCATCATTATACTAGCCCATCCCCTATTTAAAAAGGCTTAAAAACATTTAAATATCATCCCCCAAGCCTTTAATTTTCGTAACATAAGGCCTCTCAATTTTAAAAGTGTCATAAAAGTCATAAAAATGGCCCGTATAGGCGAAAAACGGGTCCTCCTCGGTAACCGTGCATAAAATCTCATTTTCTTGGAGATTGTGCATAAAATAAAAATATTTTGCTTTAAAATATTTCTAAGGGCTAAAACATTTAAATATTTTCGATTTGGTCGACTCCGGACTCGTCCCCGCTTACCAGTCTCAAATCGTACCGTAAAGCGATAAGCACACGTAGAGCATGAAATCATCACATAAACACATACATGACATGCAAATCATATAATCATAAGGTTTTCCTCCTAGTCATGCATTCAATTCACGTAATTAGGATTTCCGGGCGTTACAGTATGCTGCTGGAAAGAGAAATGGTACTTCAAGTATGTGGACTCATTCGAATAATCAATGTAGAAAATACCCATATAAGAAGCAAAACACGGGACAAAAAGTTTTGTCTTTTCAAATTAAGGCAAAAGGTGATGGGGGAGAAAATATATGTTCTTTGGTGGCCTCTAGTTTTAGTGCAGAGAAGTGCAGGAAATTAGTTGCCGAGATGATTATCATTGATGAGTTGCCATTTATATTTGTTGAGGGTGAAGGATTTCGAAATTTATGTAATGGTTTGCAGGCAAAGTTTTCCGCGCCATCTCGCTCAACTGTTGCTAGAGATTGTTTTGAGTTATTTTTGAATGAGAAAAAAAATTGTAGAATTCTTTTAAAATATCATCTCAAATGGTTTGTCTCACCACTGATACTTGGAATTCTATTCAGAATCTTAACTATATGGTTCTTACGGCCCACTTTATTGATGATAATTGGAGTTTGCACAAGAGAATTCTAAATTTTTGCCCAATGGATAATCATAAAGGGGACACAATTGGTAAAATGGTTGAGAAATGCTTGTTGCAGTGGAGAATTGAAAAGGTTTTGACCATAACGGTTGACAATGCTAGCTCAAACGATTCTGCAATTGCATACTTGTCTAAGAAATTTAAGAATTGGGGTAGAGTGGTCTTAAATGGTGATTTTTTACATGTTAGATGTTCTGCTCATATCTTAAATCTGATTATAAGTGATGCTCTTAAAGATATGAGTGACCCTGTTGTTAAAATCCGGAATGCTGTGAGATATGTTAGATCCTCACCTGCTAGGTTTAAAAAGTTTAAAACCTGCGTGGAAGATGAAAAAATTTCTTGTAAGAGTATGGTGTGTCTCGATGTTCATACGAGGTAGAACTCAACCTATTTGATGTTAGAAGCAACTGAAAAATTTGAAAAAGCTTTTGATAGGCTGGAGGATCATGATAGTCAATATGTGTTTGAGTTTTTT
This sequence comes from Dorcoceras hygrometricum, assembly GCA_001598015.1. Classification (NCBI taxonomy): domain Eukaryota; kingdom Viridiplantae; phylum Streptophyta; class Magnoliopsida; order Lamiales; family Gesneriaceae; genus Dorcoceras; species Dorcoceras hygrometricum. The sequence goes on along the minus strand of KQ988450.1, from coordinate 48,964 downwards.
GGAGAAGAGAGAAGAAAATGTCCACCTTCAAAAGAAGATTGGGACAACGCACGAAACTTGGTGAAGTTTTTAGGTGTTTTCTATGAAGTAACTTTACGTATTTCTGGGTCTTTATTTGTTACATTGAATCAATATTTTCATGAACTTTGTTTGATCAAGAATGTGATAAAAAAATATACCACAGAAAAATATCCCCTTTTGAGTAGAATGGCAAAAGGTATGGGCAAGTTCAACAAGTATTGGGGTGACTTTGAAAAGATAAATTCCTTACTCTTGTTGCAATTGTACTTGATCCGAGGTATAAATTAAAGTTTATTAAATATTGTTTGAGCCATTTTTATGAGAAAGAAATTGTTGATGAGATGGTAAGGTTTGTGGATCAAACCTTGAGAAGATTGTATGATGAATATAGGATTTCTAGGTTGGGGTTTTTAACACAAGAGATTGGGCAATATTCCAAAGCCAATGCTTCTCAGCCTAGGAGGGAAGATGTCTTGATTTTGCTTCATTATTTAGTGAGGATTGCACCATGAAGATGATATAGAAAGCAAACCTGAGGTTGATAAGTACTTAACAGAAAATTGTGAGATTTCAAATGAATCGTTTAATATTTTGGATTGGTGGAAGCTACATTGTGCGAAATTTCCTACTCTTGGATTAATTGCAAAAGATGTTTTGGCAATTCCGATCTCTACAGTAGCGTCTGAATCTGCATTTAGTAAGGGGGACGCATACTTGACCCTATTTGTAGTTCATTACATTCAAAAACAGTTGATAGTCTCATTTGTGCTCAGAATTGGCATCGATCTTCTCCAATAACCATCGATCTTCGTGACACTATGGATGAGGTTGAAAAGCTCGAAGAAGGTGAATGCTTTATTTTGTATCATATTTTTTAAAAATATTTTCTATTTTAAAAATAGTGATGTCCTTATATATTTTATTTTTTTAACAGAATTATCAAATGTGGAGGGATCGCTTACTGTCGAGGACTAAAGATAAAGAGACTAAATGAAGTTCTTTTTGTTAGATTTAGGTAGTGCACTAGAGAGTAAAACATATCTCTCCTTTTGTTGAAGTTTGCATTAGATAATACATGCACATGTGCATTTGCAAAATACTTTACTATACTGATTTTTTTTAATATGTTCAAGTTAAGTACTTTTTTAGTGCTAGTTACTATATTATCATATAGTAATATCGTATATTCTAATTTATTATGAAACCTAAAAATTAAATCAATAATCCAAACCACACCGAATCAAACCAAACCAAAATTCTTGGTTAGGGTTGGTTTGGTTTAAATAATTAATGGATTGGTTCGGTTTCAAATTTTATAAACCGATATATATTGGGTTGGTTCAAATTTTCATCCAAAACCAAACCAATCCGCACTTGAACACCCCTAGTCACTATTCATATAAATAGTGATGTAAATAGTAATCCCTTTTTTTAAAAAAAAATTCTAGAAAACAAATACTAGAATTTATTTATTTAGAAATGTAGCGAGTCGTTTTAATTTTTAAGTAATACAGTTTGGAATATATAGATTTAACTTATATATTGAATAACGAATTAAGTTTGTATTTTTAATGAGTCAGTTCCTATTGGATATTTGAATATACTCTCACCATTTCTAAAAATATCAAAAATTTCATGATTAAGTACAATTGACAGTCTACGAAAATATATAATCTAGTTATAATAGGGTTAAATTGTGAAAACTCCCCAAACCATAAAAGAATTTGTTTCCAGTCCCAGGGTCAGAAATTGTTTGATTCCAATCCCTAACACAACCAAAATTTTTTTTCCACTCCCTGTTAATTGCAATTGACTATTTTTCCCCAATAGTTCATAATAGATTGATCGATTTGTGCATCCAGGAAGCTCTGTATTTCCTCACCACAATTCCCGATCGTCACCACCTTCCCCATCGCATTGATAATCGCTCAATCCACTCACGTCTTTTTCCGATTCCTCACAAAAGTCCCCCATTCCTCACCACCACCACCACTGATGCGATCGATTGTTTTACCACCACCACCCACGATCGAGAAACCGCCAGGAAAAAAAATCTCTTACTTCTACACCACAGTACCCCCACCACCAGCCTGAGGAGAAGCTCGAATCATCCGATCATGTAACCACACTGTTGTGCAAAACCCCCGATCGATGAGCCGGCCCATATGAAAACAGTACGATTATTTATTTGTATGTTTTATTCACTTAGTTTCTTTAGTCGTTCGGTTTTGTATTGTTGAAACTAATTTAAACACTTCTTCTGTATTGCAAACAAACTTTCTTTTGAATACACCGGCCGACCAAATTAGTCAAACAATTTCTGTTCAAATTTTTATAGCTGCTTCTGTGTTGCCTATATATTGCAGATCTTCAGAAATCAACTCTTAAATAATTGGTGAATGATAAATAATTTGAGTAGTAATTCGAAAACAAAGAAAGTTATTGAAAAAGTGGGTAGGTTAAAGAAGCAGAGAAATTCGAGAGAAGGTACTGATGGTGTGAAAGTGAGAAGGGGTTTGAACCTGATATCTCTTAGATTTGAGTCATTTAAGAGTTGTTTTGTGTTCTTATGCTATTGTTTGCTATTATAAAAGTAATTTGTATGTATCTCTGCCATAACCCATCATCCCCAAGTCGTAGTTTGTTATATCTATTTTATGTTGGAAATGTCATGTGAAATGATAAGCTGGATTTGAAATGATTGAAGTTAAAACATCATAAGTTTTCACAATAAAGTATAATTTGGGTGTAGTCCTTGGTTATGTGCTGTTTGTCCCCAATTTTTCAGTTATACATCTTAATTTAGTTGGTAAGGTACTTTTTTTATGAATGTGGAGTGGTATTTAAATCTGTATGATTTTAGGCAAAAATTCAAATTATCACATTTGTGGAATCATTTGTTGTTATCCCCAGTTTTAATTGTTTTAAAATTGGTAATGAAAATGCATTGTTGATAACATCACGTTTTAGTTTACTGAACTATGTTTACTTTTTTGTGTTATTGATTGAGTTCATGATGTGCTGAAAAAGTAAAGATTGTTGATGATACACAAAGTAAGAAAAGTGTGAAATATACCATAGTCGGTGCTCCCCCACTAGTTTTAGAGATGCAATGGAATAACCTTAACCAAAGCTAGGATAACAATAGAGGAGTAGGATAAATTTTGGAAATTGGACATGCCAGAACTTTCTATCAGCAGTCGTAGACTCGATTTCATATTGAATAGATTTGATATTAATTCACGTTCTTTGATTGTTGGAGATGATATTATTATTCCTTTGACTCCAAACGATTTTCTGTTGTTCTTGGTTTGGATCCTATTGGTCAAAAAGTGGACTTGGACCTTAAAATGAATTTTTGGCTCATCAATTTGGAGGCAAAGTGGGAAAAGTGAGGCGAGCGGCAATCTATGAGAAACTTATTTCTGTTGCATGTAGTGATGACAAAGAAGAAATTGATGATTTTGTTAGACTTTATATCCTGATCATCTTCAATTCCATAATATTCTCGACAGGCAATTATCATACCCCGACTTTTATCTTCCCATATCTTGATGATCTCACTAAATTTTTCGACTATGATTGGGGAGATGCTGCATTTCGATTTTTACCACGGAATACGTGATAGTGGACGTAAGACTTATGTTGATAGATTCATTGTTGGGCTGATGGTGTGTATGTTTCTTTTTGTTTTAAATTTTTGATCGTGTTTATTGAATTTATAAAACATTGATTATTTTGGTTTAGTCTTGGGTGTATGAGCGAGAGTATTCATTAGGTGTACGATGTAGTTTACTAATGTTCGTCGCTTATTTCACTGGGGGAATAGCAAAATCCCTTTGAATGCTGTTAAAGCTGAGTTATAGTTGAAATTTGTTGACTCTACGAAGATAATATTTTTCTGTGATTAATTAAATTAATTGTTTGCGATTATGTTGGAATTGACAATATTTCCGTACGTTGTCTTTATACACATTCTGTCCATATATCCATTTGTCAAGGAAAAAATATTGGAGGTTAAGGTAATTTGATTTGAATTTTTTTTTGTAATCCTTAAGTAAAAATGATCATGAATGTAATGAACAGGTGGTGGATCCTGAAGATGGCACATCATCTATGAAAAGACACCGAAATCTTTTGAGGGAACAAATGGATGAGATACAGAAATTGAAACGGAAATGTATTGAATTAGAACGTGAAAGTTTAAGGAATAGTGGAGTAAAAAGTTAGTCCTGGTAAAGAACGTTTGGAGGAGTTACCGACGATGTAGGGAAGAGGAATGATGGATCTAGAGTTGTGAGCAAGGAGGATGACAAAAGTGAGAGAAATACGGAGGATGTCAGGCCCGGTGCTCATAAACAAAGAATAAGCACGTAATTAACGTAAAATTCGGAAGCTTAAAAAGTGGTTAAAATTTTTCTTTGGTTTGAACAGAAAATATATATTCAAAATATGTGCATACTCAAAATATCTACTTTGAATAAAAAGTCAACAAAATAAACATCAACCACAACTTTTATATATATATATGCATTCAAACAAATCGAATCAATAAATAAACAACTACACAGGGCATCCCCGAATCAATAAATAAACAACTACACAGGGCATCCCCTGGCAATGACTCGATACATTATATATATAACTAGGACACTCAAAGCCTATGGGCTCCACCAACTGACTCATCTCTCGGACCAGCTAATCTACCTGAAAAGCCTACAATGGCCAAACACATAGCCAAAGCAGCCCCAAGGGAAAAACAAATGAGGTCAAACCTCAGTACGAAGGCAGTCATAATACAACTATCAATAACACATGTAACATATCATGTCGTGCAATGAATGAGGGGTACCAAGAATCATCGGGAATCAAGGCACAACAACTCAGCTGGCAATCAAAATCTCAGTAAATCATCGGAATCCAAAGCACAGCGACTCAACTGACAATCACGACTCGGTGAAAACATTGGATTCCAAAGCACGGTGACTCAGCCAGCAAATCACGACTCAGTGATTAATCGGTTATCAAGGAATTCAGGCTCAACATGAGATGCGTGTATGCAATGCCAACAAAATCATGAACAACATGCAATATACGACTGAACAGAATAAGATAACATCTATAGAAATCACACGTATGTATGAAAACAGAACCGCTCAGGCTCAAATATACGATACTAGGCTTAACAATTCAGCTCGCAACCATAGGCACGACAGTATACTCAAAACAACAACGCGGCTACCCAGCGCACACATGAATAGCTATGACAAATCAACACGTAAACAACTCAGACACAACATGCATAACACAGTTCAATGCATGCATAGAAGGTTACAACAACCGCATGCACACAACCAGACTACGGCAGCTCAGCCCACAGCCACTACGTTCACATGTTTATCTCAAAGCTGTAAATACAAGCTCAATTCGTACCTTGCGCAGATCTTACCACAATACCTTAGCACAGCTCACAGATGAAAGCAGAACACAATCACTGCTCCGCTTAGGTCTCGGCCAATGGCTCAGGGCCAGCATCTCACAGCAAAACCACAAGAGAGGTACTATCTGAACAAAGCTCAACTCGGTCGAAAACCGTGGAATACAGCTCATGCAGCTTCTCTTCGATTTCCTCAGGCCGGCCTCCTCTTGACTCCAAACTTGTACAGAAATGTCGAGCTTGTATAGGGGTTTCCAACCATGGTACTCTCACTCAAAACTGACCGGCCAATCTCCGACGATCTGTAAAATACTATGTGAGACTCGAAAGTTGATTAGATTAATTGAGTTAATTAATCGGGTTTGGTATAGACCAGATTTGGCTTGAACAGATCTGGGATGAGCCAGCTTTGAGTCGGTATGCTTGTCTTAGTTATCGGGTCCGTATCAGTCCTTGAAACAGATCTAGAGAGTTAGAGAATTTCTGCGGGAACTGATCAGATGTGAGTGTTGGTGATCTCGCTCAGTTGTGGTGATGGAATCTGGTATCACAGGCGTGCTAGCATGTTTTCTGTGACGAGTAGCTAAACTACGTCGTTTGGATTAGTTAGAATGACAAAGTTTTGGTTTAGCGGGCAAGATTCAGATTTGAGTAGCGTTGGTCTTCATATTTCGATAGGATCTGAGTGTTGCGATGCGACGCGTTTAGCATATCAGATTTGAGTAGCGGGCGATGTGTCCAGATGCGAGAGTAGACTCTGTGCGACATCGTTTGGGGTAAGTCACGATCTGTTTTGGCGTAGAGCCAGATCTGATGTAGATTCATATCCGAGTGGGAAATCAATTTTGAGAATTAAGTGTCGGTGGGTTTTGTTCTTCAGATTTGAGCAGATTTGACCTTTAAATAGAGGAATTTTCCTTAGTTCTTTGTGTTGGGAAAAGCAGTGGCGGATCCGGATCCCACTTCCCGGGGCGCAGCGAAAAAACAAAAATTGCCCGAAAAGTGTTCAATACATTAATACAAATCAACAAACCATTCATAGGGGGTTCTTTGATTGTTACCTTGTTGGCGTCTAGGTGCCTGGCTCCGACCAGTTTCACGAGAAAACCGGCACTTCAAACTGTAGGCGACGGTAGATCGTCAATCAGGTCCACGACCGGATTCAATCTTCCTCCAATCAGCCTGCACTAGAAAGCTGATGGATTTTGCACGGACGGAAACACCTCTTCAAGATGGCCGGAACAAGTCCGGAGAAGGGCGGCGGCGGCGGCGTGAGGCTTGGAGAGGAGGGGGCGGCCGAACACTTAGGTCTAGGGTTAGGTTATGTGTTATAGTGATTAAACTCTAAGTACAAGACTTGTATATATTAAATATACATGGGCTTAAACCGGCCCATTGGACTTGGGTCAGGCCCCAAGTCCATATGAACATTCGGTTCATTTAATTTACTGCGGTTTCATCATAACTCCGATCGATGATCAGATCGGACCGATCGACTCAGTTTCCAAAACTGAATATTATGATGCGAAAAACAATTTTTCAGATACCTAGTCCAAAATGACGGTTTTGTTAGAGTAGATGCCCAACTATCCAACTTGTGGCGTGTGAGTTTTATAGACTCTTGTACAAACGATCTTTATATATGATATTCGCATTTTCTTATATGGCATTCTTTACTTTCATTATGTGTGTAATGATTTACAATTGTGTTGAGTAAAGACCTAGAATGCACTGAAGCGTATGTTAGATGTGATAGTGGGTATGACGGCTATCATGAAACACATCTAATAGTCGCTGTGTATTCTGAACATGTTCCTAGTCGATTGGGCCGTCAAAATGAGGATAAGGCCGCCCGAGTTCGAGACTAGTATCTGCGATGCGAAGTACCATGTTCATTGGTAGGGAACATTGTGATGTTCTGAGCATGCAGATAGATAGTGACCCGGTGATCTATCGAACTACCCTCCTTCGGACTTTCCAAGTGGTTACCATTTGTC
>KQ988450.1:6040-33527 GCA_001598015.1 Dorcoceras hygrometricum | reverse complement strand
GCTGTGTATTCTAAACATGTTCCTAGTCGATTGGGCCGTCAAAATGAGGATAAGGCCGCCCGAGTTCGAGACTAGTATCTGTGATGCGAAGTACCATGTTTCATTGGTAGGGGACATTGTGATGTTCTGAGCATGCAGATAGATAGTGACCTGGTGATCTATCGAACTACCCTCCTTCGGACTTTCCAAGTGGTTCCCATTTGTCGAGTGGAAGGTCCGAGGTCTTGGTTGTACTGATTAGTCCTCACGACTCGAAACGTCATTGAGACTCTGCATGATAGGCGTCTCACTTTGACCCGTTTGCCGACTCACTTGGGGTCACCAGGCGTTGGGATTGGGTGAGACCCCGATGCATGTAGGAGTCGATGCATCGTTGTCGAGGATTCACCGCTCGCAGACATGCGTGGATATCCTATGCTATCTGAGGGGATAATAGTGTGCAAATCTCTGGCCAGAGTACTAGTAAGTGTTTTAGGTAAATGTGTTTACCTAGTTACACTCGCGATGTCACTATTCGATCTCCAAGATGTATGCATAGCTATCGGATCTCTAGCGACTCTCGATTTACCAATGGTCGTTGATCTGATCGGGATATATGGATTGAAAGGACCGTACTGTACGCTAACCACGACCGACTGGTTCTTGCAGGCACTATCAGTGATACCTAGGGGATCATGGGGCGATGTTGCTAGACGCTTTACCATGATCCGTTGGGCAAGTCCGGAATTGTGATTCCGGAGCCACAATGGTTGTGGGCCCACAGCTAGCTGTATCCCTGAACCATTGAGGGTCACACAAGTACTAGATTCGAGATTCCCGCACGGATACTCAGCTCAATGTGTTGAGCACGAGAAGAGGATTTTGGGGAGTGCGACTTCCTAAAAGTCAACAGGGGTCAAACCGGGATTTGGCGCTGTTGAGGGGCAAAACGGTCATTTTTCCATTTGGGGTTAGATGATCTGAAAAATTGTTTTTCACATCATAACATTCAGTTTTGGAAACTGAATCTATCGGTCCGATCTGATCGGCGATCAGAGTTACGATGAAGTCGCAGCAATGGATATCGTCATTTGGACCCGGGCCCGATGGGCCGGTCCAAGTCCATTGTTAAGTCTATATAATTGTGATTATTGGACTTAATGACTTGATCTCACAACACAAGCTCTCATAATCTAACCCTAATCTCACTTGGCCGCCGCCCCTCTCTTCCTCAAGCCTCACGCCGCGCCGCCGCCGCCGCCGTCGCCACTCGCCGGAAATCGTTCCGGCTAGTTTTTCGAGGAGAATCCGTTGGCGACAAAATCCTTCAGTCTTCTAGTGCAGGCTGATTGGAGGGAGATCAAATCTGGTCGTGGACCGGATTGGCGTAAACTACCGCAATCTACCGAGAAGAGCCGGGTTCTTGAAACACCGGTTGGAGCCAGGCACAAGTGCCAGCGAGGTAACACGCTTAAACATCCTATGAATGTCGTAGTATGTTATTTATTTGTTTTTCGTATTGATCGCCTCCCGGTTTTCTGTTTATTGTTCTTCCGCTGCCTGACCGGGGGGGGGGGGTTCGGATCCGGATCCCCAACAGGTTTTGCCCCTCAACAGTGGGAAATCTCAATTTGACCCCTGTTGACTTTTAGGAAGTCGCACTCCCTAAATTCCTCTTCGTATGCTCAACACATTGAGCTCAGTTTCCGTACGGGAATCATGAATCCAGTACTTGTGTGACCCTCAATGGTTCAGGGATACAGCTAGCCGTGGACCCGCAACCATTGCGGCTCCGAAATCACAATTTCGGACTTGCCCATCGGATCATGGTAAAGCGCATAGCAACATCGCCCCATGATCCCCTAGGTATCACTGATAGTGCCTGCAAGAACCAGTTGGTTGTGGTTAGCGTACAGTACGATCCTTTCAACACATATATCCCGACCAGATCAACGACCATTGGTAAATCGAGAGTCGCTAGAGATCCGATAGCTATGCATACATCTTGGAGATCGAATAGTGACATCGCGAGTGTTACTAGGTAAACCCATTTACCTAAAACACTTCTAGTACTCTGGCCAGAGATTTATACACTATTATGCCCTCAGATAGCATAGGATATCCACGCATGAGAGCGAGCGGTGAATCCTTGACAACGATACATCGACTCCTACATGCATCGGGATCTCACCCAATCCCGCCGCCTAATGACCCCAAGTGAGTCGGCAAACGGGTCAAAGTGAGAGGCCTATCATGTAGAGTCTCAATGACGTTTCGAGTCGTGAGGACTAATCAGTACAACCAAGACCTCGGACTTTTCCACTCGACAAATGGTAACCACTTGGAAAGTCCGAACGAGGGTAGTTCGATAGATCACCAGGTCACTATCCATCTGCATGCTCAGAACATCACAATGTTTCCTACCAATGAAACATGGTACTTCGCATCGTAGATGCTAGTCTCAAGCTCGGGCGACCTTATCCTCATTTTGACGGCCCAATCGACTAGGAACGAGTTCAGAATACACAGTGACTATTAGATGTGTTTCATGATAGCCGTCATACCCACTATCACATCTAACATACACTATGGTGCATTCTAGGTCTTTATCCAACACTATTGTTAACATTATAGTGATAATGAAAATAAAGAAAGCCATGAATAAATGCGAATATCATATATAAAGATCGTTTCATACAAGAGTCTATAAACCCACACGCCACAAGTTGGCTAGTTGGGCATCTACTCTAACACTTTGTTATTCAGCTTCGACACTTAGAATATTTCCCTGATAGCGAATCCTGTCGCGATACCCTAGCTACTGTTCACCGAACCTTATTTTCTTCGATTGCCGATGGTAGACAGCTCCGATTGAAGTAAGAGTGGTAGCACTGGACTCCTCTTGCTGAGATGCTTCGTTTGGTACAGCTTTTGGAAGCTTGCGTGAATCTTGGAGAAATTGTGAAGACATATCCCTTCTGTAGTCTGTTAGCATAAGCGTCGGATTTGCTTCTACTGTTCAGGTAGCTCGTGGGTAAGTGCTAAGATCCTACCTTGTGCTTTGTTTAGAACCTTCTGTTGTGTTAGAAGGGTAGGACAGATTTGGTTGAGCTCGTAGCTCCCAAACTCGTAGTTTCTGTGCTACTGTCCCTGAGCTAGTGTCTGTGTTTGGCTTAGCAGGTGTGAGATCTGTGTTGCTCGGGACTGCTTTGTGTGCTCAGAAGTTTTGAGGTACGGATGTGAGCTTGTTTTACAGCTGAGCATGGGTGATTATGCTTGCTGCTGTGTATGCCTTGCATATGTTCTGTGTTGGACATTTATCTGTTGCATACACGCATTTGTCATATTGAGCTCTGATCTGTTTAATCTGTGCCTTGTTATCTTGATATCTGAGTACGAGGATGCCTGCATGATGACGAGCGTGTTTTTCCCGTATACCTCATCTCCCTGCTGGGATCTGTTAGCCACTATGAGCGGAGTGGGTAGCTCCCACACCTCATGAGTTGGACAACAGCAGGTTGTGCTGTGTTTTGCATCTGGTGCCATGTGTGGAGACGAGTGGGTAGCTCCCATATACTCACACCCCGTGGCCACTGTTGTTCAGTTGATCTGATTCGTTTGTTGAGCAGTTCTTGAGATCCTTTGGCTCCCTGCTTTCGGTTGTAGCCTTGTTCTCATGCATAGCATTTGCATATTACTTGTTGCTTTCCATTTGCTGTTTTATGCTGCTCTCCGTACTGGGGTTTGACCCCATGTCTCTCTGGGCTGGTGTTTGTTTGCATGTGTGTGTTGTTCAGGTTTCCCAGGTTATTCAGCTGGTCGTGGAGTTGACCCAGCTAGAGGTGCCCCAGGAGATGGTTAGAGTGTCCCAGTTAGCATATAGCATATATGTATCTATACTAGTAGCCGGGGAGTGCCCCGTGCTTTGTTGTATCCAGATGTATTCCGTTGTTCTTGTATGAGATACATGCTGTACTGTTGTACTGTGGCTTTTAGCCTTGTGTATTTTTGTAAACTGGGATATTTTGAGTATTGTAGTATTTTAAATTATGTTTTTAAAAGTCAGGCCAAAAGCGAAAAATTTTAGCCACTATTTTAAATGCTTCCACTATTGTTTGCATGGTTAAACTCTGTGTTTGTGCACGAGGCCTGACATACTAGGTCGGGTGAACAGTGATGAGAGTTTGAGAAAATATCTGTCGGGATCTCTCAGGAGAGGATAAGGAGATGTGTGGTGTAAAAATGACTAAGTGTTGGTCAAGGAGTCCTATTTATACTACTAAATACCCCCGATTTGATCTACAGTAACTTCGGGCCAGCTCAGACCTCTACTGCTTCAGCTTAGGCATGCTCACATATCAGATCGCGTATCGCATCAGATCGCACAATCAGATTAGATCGCGTACTCAGATCAGCTCGTACAATATCCAGCTAGCTCGGATCTAATAGATCAGATTGCGCATCATGCCCAGAAACCTCAAATCGCACCTACACAAACCACACACTGTTAGGATCGAAAATAGGGGATGTCCGTGAGCTCTCATACAGCTCACGTAGGCTCTCACACAGCCTAAGACACTGAATCCTTAGGCTGCGTACATTTTAAAGGTTTTTGAAAAGCAGCACGCAACAAGGGAACCGTATCGCGTATGAAACGCACCAGAGGCTCTACGAGCTGGTTCAACATATGCGATCTGGTTCATTTAAAAATGAGCTGCAATAGCTCAGTGTACATGAATTTTAAGTGCACCGAGATACATATTGAGTAATGAAATAAAATCATGCGGAAACAACTCAAACTGAACTCTTATAATCGAAATCATTGTTAACAGTTTTAAACACAGTTCGAAATATGCATTGTGTATGGTACGAATGCAGTAAGCTGTAAAGAAAGAATATGCTGCGATTTGTTTATGGAAGTTCGGAGCTGAATCTCCTACGTCTCCCCTTCTTCAGAAACGGGAAGGATCCACTAGAATACTTTGATTACAGCGGCCCGTTGCAACCCGATCCTACGACCAGCAGCCGCAAGAACTCCTAGCCACCTATGCACACCAGCCCGCAAGCTGTGTGTCTAACAACACTTATTTAAAGTCTCAGTGAGAAAGGCTACATAGACTTGTTTAACGTCTCTGTCCAAAGACTACAAGGAGAGTTATTGTTTTGATTCACTCATTTTTCTATTTCGCTCAACTCTCGAATATATGAGTGAATCGTGTGTGAGATTTACAGTGTACGCTCAATCTCTCGAATATAAAATTTCACACACTAGGAAGTTGCTCTTCAAGCTGGTTTGCCAATGTCTTCCCAGAGATTGTGACGTCGACTTGATCTTTATTTGAAGCTTTCCATCAGTGCATTAGCTCACACCAATGAACTGAACCAGCTTGCACACCAGCTGCCATAGAGTGTGTAAACTTGCGACTAGCACTGCTATGTGTTGTGCATCTTTCTGTTTTCTGTTCTGCACTTGCACAACGCTCTCTCCACTTCTCATCGCTCATCGCTCACCACTATTTCTGTTTGTGCTCTGCCCTTGATATTTGTAGCCTCTCAGCAGATTTACCCGTTGGACACAAAGTTGTAGCCGTTGAAAAGTCTTCTGACATTGTTGTACTTTGCGTCCTTTGTCATTTATTGCTTCTACAGGCTTTATCACTTTTAGGAACGCGAGCACTGTTCTGAGAAGCAACACATAAAATCGATCTGAACACTAAAAAGCAGTCTGCGTAATGTCTATACAAATCGCTTTGCTTGTCGTTTTGTCCAATTCTGCTCTTGAACTCAGACGACTTCTGCTCTGTTCTCTGAGCTGGTTTGACCTTAACCAGCTTGGTTTTGTACACCAGCTCATCGATTTGATGGCATATGCCAATCTGATTATCCGAGCTGGTTTCTTCACTGAGACGTTCAAAGATATCTTTGTTGGTCCCGTTACATAGGGTACCATATCGCAAAAGTGCTCTGATACCACTTGTTGGTCCCGTTACATGGGGTACCAGATTGCAAAAGTGCTATGATACCACTTGTTGGGATCGAAACGGGGGGAGATGTCTGTGAGTTCTACCACAACTCACGTAGGCTCTCACACAGCCTAAACACCAATCTCGTAAGTTGCGTGCATTTTAAAATTTACTTGTTTGAAAACCAGCACACAACAACGAAACCAGATATGCGTAAAGCTGGACCAACAGCTCTGCGAGCTGGTCCATATTACCAGCTGCTCTGCGAGCTGGTTTAACACGAACGATCTGGTTTCTTAGATCTTTCTATTCAATAGCTTAGTGTTCTTGAATATTGATGCACCGAGATACAGATTGAGTAATGAATTGAAATCATGCAGAAATAACTCAAACTGAACTCTTATATTCCAAAGCTCTTTAAACAGTGTTACGCGTATTAAACAATTATGATATGCATATGAATGCAAGTGCGTAAAGCTGTAAATAAAATACGCTGCGATTTGTTTATGGAAGTTCAGAGCTGAATCTCCTACATATCCCCTTCTTCCACAATCGAGAAGGATTCCACTTGAAGACTTTGATTGCAACGACCCTTCGCTACAACCCACTCCTACGACCAGCAGCCGCAAGAACTCCTAGCAACAACCACCGCACACTAAGACCTCAAGCCGTGTGTCTAACATCACTTCTTTTATGCCTCAGTGAGAAAGGCTACACACACTTCTTTAACGTCTCAATGCGAAAGACAACAATGATTGTTTGTGATTGTGATTCACTCACTAATCTATACAGATCATTTCTCGAAACTATGAGTGAATAGTGTGTGAGAAAATTACAGTGTAAGCTCTCTCTCAATTGTATTCTCACAGATTGGGAAGTGCTTCTTCAAAGTTGATAACTCATTTTCTTTCCTATACAGATCATTTCTCGAAACTATGAGTGAATAGTGTGTGAGAAATTACAGTGTAAGCTCTCTCTCAATTGTATTCTCACAGATTGGGAAGTGCTTCTTCAAAGTTGATAACTCATTTTCTTTCCATTTCTTTTCTTTCTGTTTTTCTCTGTCATTGTATGTGTGTTCTCTCTTCTTCTAGCTTGCTGTCTTCTGATATATATAGCCTCTTATGCAAACTATTTCCGTCGGACACAAGTTCCTAGCCATCGAAAAAGGCTTCTGAAAAGTTCTGACAATGTTGCACCTTGTGTCCTTTGTCATTTATTGCGTTTGCAGGCTTTATAGAATTTGAGCTCTCTTCATTAATTGCGTCGCAGCCTTTGATGACTTTTAGCTCTGTGAATCTATACTTGATTTGAACATGATGAAGCAAATCAGTTTGAACAACGTTAATTCAATCTTCACAAATAGTTGTGTTCAAATTGCTTTGCTCTGAACTGGTCTCTATTCTCTGAGCTGGTTGCTGAACTCTGGGCGGTCACTCAACATATCTCACCCAGCTGGTCTCTGAGATGGTCTCTACCAGCTAGTTGCTGAGCTGGTTTTTTCAGCTGGTCGCTCAGCTGGTTGCTCAGCTTATCCAGATTAATACTGTGCTTCTAATCTGTTTGAGCTGATTCTAATATGTTCTGTTCTGAGCGCTGTACATCTTCTTTTCCACTGAACTTCTCTACGCTGCACTTGCTCTGTGCTTGGATGTCTACTGCTAGATTAGTTCAGGCGTTCCTTACTTTTTCAGCTTAGACATGTCCTCTACTGTACCAGCTTGTGCGTCCCCTCACTGTTCCAGCTTGGACATGTGAACGACATCAGTGTACTGTTCCATATCGCGTCCGATCTGGTCCAATTCACTTATTTTATGTTTCAGCTCAACGCTGCGCAATTAAGTTAAATCGTTAGTAAAATAGCAGAAGGTTTTGTGTTAATCAAAATTAAGATTCTGATCTGTAAAAACAGATCCAACACTCTTCTTCTCTTCTCAGCTGCTCTTTGAACATTTCTGGGCTCTCAGCTGGTTTCTTCTTTCTCTGCAAGAATATTCCTCCACGATCCCTTTGGTATCGGATGTCATATGATCTTCCGCCTTCACTTCATCATAGGCGTCGACATTGTTTCTGAAACGTACTAAACCTCTTAAATTTTTTTTGTGAAAAGCAGATGTGGAATAAACATTTAATAAAAGCTATAAATAAAACCATAACTTAAAGCATTTGAAAATATCATCTCAACATCCGTTTAAACTAACTGCAAAGTATCCTCAATCCACATCGCACAAGCTAACATAAAAATCAGAGTATTTAAAAACTATTTACGGAAAACTGAACATGTCTAAAAGCAATGATATAAAATAACTGAGTGGTCACAGGGTAACAGCCGCAGCGGAGCATCAGACGTCCTCACCGTCGGTCGGAGTAATATCATCAACATCATGCTCACCTGCACCATTTAAACCTAGTGAGCCTAAAGGCCCAGCATGCTCTATCCGCTAATAACAAAGTATGTATAATAAAACCACATACAGGCACATAAGTATAGGAACATAATTTCATGACATGCGTGCTTGAAAGATCTTAAACGTTAAATCATACTGTAGTCGTACATACTTCATCATACAACATATACATTAAGGCATGGCATAAACATAACATTAAAAGACATGTGAGTCGTATCCATGAAGTGAGAGCCATAATTCGATTGATCAATCTATAAACCAACGTACGTGGCGGTGTGGTTCACCCCGATGTCACACGAGGATCCCTATATGTCACACCTCTCTGCCGCCACTTCACCATGATGTCACACATGGATCCATAAGCTCATACATTAACAGGGGATCCCCGGGCCCGGCTACCCGGCTAACTCCCATCATTACTTTGTTTCATGATGCATGCATTTCATAAAAATCATCAATTTAAAAGCTTGGCCCATCAATATATATTTAATTTCCTTTAAACATTTCATACTCAATTACATAGCATACTACGTATATAATTAAATATGTATTCATGGGCCTTTACATTTCCTCGGCCCGGTCAAGGACTGGTTCAAGCGACTGGCCCACTAACTCTAAGCCCAAAGCCTCAACTAAACTTAAAATAATACTAATCCCAACTCAAACTTGGCCCAACAACAAAGAATCACCCCTTTAAAATCATTTGAAAGACTTGGCCCAACACCGTCAAAACAGGCTTAAACTCATTTAAAATAACGGCCCAAAATCACTTAAAATCCAAATTACTTAAAAAAAATTTAACAACTTAAATAACTTTTGACTTAAAATCATTGACCCAAAAAACATTTTGACCAAGAATAATTTTGACTTAAAAATGTTTGACTTGACTCGATAAAATGACTTGGACTTTAAAATAAAATTACCCGGCCCATAATTAAAATAACTCGGACCAAACTTAAAATATTTGACTCGACACTTGCCAAACTCGACCCGACCCGATTGAACCGACCATCGGCCCAACCGAACCGGCCCAAGCCCATCTCCCAATTACCCTAGACCAAAAACACACACACAACATGCTGCCGCCGTGACCAGCAGTCACCGCGACCAGCAGTCACTTATCACGTTCGTTCTCCATGCTCCGACCACCACTGCCGGAGCCCTTCCAGATAGACCACCCCCAGGTCTAGGCGGTTCTAACTTGACCAACCTTGGCTCAAACCCTTGGCTAACCAGGGAGAACTGGTCGCTGCAAGTGGACGCTCCAGCCATGCTGCGCCGTAGTGACCACCTGCTGGTCTTTGCATTCTTTCTCCATGCGCCAGCCACCAATGCCAGAGCCCTTCCGGATGGACCACCCCCAGGTCCAGACAGTTCTAACGTGACCAACCTTGCCTCAAACCGTGGCCTAACCAGGGAGAACTAGTCGCTGCAAGTGGACGCACCAGCCATTCTGCACGCCGTCGCGACCAACTCCTGGTTCTCGCCATTGTTCTCCCTGATCCGGCCACCACTGCCGGAGCCCTTCCGGCTGGACCACCCCCAGGTCCAGATGGTTCTAAAAAGACCAGCCACAGCCCCAACCATGGTCGCACGAGAGCGCACGACCCTGGAGAAGGCGACGCACCGTGCAGCCGCAGAACTCACAACAGAAGGTGTTTTGCATGCAGCCACTGGTTTGACCCTTAATCTCCCACTTAGAACCACTACAAACCGCCCCTATGACCCCCATGAACCCCAAGAAAGTTCAAAAAAATCGTGAGATGCACATGAAACAATACGTGATCATGGACATGGATGCAAAGATCTGAAACATTCACATAAAAGTCATGCATAATATTTGTAAAACAGTGTATTATGATCTAAATGGTGAGAAAAGAAAGAATAAAACATGCCTTGATCGAAAAAGAAGTGGAGATACGCGTTACCGGAGCGGAGGACAATTGAGAAGACCAACACCTTTGAGTTTCAACCAAAAGCTTGCAAGTTTCGGCCACCTAGGGGGAGAAGAGGGCTGAAGTCGACTGATGAGGGGAGGGTTTAGGTTAATTTTCGAAATTGTGGTGAAGGGTGAGTGAAAAGTGTACAAAAAGGCCCTTCCCACTTGTTTAATTAAGGAAATAAAAGGCCTATTCCAATACTAACCCTCCTCTAATTACAAAGGCTTAAAAATATTTGAAGTTCAGACTTCAAGCCTTTAATTTCGTAATATGTGGCCTCTCAAATTTAAAAGTGTAGTAAAAGTCATAAAAATGGCCCGTATATGCGAAAAACGGGTCTCCCTCGGTAACCGTGCATAAAATCTCATTTTTTTTGAAATGGTGCATAAAATAAAAATATTTTGCTTTAAAATATGTCTAAGGGTTAAAACATTTAAATATTTTCGATTTGGTCGTCTCCGGACTCGTCCCCGCTTACCGGAACTCAAACGGTACCGTAAAGTGACATGCACAAGTAAAGCATAAAATCATCATGTAAACACATAAATGACATGAAATCATGCTAACATAAAGTTTTCCCCCTAGTCATGCACTCATTCTACGTAATCCGAATTTTGGGATGTTACAGTTTCTGCCATCGTCCACAATAAACCCATCAGAGCTGGCTTGTTCATTACACTAAGCTGGTCAAAGCTCTCTTCTTCTCCAACCAAATTGACCAAGATTTCTGATCAGGTTTTCTCTTCCCTGATCCAGTTCACCAGCTCGGCTCTGTTCTTCTCTTCAAGAGCCACTGTGTTACTTGCTTGTTCTCTTGTTCCATTCAGACACCTCTTCCAAATCATCAGCAAGCACACAGTTAATCAACTGGTTGACTGAGCCAGTTTTTCGAGGATACTTTAAACCCTATCTTAGTAGGACTGATATCCAGCACCATTGATTATATTCCTTCTTCTTTGGGATATAATAATCAGTTATAATTCAGTCTTCCCAAGGTCTGTGATGAACTGATTGTAATTGCGCTTAGTGATCTGACCTGCACTTGATCACTACGCTTGTATATTCATCGGACTTGAACACTGCACTTGATCTGAGCTTGAACAATTCTTCTCTTCACTATCTCTCACTGCACTTGAACTTCCGTTCTGCACATCAAATTCTGCTCTTGTATCAAGCTGGTGAACCAGCTTGATGCTCCCTGCAATGGATCTTCTTCTGTTGTATCAGATCGAGCGTCCCCTCACTATTTCAGCATAGATATATTCAACCGAACCAGCTTAGACGTCCCCTTACTATTTCAGTTTGGATATCTCCCTGTCTTCTTAATCAAGTGCACTGCACATCGCACGTAAATCGTTAGTAGAATAATAACAGGTTTGTGTTAATCAAAATTAAGATTCTGATCTGTAGAAACAGATCCAACACACATCGATCAGATCACGGCTACAGTGGTTTCAAATAAGCTCGGATACCCACACTGTATTCAGCTCAGGCATGCAGCTCAGCATGCGCACTCGAATCAGCTCTTGCTCCCAACAACTCAGATCTCATCTATTCAGCTTTCACATGTTGTGCAGCTCTCACGTACGATTCGGCTTACGAACCACACTCAGCTCTCACGCAAACAGATCGTGCGCCCTCCAGCACAGGAGAAACGATCAGCTCTCACCAAAGCTGACCATCACCAACAACTCTCGTCCAAAGTGAAACCACGAACAGCTCTTGCCTAAGCTATGCATCACCATCAGCTTAAGCCTAAGCTGATTTCACCAACCAGCACAGCACAACACCCGTACTCTGATCCCGCAGCTCAGGGTACCTAGAAGACCCCTAAGCTGAATCCTACTTACGCTCATACAGAAAAATCCTAGAGCCGATCGCCTTTACGTTGTTGTCCCAAAATAGCTCGCGGCAGAAAACTCGATCAAGCACAAAGAATTAGTTCACCTCATAGCTCGTGATCTTAGATCATCACAGACGATCTCCAGAACAGTAAGTGCTATAAAAGCTCAAATTACACCGCTCATCTCGGCACACGCCGACCAGCTCACATCGCACTCATGCACAATAACAAACTCAAATTACACCGCTCATCTCGGCACACGCCGACCAGCTCACATCGCACTCATGCACAATAACTCACAGCCCTCAGGCCAGTGCATACCATCCAGCTCAGATCGTGTACTCTATTCTCAGCTAGCAATACGTAGATCAGGTTAGAGTACTTAACTCAGTATGCATCGCTCAGGTCAGCTTGTGATGCTCTATTCAGCTTTTGCTGTCTCATCCAGTTCACGATGCTTTCAAATCAGCTCATGCACCCAGGTCTCAAGGTACGTACTCATACCATCTCGCGATGGTCAACCTAGCTCTCAAAGGTCAACTCAGTTTTGACGCTGCGTAACAACCAAAGCTGCATCCGGCTTACGTCTACTTCCTCAACTGCTATCAGCTCAGACCGCTGCACTGGACTGGTTCACACTACAACAGCATCAGCTCACGAACTCATCACGACTAACCACATGACAGGACTCATGTGACGCCCGAACCCACGGGAATCACGAATTGGGGTAAATAAAATTTTCGAATAAAAAGAAGGGCAAGCTGTATTTCTTATAACTTTAAAAAGAAACGGAAAACAAGAAGATAAATCTAACAGACACTCAATTGCGCGCCAACTACTGGAAACATTTGCGGAAAAACAGACTTTATTATAAATTGCAATTGCGATTTACAACAGTTGATATTCTATATAAATGTACAACTGTTGCAACTGATCTAATACAGTACATTCTAAAACAAAACAACAACAGCTATGACACGGAAAACGCTGGCCTTTGACAAACACACACCACCCAGCAGCTGATTCAATTTTCACCTTCTGTTCGCTCTCCATGTCAGGCCTCGTGCTCTAATCAGAGATAAAACATACAAACACATGCGGAAGCTACTAAAAAGCGGGTAAAATTTTCGCTTTTGGCCTGATGAATTAAAACAATATAATTTAAAATAATGCAATACTCAAAATATATCCCAGTTTATAAAATCAACAAAACAACAAATGGCTACAAGCCATAACAAAACATTATAGCATACAACCACAAGTATCAGACTCCAACTACCAGATACAGCCACGAAGCACAGGGCAACCCCCTGGCTAACTCAACTGATACATATAAATATGCTATACGCAACTGGGATACTCTAACCACCTCCTGAGGCACCACCAGCTGGATTAAAACCACGACCAGCTGTAAAACTTGGGTTCCCTGAAAACAACACAACAAGGAAAACAGCAAAGCCCCAGAGGGACATGGGGTTAAACCCCAGTACAGAGAGCAACTATAAAACAGCAGTAAACAACAAGAATAAAATGCAGATGCTATGCATGAGGAAGGAGACAACAGCTCAACGAAATCTGCAACAGAATATATGGCCACGGTGAGTGTATGACATGTGGGTGCTACCCACTCACCCCTACTCGCCCACCCTTACCAGATGCATCAATAACCCAACCTATGAACTGGGTAGCTAACCACTCGGCGCATAGGGGAACTGAGAGTGCGGAATCACCGCTCCCCCTCGCATCCTGGTAAGAAAACAGAGAAACAACAACGAACAAAGGCTACAATAGCTGAATGGAATGCGTGTATGCAACATGCTGGAACAGCAAACATATAACCATATGCAACATAACAATTACACACGGTAAGCATACACAGCTCTCACACAGAGCAACAACATCACCCAGCAATCCAAACACAGTCATCTCGCAATTTATCCAAGCCAGGTTCCACGCTGAATTACAAGCTCAAGATCCGTACCTTATACTTTCTGTGCAATAACTACCACAACAAAGATCCCGAGAAATCTGGTTAAAACCTGCTAAACAACGAAGCATAATTCCCAGGGATGCTATCAGAAGCTCACGGCTGGGAGCCACGCTCAACCAGCAACAATTCACCCATACTACTAAACAGGAAGCTTAAACAAAGGCTAAGACTAAGATCTCAACAACAATTCGAAGTTCTACCTCAATGACACAACACACGGCCGAAGACAGCAACTTCGCGATCTCGCTCTAGCCAACAACATCCTCCAAGAATGGTATAGGAAGGAAGAGCTTCACGAGAGGAGTCCAACGCTACCTCTCACGCCCAAAACAACGGTCGAAAACGACGGGAAATTACCGAAGAAGCTCACGGTGAACAGTACCAGGGTTCGAGAAACAGAGGTCGACAACCAAGATAATATTTCGCTAAGTATGGGATCTGGTGCTTGAAATCGAAGACCAAGTCTTCCTTAAATACACGCGTAAAAGCTGGTTTAAATCATCCACCGACAAAACCAGTCGACGCACGCTACAAAATACAACCAGCAGATGCAAAGAAACCAACTGCTGAATTCTCAAACATCGCTAATCAAAACGGTGTCGCAGCGAATTAACAAAACGACGTCGCACCGCTTACATCATCAAATCCGGTCGATAACCCAAGCGTAATACCAGCCACAAGCTACAGGAAACCAGACGCAAGCTACAGTAGAGTTGACCATCATTGACATCTACTCTCAGCTGGACAACCAGCAGGCACACGCGAACAGATCCCACCAGCTGGTACCAGACGCAACACTCAAAATGGCGTCGCACCAACTAATCAAAACGCTACCGTTTTGCCCTCAACAAACGAGATAAAGCAGCAGCTGGATACAAAACATGCTACCAGCTTTCACTTAACACAACGCTTCCAGATTTTCACTAAAACGACGGTGTTTAGGAATCTCGTGCTACCAAAACACGCTATAACTGGATTTCACCAAATCGACCAGCTCTCACCACGAAACCAGCTTTTACCAAAATACCAAAAAATGAGGCACACGCGAACAGATCCCACCAGCTGGTACCAGACGCAACACTCAAAATGGCGTCGCACCAACTAATCAAAACGCTACCGTTTTGCCCTCAACAAACGAGATAAAGCAGCAGCTGGATACAAAACATGCTACCAGCTTTCACTTAACACAACGCTTCCAGATTTTCACTAAAACGACGGTGTTTAGGAATCTCGTGCTACCAAAACACGCTATAACTGGATTTCACCAAATCGACCAGCTCTCACCACGAAACCAGCTTTTACCAAAATACCAAAAATACGAAAACTTCCAGAAATGCTCTAAATGTGAAATCTGACCCGAGAATGAAATCAAAACATTCAAACAGAGATCTTTAAACCGATTAATTCCAATCAAATTAATCTTATACATTCCAGGTCTCACATTCTCACCCACTAAAAAGAATTTCGTCCTCGAAATCGAATAGCAATCTGGAAATACAACTAAACAGCAAGATACACAACAGAACTCTGCATAACACAAGCCAAGAGTTCAAGAAAACTGAGCAAACAATTAACAACAACTAGGGAAGAAATACAACCAAAAGCTACAAACTACTGAAAATTTAGCTCAACAGCTACTCAAACAGATGCGG
Organism: Dorcoceras hygrometricum; assembly: GCA_001598015.1. Taxonomy (NCBI): domain Eukaryota; kingdom Viridiplantae; phylum Streptophyta; class Magnoliopsida; order Lamiales; family Gesneriaceae; genus Dorcoceras; species Dorcoceras hygrometricum. The sequence goes on along the minus strand of KQ988450.1, from coordinate 17,752 downwards.
CCACTCGCGCTGCATCTTTTCTTCCAGCTCCCAAGTAGCCTCTTCCCTTCCATGTTTGCTCCACTGCACCATTACCAACGAAATGGTCTTATTCCTCAACTATTTCTCTTTCCTGCCAAGGATATGCAAGAAATATTCTAGATAACTCAACGTCTGATCTAGGTCTACCTCGTCAATCCTAAGCAAATGAGACGGATCTGGCTCATACTTCCTCAACATGGAAACATGAAAGACGTCATGAAGAGAAGACAACTCTGACGGAAACAACAGCCGATACGCTAAAGGGCCAATCCTTCAACAATCTCATACGGTCCGACGTAACAAGGGGCTAACTTTCCCTTGCGTCCAAAGCGCATCACACTGCAAAACGGAGAAACCTTGAGAAATACACGATCACCAACCTGAAACTCAAGAGGTCGACGCCTCTTATTCGCATAACTCTTGGTGATCCTGGGAAGCTTTCATCCGCTGTCTAATAAGATCCACATGATCTTTCATTTGCTGCACAAAGTCAGGGACAGATAGCTGCTTCTCCCCCACTTCTTCCCAACATACTGGCGATCTGCACTTCCTGCCATACAAAGCCTCAAACGGCGCCATGCCAATCGTCACCTGATAGTTGTTATTGTAGGAAAACTCCACTAAAGACAACGTGTCTTGCCAGCTACCTCCAAAATCCAACACAACAACTGGCAACATATCCTCCAACGTCTGGATAGTTCTCTCAGATTGGCCATCTGTCTGGGGGTGATACGCGGTGCTCACCGCCAATTCGGTACCCAAAGCTGTTTGCAAACTCTTCCAAAACATGGAAGTAAACCTCGGATCTCGGTCAGAAACGATTGAAACAGGCACACCATGCAGTCTAACAACAAAATCAACGTATAGCTTCGCCATCTTCTTCAACGAGAAGGTAATCCAATAGGGAATAAAATGTGCAGACTTCGACAGTCGGTCTATAACCATCCAAATAGCATCGCATCCTCTGCTGGAACGAGGCAGATGCATCACGAAATCCATAGCTATGTGCTCCCAATTCCATTGGGGCACTTCCAAACTCTGCAACAAACCATCAGGTCTCATCCTTTCGGCCTTTACCATCTGACAATTTAAACAACGAGCGACAAAACCAGCAACATCGCTCTTTAGGCCAGCCCACCAAAAGTGCGGCTTCAAAGCATGGTACATCTTCCGTGCACCAGGATGAACACTATGTCTGCTACAGTGTGCTTCCCGAAGGATCTCCTCCATCAAATCAATCAAATTGGGCACAACCAACCTGCCCCGGAAACGCAAACAACCATCGGAAGAGACAGAATAGTCCTCAAGTTCACCAGCCCTGACCTTCAATTTCAACTCGTGGATAGACGGATCAGTCCTCTGAGCTACTCGAATACTCGAAACAATCTGTGGCTCCACTTGGAAAGATGAAACGACAACGCAATCCTCAGCCGGGTAGAATCTCCAACCCATAGTGTTAAGATGCTCATGATCCTTAGAGATGTACAATGACGCAAGCATCTCACTAGCCTTCCTGCTCAAAGCATCGGCCACTACGTTCGACTTCCCAGGCTGGTATTTAATCTCACAATCAAAGTCCTTTAGCAACTCCATCCACCGACGCTGTCTCATATTTAGGTCAGGCTGCAAAAACAAAAACTGCAAACTTTTGTGGTCTGAGTACACCACAAACTGCTCGCCATACAGGTAGTGACGCCAGATCTTCAACGCAAAGACCACCGCTGCTAACTCCAAATCATGGACTGGATAACGAGTCTCGTATGGTTTCAACTGCCGCGAGGCATACGCAATGACTCGACCATTCTGCATCAAAACACAACCCAATCCATTAAGTGAAGCGTCAGAGCAAACAACGAATCCACCTGTTCCGGATGGCAGAGCCAACACAGGCGCAGTAGTCAATTTCTCTTTAAGCAGTTGAAAAGCATTCTCGCACTGCTCAGTCCAAACAAAACGCTTGTCATTCTGAGTCAATTGAGTCATCGGCTTTGCTATACTAGAGAATCCCTCAATGAAGTGACGATAATAGCTAGCCAGACCCAAGAAACTACGAATCTCGGAAACGTTTCTGGGACGCTCCCAGTTCAGAACAGCATCAACCTTACTGGGATCCACCGAAATCCCCTCGGCTGAAATCACATGTCCCAAGAATACGACGCGATCCAACCAGAACTCGCACTTGGAAAACTTTGCATACAACTGCTGGTCTCTCAATGTCTGAAGGACAATACGCAAATGCTCCTTGTGCTCCAAAGGAGTCTTCGAATAGACTAAGATGTCGTTGATGATGTCGTCGATGAACACTATCACAAACTGATCAATAAACTCGCGGAAAACCCGGTTCATCAAATCCATAAAGACTGCAGGGGCATTAGTCAATCCAAATGGCATCACTAGAAACTCGAAATGCCCGTACCTGGTACGAAAATCGGTCTTCGCGACATCTTGTTCTCTCACTCTCAGCTGATGGTACCCTGAACGAAGATCAATCTTTGAATACACCGCATAACCTTGCAACTGATCAAACAGATCATCGATTCTCGGCAACAGGTACTTGTTCTTGATAGTCGCTTTGTTTAGCTGGCGGAAATCAATGCACATCCGCATTGATCCATCCTTCTTCTTCACAAACAGTATGGGCGCTTCCCACGGTGACAATTAGGTCGGATAAAACCTTTCTCCAGCAAATCATCTAACTGCACCTTGAGTTCTCTCAACTCCGCAGGCGCCAGACGATAAGGAGCACGCGAAATCGGAGCTGTGCCAGGCACCAGCTCTATGCTGAAGTCAATCTCCCGCCTCGGAGGGAAACCAGGAATCTCCTCCGGGAACACATCCGGGAAATGTCGCACCACGGGAACGTCACTGAGCTGAACGCGGGAAGAAGAAGACACATTCAAAGTGTAGATCATAAAGCCAGCATTCCCCAAAGACAACAGGCTAAACATCTCCATCGCTGAGACTAAGGGAATCTTCGATCTAGAATCCTGGCCATAGAAGTCCCACTTCTCGCCAGAAAAAGGCCTAAAACGAACAATTCCATGAAAACAATCCACAGAGGCCCTATAGTTGGACAGCACATCCATCCCAACTATGCAATCGAAGTCCCACAGCATCAATCGGATCAAGTTCGCTAACAAGACATGCTCACCAAACCGCAACACACCATCCAACAAAACCTCCTGGGAGAACAGGCTCACATCATCCGGGGTAGAAACAGAAACGGCATCGCGCAAAGAAATGGTACACAGACCATGCTCAACAACAAACTAATCAGAAATAAACGAATGCGATGCACCGGTGTCAAACAACACACGCGTAGGAAAATCAAAAACAAGGCAAGTACCTACGATCACCCGACTCGTTGTCTCCTCGGCCTGCTCCCTAGTGATGGCGTTAACCTGAGCATGCAAGAAAGGCTGAGACGATTGTCCGAACCGCTACGGACCAGGCTGCTGAAACGTCCTAAACTGAGTCTCACCTAATCGGGGCTGCTGAAACTGAGGGGAACGACCCCTAGACTGACCTCCTCGACCCTGAGGCTAGGCCGCGGTCTGCTGTGATCCAGCTGACGGACACACTCTAGCAAAATGCCCGTACTGACCACAAAGGTTGCAGGAGCCTTGCACACCAACACACTGTGTGGATGGATGCTTTCCACCGCAAAAACCAAAAAACTCAGTCCGAGAACCACTGCTACTCGAGCTGCCTGAACCAGAAGAGCCAGAACCCGACTTCTTCTTGAACTGCTGACCGCGGGGTCGAAAGCTCTAACGGCCAGACTGCTGAGCTACCTGCTGCTGATGCTGCTGCTGCTGGGGCTGATGGGCTGACTGGGAGGACTGGGAAGACTGCGCTCCCTGAATAGCAGGACGACTAACCTGCACCGCCTGCTGCCTGCGAGCACGATGACTCTGCAAACCCTCCTCAATATCAATAGCAGAGTCAACTGCTTCAGCATTGCTCTTGGGTTTGACTGCTGAGCTACCTGCTGCTGATGCTGCTGCTGCTGGGGCTGATGGGCTGACTGGGAGGACTGGGAAGACTGCGCTCCCTGAATAGCAGGACGACTAACCTGCACCGCCTGCTGCCTGCGAGCACGATGACTCTGCAAACCCTCCTCAATATCAATAGCAGAGTCAACTGCTTCAGCATTGCTCTTGGGTTTGCTGGTCAACACCATCTGATACAACTCTTCGTTCAAGCCCTCAAGAAAGCTAGTCCGCTTGGCCCTCTTCCGGCCAGAAACATGGGGAACGTACGCCATCAGAGAAGAAACTTCCTAGCATACTCCCGAACAATCATGGAACCCTGCTCCAGATGGTCGAACTCCCGCTCCCGGGTGTTCACATAAGACTCGGGCACATACTCCTGTCGGAAGGTCTCGCAGAAACTATCCCAAGAGATCCCAACGGTGGTCTCTAACAAGGTACTCGAAGCGCCTCGCACCAGCGCTCTGAAGCCTTCCTAAGTAAGAGGGTCGCTAAACTCAGTCGAAGATCATCATCATACTGCACCCGATCGAAAAGACCAATAATGTTACGGAGCCACGAGTCCGCATCCTCACTGGACTCATCACCATTAAAGACTGGAGGGTTCATCCGCTGAAACCGTGCTATAACAACATCCATCCGCTCCACCGGGGGAGGCAAGTCACCAACTTCCTCCTCCTCCTCATGCCTACTACGGGAACGACTAGGAACGCTACGCTGATCCTCATTCTGTCCTGCTGATTCCTCAAACTGCCCCTACCTCTACCACGACGTCTAGGCGGCATCTACGAAAACACTCAACAGGATCAAGCAAAACAGAATAGATACAGCATGGATAGCACATAACACAAAAATATGCAGCACATAGTCACATAGCCAAGCACATGCAACACACAACACTGTACCTAGACTCAAGTGTGATAAAAGAAATTGAGCTTATCCCAGCTTAAGCTCTGATACCAAAAATTTCAGGCCTCGTGCTCTAATCAGAGATAAAACATACAAACACATGCGAAAGCTACTAAAAAGTGGGTAAAATTTTCGGTTTTGGTCTGTCGAGTTAAAAAAATATAATTTAAAATAATGCAATACTCAAAATATATCCCAGTTTATAAAATCAACAAAACAACAAATGGCTACAAGCCATAACAAAACAGTATAGCATACAACCACAAGTATCAGACTCCAACTACCGGATACAGCCACGAAGCACAGAGCAACCCCCTGGCTAACTCAACTGATACATATAAATATGCTATACGCAACTGGGATACTCTAACCACCTCCTGAGGCACCACCAGCTGGATTAAAACCACGACCAGCTGTAAAACCTGGGTTCCTGAAAACAACACAACAAGAAAAACAACCAAGCCCCAGAGGGACATGGGGTTAAACCCCAGTACGGAGAGCAACTATAAAACAGCAGTAAACAGCAAGAATAAAATGCAGATGCTATGCATGAGGAAGGAGAAAACATCTCAACGAAATCTGCAACAGAATATGTGGCCACGGTGAGTGTAGGACATGTGGGTGCTACCCACTCACCCCTACTCGCCCACCCTTACCAGATGCATCAACAACCCAACCTATGAACTGTGGTAGCTAACCACTCGGCGCATAGGGGAAATGAGAGTGTGGAATCACCGCTCCCCCTCGCATCCTGGTAAGAAAACAGAGAAACAACAACGAACAAAGGCTGCAATAGCTGAATGGAATGCGTGTATGCAACATGCTGGAACAGCAAACATATAACCATATGCAACATAACAATTACACACGGTAAGCATACACAGCTCTCACACAGAGCAACAACATCACCCAGCAATCCAAACACAGTCATCTCGCAATTTATCCAAGCCAGGTTCCACGCTGAATTACAAGCTCAAGATCCGTACCTTATACTTCTGTGCAATAACTACCACAACAAAGATCCCGAGAAATCTGGTTAAAACCTGCTAAACAACGAAGCATAATTCTCAGGGATGCTATCAGAAGCTCACGACTGAAGCCACGCTCAACCAGCAACAATTCACCCATACTACTAAACAGGAAGCTTAAATAAAGGCTAAGACTAAGATCTCAACAACAATTCGAAGTTCTACCTCAATGACACAACACACGGCCGAAGACAGCAACTTTGCGATCTCGCTATAGCCAACAACAGCCTCCAAGAATGGTATAGGAAGGAAGATCTTCACGAGAGGAGTCCAACGCTACCTCGCACGCCCAAAACAACGGTCGGAAACGATGGGAAATTACCGAAGAAGCTCACGGTGAACAGTACTAGGGTTCGAGAAACAGAGGTCGACAACCAAGATAATATTTCGCTAAGTATGGGATCTGGTGCTTGAAATCGAAGACCAAGTCTTCCTTAAATACACGCGTAAAAGCTGGTTAAAATCATCCACCAACAAAACCAGTCGACGCACGCTACAAAATACAACCAGCAGATGCAAAGAAACCAACTGCTGAATTCTCAAACATCACTAATCAAAACGGTATCGCAGCGACTTAACAAAACGACGTCGCACCGCTTACGTCATCAAATCCGGTCGATAACCCTCACGTAATACCAGCCGCAAGCTACAGGAAACCAGACGCAAGCTACAGTAGAGTTGACCATCGTTGACATCTACTCTCAGCTGGACAACCAGCAGGCACACGCGAACAGATCCCACCAGCTGGTACCAGACGCAACACTCAAAACGGCATCGCACCAACTAATCAAAACGCTACCGTTTTGCCCTCAACAAACGAGATAAAGCAGCAGCTGGATACAAAACATGCTACCAGCTTTCACTTAATACAACGCATCCAGATTTCACTAAAACGACGGCGTTTAGGAATCTCGCGCTACCAAAACACGCTACGACTGGATTTCACCAAATCGACCAGCTCTCACCACGAAACCAGCTTTTACCCAAAATACCAAAAATACGAAAAACTTCCAGAAATGCTCTAAATGTGAAATCTGACCCGAGAATGAAATAAAAAACATTCAAATGGAGATCTCTAAACCGATTAATTCCAACCAAATTAATCTTATACAATTCCAGGTCTCACACTCCAGCTGTCGCACCTGCACCATTTTAAAAGCTAATGAGCCTAGGGGCTCAGCAAGTAAACCTGAATAATAACAAGTTCAAATACGCAGGTGGACATTTGATCAATACATAAGTTAAAGGAACATCAATGATCAATATCATTTTCTTTCGTAAACATTTCATAAACATTCATTCTTTCTTTCATAAACTTAGAGACAGGGGATAATAGCCCAAATCTCAACATCAATATCATTTTTCCTTAGATTTATGGCTCAGAAGCTCTCCTTAGGTCCGTGTTGCACCTGATCAAGTGACTACTGATATCAGCCTTAGCCATTGGCTTCTTTGCGTTAGGGCAACCGACATATAGACGACTGCTCACCCTTCTCTTTATGGGAGGGCAACTGATGGCTGCTCACCTCACCCATTATGACCGTTTGTTATCTTTGCCATAAATCTTAAAATAAACTTTTATTCCTTTAACATCCTTCTCTTTAAACTTTTCCTTCTTAAAATCCTCGGGTTCCATCATTTAAAACTCTTGCTTCCACTTTAAAATTTTACTGAGTATCGAATTCAGCTTTTGGAAACATATCATTGAAATGAAACTAGTCGTAAGAGAAACCAGTCGCAATGAATAGGAACCAGTCGCAACAAAATGAAACAGTACTATGAAACAAAACAGATTTCTACTGTTCACGATTTGTGCTAAAAGAAACCAGCTGCAAGGTCTTTTTACTAAAAACAAACATATTAAATGAAACGACGTCGTTAGCGCATCAACCAGTCGCAAGAAAAGCGCTAACATACGTGAAACCAGACGCAAGGATTTTTTCTAAATAACCAGACGCAAGGATTTTTGCTAAATAACCAGACGCAAGGATTTTGAACCAGTCGCTATGAATAATACCAGTTGCAATGAATAGTACCTTAGAAGTGAATAGTGCAACTGCTGGAATACTACAATGGAATGCAACTGCTGGAATGAACAGTGCAACTATTGATTTTACGAAAACAACGCAACTGCTGAAATTTGACTTGATATTTGTAACATCAAAACAACAACTATGCTATCAGCCGTTTTCTATCAAACCAGACTTTATACTGATTCAACTAGCAACTACCGATTACATAATTATCAAATTATGATATTACAACTACTGAAGGGAAGAACATTCATAAACATTCTTGGATTAAACTCGAATCCTCAGTACTTTTAAAACATCATAAACTTTCTGGAAAACATCTGGAAGTATCAAAATATTATTTTGAACCCATCTTTCTTTCCTCTTCATGTATAAATCATTTTAAACATGAACTTTAAACATACTGTAACATATAGGCAAGAAGACTCAGAAAACATCAATATATGCTTTAAATGGTAAGTCAAGAATCAACTTTTACTTGCCTTAAATGAAGCTTTGCAACAGCAACCGACTCCTACGAAAATCTTCTCTTTTAAGCAACGCACGAACTTCTCGGGAAAATATTTTGAAGAACACTAAAGATTTTCTTTGCAAATGATAAGGATCTTGCTTTCAAAACAGGTTTTTATATGAAAGGGATTAGTGGCATGCTACTTGTCAAATTAAGCATGACACACTTATAAATTTTAGTGAAATTCCCTTCCTCTCATTTTAATTTGTAAAAAACCAAACCTTTTTCAAAAGAATCATTTGTCCTCCTTAAAGATATTTTCAATCCCTTTAAAAAGTACTCGTGCATCACCCTTGGAGTCATCCACTGAAACCAGCTGCATCACATCTATTTTTCTGAAATAACTTAAAACAGAAATGCATAACATTTCAACATGCCATTTTAAATCTATAAAATGAACAATATGCATAATGTGGTCCTATGGATTTTTGGGGAGTTACAACTCTACCCTCGTTATTGAAATTTCGTCCTCGAAATTTACGTACCAAATAGATAAGGGTAAAGACTTATCATATCAGCTTCTGTTTCCCACGTTGCTTCTCGCTCCAACTGGTTAGTCCATTGTATCTTAACCATAGGAATGCTACGGTTTCTTAGCCTTCTAATTTCTCGGAGGAGAATTCTTTCTGGTCGCTATTCGTAGCTCAAGTCTGGTGCTAATTGGATTGGTTCATGACTTAGACATGCGAAGGATTGGGAACGTATTTCCTCAAATCTGATACATGAAAAACATTATGTACTGCTGACAGCTGCGGTGGCAGTGCTAATCGATAGGCTAATGTTCGTATCTTCTCCAAAATTTCATATGGTCCAATATACCTTGGACTCAGTTTTCCTTTCTTTCCAAAGCGCATAATTTCTTTCATTGGAGCTATTCTCAAAAATACGTGATCACCTATCTCAAAATTCAGTTCCCTTATTCGATTATCTGCATAACTTTTCTGTCGACTTTGAGCAGCTTTCATTCTTTCTCTTATTTTTATAACAGCTGCTGCTGTTTGCTCCACAACATCTGGTCCTAAACCAGCTCTTTCACCAACTTCATCCCAATGAAGTGGTGTTCTACACTTTCGGCCGTAGAGTGCTTCATAGGGAGCCATTTGAATCGAATAACTTTTCTGTCGACTTTGAGCAGCTTTCATTCTTTCTCTTATTTTTATAACAGCTGCTGCTGTTTGCTCCACTACGTCCGGTCCTAAACCAGCTCTTTCACCAACTTCATCCCAATGAAGTGGTGTCCTACACTTTCGAACGTAGAGTTCTTCATAGGGAGAAGTATTTCAAACTCTTGTGATCTGTAAATATCTCACACTTCTCCCCATATAGATAATGTCTCCATATCTTAAGGGAAAAGACAAAAGCTGCCAGTTCCAAATCATGCGTTGGGTAATTCTTCTCGTGATCCTTCAGCTGTCTAGATGCATATGATATTACTTTACGATCCTGCATTAATACAGCTCCTAGTCCCAACTTAGAAGCATCGGTGTAAATTAGAAATTTTCCTTGATCAGTTGGCATCGTCAACACAGGTGCTTCAATCAATGTTTGCTTCAGTTTGTCACTGTTTTTACATTCAACTGTCCAGTTATACTTCACCTGTTTTCTTGTTAACGTAGTCAAGGGAACAGCTATCTTAGAGAATCCTTGGATAAATCGCCTATAATATCCAGCTAATCCCAAGAAACTCCTTATCTCTGCAACATTCTTTGGTACTGGCCAGTCGCGAACAGCTTCTACTTTAGCTGGGTCGACTTTTATTCCATCCTTAGAAATTATATGACCTAAGAATGATACTTTCTCCAACCAAAACTCGCATTTGCTGAATTTAGCAAACAACTGCTTATTTTTAAAAATCTGGAGTACTATTCTTAAGTGTTGAACATGCTCACAGCTGATCTTAGAATAGACTAAAATATCATCAATGAATACAACTACAAACTGGTCCAAAAATGGTTGAAAGACCCTATTCATTAAATCCATAAAAGCCAATGGAGCATTCGTAAGTCCAAATGGCATAACTAAGAATTCATAATGGCCATACCTAGTTCTGAAGGCTGTTTTATAAACATCAGATGCCTTAATCTTTAATTGATGGTATCCAGACCTCAATTCGATCTTAGAAAATGCTACTGACCCTCTCAACTGGTCGAACAGATCTTCTATCCTAGGTAATGGATACTTATTCTTAATCGTCAATTTATTCAACTCTCGATAATCTATACATAACCTCATACTCCCATAATTTTTCTTAACAAATAAAACAGGGGATCCCCAAGGGGAAGTACTTGGTCTAACAAACCCCTTCTCCAACAGATCTTGTATCTGTTCCTTCAGTTCTTTCATTTCTGATGGAGCTAATCGGTAAGGTGGTCTAGATACTGGAGCAGCTCCTGGAATTAGATCAATTGAAAATTCCAGCTCCCTATCTGGTGGAAGTCCCTGGATATCTTCTGGAAAAACCTCAGGGAACTCATTTACTACCTCTACGGCTGACAGCCGGGGTCTATCTGTAGTGCCCCAAAATCCATAGGACCACAAATTCTAATCTTTTTCTATTTAGAGTCCTTTTCTAATTTCAAGATGCAGTTTTTGCTACTTGTTGAGCGACTGATTTCTCATTTCTTAGATTTCATAAGGGCAGAGGCCAATCAGTTGTTAGTTGTTAACCCGAGCGCAGCCAAACAATTTTTAAACTTTACAAATAAAATGGTTTTGGATGGGAGAATGGTTAAATTTCATATTTTGTGTAGTACATTTACAAATCAAAACATTGACAGGGAATTTTAAGTAAAATTTTCTGAAGTACGCCTGGGGTGCCATGCCTAAATGAGTGTTTTTCCCCTGTTAATAATCAGACTCCCATGCCACTGTCCTTGTGAACTATAAGTTCAATTATTTGCAAGAAAATGTTCATTCTGGCATCAAAGAAATAGATAAAACATTGCTGCGCTGGGGAAAACTCTCTGTTAGTGGCCTGCTGTATCTTGTGATTTCCTTCTTATCAAGGCAAGTAAATTTGATTCTTGCTACGCCATGAAAGCTTACATGTTGTTCTCACTTTATCTCATGATTTCGCTTAAGCTCTGCTATTTATCAGCCATTGATCATGTTCTGGTTGATATTATATTGTATGTTGAGCGTTCGGGGTCACAGGGTATTTCGTTTGGAACTCAAATGTATTTTACGAAGTCGATGTTGATTTTAAAACGCTGAGCATT
>KQ988449.1:128804-150553 GCA_001598015.1 Dorcoceras hygrometricum | reverse complement strand
CATTGTTGTATTTTAAATTATATGTTTAAAACCGTCGGGCCTAAAAGCGAAAATTTTATCCACTTTTGATAGCTTCCGCATGTGTTTATCTGTTGTGAACACGAGGCCTGACATTGGGTGGTTTGCCCATCCATATCTCATACGAAGTCTTATCCACTGCCTTGGTGTGGACATTGTTCAACAACATTATCGTCGTTTCGAGCGCATAGCCCCAAAACGAGGTAGGAAGTTCAGTGAAGCTCATCATGGATCGAACCATGTCCAAAAAGGTCCGATTACGACGCTCCGCTACACCATTGAGCTGTGGTGTGGCCGGAGGGATCCACTGTGAGAGAATCTCATTCTCTTTCAGATAGTCTTGAAACTCAGTACTTAAGTATTCACCACCTCGATCAGATCGAAGTGCCTTAATACTTTTGCCTAACTGATTTTCTACTTCAGCCTTGAATTCTTTGAACCTTTCAAAGGATTCAGACTTGTTCTTCATTAAGTACAAGTACCCATACCTAGAGTAATCATCGGTAAAGCTGATGAAGTATGTGTGACCGTATTCAGTACCAATACTAAATGTGCCGCACACATCAGTATGGATCAAATCCAATAGGCCTTGGGCACGCTCACCCTTGCCCTTGAAGTGTTGCTTGGTCATCTTTCCTTTAAGACAAGATTCACAAGTTGGTAGAGAGTTAATGTCTGACAGATCAAACAGGTCACTCCTAACTAACTTGTTCATTCTACTTAGGGAAATGTGACCTAGCCTAGCGTGCCAAAGTTGTGCTGGGTTCAAGTTATCGTGTTTCCGTTTAATCGTTGTTGTATGTGCTTCGACATCACGAGTTGGAACGTCTTTTAATTTAAGGTGTATAAATCGTTTTCGCGTTCCCCAATTCCAATTAAACATTCATTCTTGTAAATATTGCAAATCGAATTAGCAAACATACAAGAATATCCATCACTATCAAGCATAGAAACAGAAATAATGTTCTTTATTAATTCGGGAACAAATAAAACGTTTCTCAATAACAACTTAAAATCAGAAGAAAGAAATAAATAAACATCTCCTATAGCTACTGCAGCAACTCTTGCTCCATTGCCAAGCCTCAAGTGGGTCGGGTCTCACCCTCTCTAAGACGTCGACTTCTTGTCATCACCTGCAAATCATTGCAGATATGAGATCCACATCCGGTATCAAGTACCCAAGAAGTCGAACTAAGAGACATATTTATTTCAATATAGAACATACCTTTCGCAGTTCGCAACTGCTCGAGGTACTCCTTGCAGTTCCTCCTCCAATGCCCAGGGGTCAAATGCAGCAGGCAGTGAGAGGAGAAGTACATCCACAGACAGCTCGTGTGGAAGTGCGATATCAAGGCCCGACAGCTTTTCAACGAGCCCAATCATACGAACCCCATGCTCGCGGACCGAAGTCCCATCGCGCATGCGGCTCGACATACATTACTAACTATATATAAAATAAACGCTAAGACATAAAACATGGTCATTTAGTTTTATGAATTATCCTCCCACTATTTTAACGATTTCACCACCCTCTAATGAAATCGAGAAAATAGGTTTCTTTAGTGGGTACACGGAGCCCAATTAAGCGATCATGGACCCGAATAAATATCAGTCATCCATGATCCCCAAAGGTAGTTTCCGATTGCAACCGGTGAAACCTCCATGTATTCACCTCACGTCCAGTAAGGGCCCAATAATATGACGCCGTTTACTATCACGTGTCAAGATTGACCCATCAATGTCGAGTCGTGAAGGACGGTCACCTTAACGTCCCCAATAATATGAGCCAACGTTAAAGGGAGTTCCAGCCGACTCACAACAGTTGTCAATGGCGTGGACAGCTTTCCGGCATACATGACCCCCTCAATAATATGAGCCGGGCCATGTATACGGGTAGCATCGACGTACACCCATTGTTGATGGAAGGTAGGGTTAATTGAAACAATTTTAAATACCCTTTAGTTTATCGAATAAACATTTATCTTGATATAAGTTTTAAATCAAATTTAAAACGAGGGATTTTAATTTTTGAAAAATTTTTGGTCTCATGCATATTTAAATCTAATTTAAAACATGCAACAAGCGGATTCAACTAATCTATATATCAGCATATATAAATAAATATTGGGATGATCGATCGCGAGAGCTATGCGGTCCGTGGTTGCCAGCCACGGACCTGGGTCCAATCCTAGGGGTAATGCAATATGCAATGCAATCCTATTACAAAGCTTTCCGGTTTTACAGATCTTCGGTCTTCAATATCTTGATCGTCATCGTCCACCGTCTCCGGATGTCCTCCCACTAAATCTAGTAATTTTACATTTAAATTTACTATGACAAATAAGGGATACATTTATCAAGGGGTGGGAACGTGCCACAAACAGGCCCACTTTAAATGATAATCAAATATATACAAACCGAAATCATACAAAACCTATCGCATACACCTAACAAATTGGGCACGGCTCTCGATCACCCCAATCATGCAGATAATCTAATTAACATGCATAATTTTAAATAATCTAATTATTTATCGTAAAATCATATTATAATTACGAAATCGTATTTTATAATAAAATCGTATTTTGCCGATAAAAACAAATTTTAATCAACAAAATCATATTTCATTACAAAATCATATTTCATAATTAAAATCACATTTTACTAATTTTAATTGTATCAAATTGGGCTTAAAACAATTCTAGGCCCAAAAATCTTAAAATTTCAAAATCGATCAAAACGGGCCCGATATCGCATACCGGCCCGAAAACTTCACGGGTTGCCCGGGACAGGCCCGAACCAAACCCTAGAAGAAATCAGACCAGCCGTCACGACATCGCCGGAGACTCGCCGGAGCGACGGCCGGCCGGCGGCGCCACCACGAAATAACGCGCGCCGCAAGGGCGCACGCGAGCGCACGGCCGCGCAACCTTGCGCGCATCCAGCGGCGTGCATCGCCTCGACCAGCGCCGCCCATCATCGACCAGCAGCGGCAGCAAGCGTGCAGCCCCTCGCGACCAGCGGCCGTCCACCTCGCGCCAATCGTGCGGCCAGCGCCCCGCAGTTGCGCGGCCAGCGCTCATCGCGGCGGGGAGGAAGGGCCAGATACTAGTCTCGAACTCGGGCGGCCTTATCCTCATTTTGACGGCCCAATCGACTAGGAACATGTTTAGAATACACAACGACTATTAGATGTGTTCCATGATAGTCGTCATATCCACTATCACATCTAACATACGCTTTAGTGCATTCTAGGTCTTTACTCAACGCAATTGTAAATCATTACACACATAATGAAAGTAAAGAACGCCATATAAAAGAATGCGAATATAATATATAAAGATTGTTTCATACAAGAGTCTATAAACCCACACGCCACAAGTTGGCTAGTTGGGCATCTACTCTAACATTCTCTCAACTCCGCAGGCGCCATACGATAAGGAGCACGCGAAATCGGAGCTGTGCAACCAGCTCTATGCTGAAGTCGATCTCCCGCCACGGAGGGAAACCAGGAATCTCCTCTGGGAACACATCCGGGAAATTGCACCACAGGAACATCGCTAAGCTGAACGCTGGAAGAGGAAGACGCATCCAAATCGTAAATCATAAAGCCAGCATTCCCCAAAGACAACAAGCTAAACATCTCCATTGCTGAGACCAACGGGATCTTCGATCTAGAATCCTGGCCGTAGAAGTCCCACTTCTGACCAGACATAGGCCTAAAACGCACAATTCCATGGAAGCAGTCCACGGAGGCCCTATAGTTGGACAGCAAATCCATCCCAACTATGCAATCGAAATCCCAAAGCATCAAACGGATCAAGTTCGCTAACAAGACATGCTCACCAAACCGCAACACGCCATCCAACAAAACATCCTGGGAGAACAGTCTCACACCACCAGGGGTAGAAACAGAAACGGCATCGCACAAAGGAATGGTACACAGACCATGCTCAACAACAAACGAATCAGAAATAAACGAATGCGATGCACCGGTGTCAAACAACACATGAGCAGGAAAGTCAAAGACAAGACATGTACCTCCAATCACCCGCTCGGTGTCTCCTCTGCCTGCTCCCTCATAATGGAGTTAACCTGAGCATGCTGGGGTCCTGAGAAGAAAGGCTGAGACGACTGCCCAAAGCGCGAAGGGCCAGGCTGCTGAAACAGCCTAAACCGAGTCTCACCCAAACGGGGCTGCTGAAACTGCTGAGAACGGCCCCTAGACTGACCTCCACGACCCTGAGGCTGGGCCGCGGTCTGCTGTGATCCAGCTGACGGACAAACTCTCGCAAAATGTCCGTACTGACCACAAAGGTTGCAGGAACCTTGCACACCAACACACTGCGTGGACGGATGCTTTTCACCGCAAAAGCCGCAAAACTCAGTCCCGAGATCCACTGCTACTCGAACTGCCTGAACCAGAAGAGCCAGAACCCAACTTCTTCTTGAACTACTGACCTCGGGGTCGAAACCTTTGACGGCCAGACTGTTGAGCCACCTGTGGCTGCTGCTGCTGCTACTGGGGCTGATAGGCTGACTGAGAGGACTGAGAAGACTGCGCTCCCTGAATAGCAGGACGACCACCCTGCGGTGCCTGTTGCCGACAAGCACGACGGCTACGCAAACCTTCCTCAATGTCAATGGCACTGTCCACAGCCTCAGCGTAAGTCTTGGGCTTACTACGAAACCTTTGACGGCCAGACTGTTGAGCCACCTGTGGCTGCTGCTGCTGCTACTGGGGCTGATAGGCTGACTGAGAGGACTGAGAAGACTGCGCTCCCTGAATAGCAGGACGACCACCCTGCGGTGCCTGTTGCCGACGAGCACGACGGCTATGCAAACCTTCCTCAATGTCAATGGCACTGTCCACAGCCTCAGCGTAAGTCTTGGGCTTACTAGTCAAAACCATCTGATACAACTCTTCATTCAAGCCCTCAAGAAATCGAGTCCGCTTGGCCCTCTCCCGGCCAGAAACATGGGGAACGTACGCCAACAGAGAAGAGAACTTCCTAGCATACTCACGAACAGTCATGGAACCCTGCTCCAGATGGTCGAACTCCCGCTCCCGGGCGTTCACATAAGACTCGGGTACATACTCCTGCCGGAAGGTCTCGCAAAATCTGTTCCAAGAGATCCCAACACCGGTCTCCTCCAGAGTACTAGAAGCGCCTCGCCACCAGCGCTCTGCGGCCTTCCTCAGCAGTAGAATCACTAAACTCAAACGGAGCTCATCATCATACGGACATCGATCGAAAAGAAAGATGACGTTCCGGAGCCACGAGTCCGCATCCTCACTGGATTCATCACCATTGAAGACTGGAAGGTTCATCCTCTGAAACCGAGCGATCACTACGTCCATCCGCTCCACCGGGGGAGGCAAGTCACCAACTTCCTCCTCCTCATCACTAACACAAGTATAACTGCGAGCACTACGCCTATCCTCGTTCTGTCCTGCTATTCCTCAAACTGCCCCCTACCTCTACCACGACGTCTAGGCAGAATCTACGAACACACTCAACAGGATCAAGCAAAACAGAACAGATACGGCATAGATAGCATATAACACAGAAATATGCAGCACGTAGTCACATAGTCAAGCACACGTAACACACAACACTGTGCCTAGACTCGATTGTGATAAAAGAAATTGAGCTTATCCCAGCTTAAGCTCTGATACCAAAAATTTCAGGCCTCGTGCTCCAAACAGAGTAAAATCATACAAACACATGCGGAAGCTATCAAAAAGCGGGTAAAATTTTTGCTTTTGGCCTGACGGTTTAAAACAATATAATTTAAAATAGAAAGATACTCAAAATATATCCCAGTACGTAAAAAAATCAACAGAATAGCATACAACAACCAAAACATGTATCAGACTCCAACTACGGGATACAATAACGAAGCACAGGGCATCCCCCTGGCTGACGGATACATATATATATATAAATACGCTATACGCAACTAGGACACGCTAACCACCTCCTGGGGCACCACCAGCTGGGTTAAAACCACGACCAGCTGTAAAACCTGGGTTCCCTGAAAACAACACAAACAAGGAAACAAACCAAGGCCCAGAGGGACATGGGGTCAAACCCCAGTACGGAGAGCAACAGATATAGCTAAGAGAATGCATAAGATAAAATGCAGATGCTATGCATGAGACACCGGGTAACAACGGAAGGCTCAACCAACAAGGGAGCTAAGGAACTCAAGCACAGCTCCAAGAATCTGCAACAACAGTGGCCACGGGGTGTGTTCACAGTGTGGTAATGAGCCACTCGCCATGATACAACACCAGAATACCAGATGCATCAAACAACTCAATCTGCCGTTGCCTCGCCCATGAACTGTGGTAGTTAACCACTCGGCGCATGGTGGCTAACGATCCCAGCAGGGAGATGAGAGTGCGGTATTGCCGCTCGCCCTCGCATCCTGGTAAGAATCAACAACAGCAATACAAGATACAAGGCTGCAAAATACGATACACAAGGGATCTGAAATATGCGTGTATGCAATTCACATGAAACAGCTAGCACAAACACCAATGCTCAGCAAGCAATACACATATAGGTTCACCGAAACATCCCAGCAGCCACGCATAATATCTCATGCCAATTCCAAGCTACATCAAGCTCAAATCCGTACCTTATACTTTTGTTGCAACAATTACTACAAAACAGGCCCGAGAGATCTGGATAGCAACCTGCTAAATACACAACACACTGATCTCAAAAGGGGCAGCAACTTCGCGTTCCTCAACTAGCCAACCACAGCCTCCAAAAGTGGTATGGAATGATAGAGCTTCTCAAGAGGAGTCCAACTCTACCTCGAACGTATCAAAAAACGGCCGGAAACGATGGGAATTGCCGGAGAAAAGCTATGGTGAATAGTAGACTAGGGTTCGAAGCGAAGAACACAATCGAGGAATATTTCGCTAAGTATAGAATCTGGTGCTCGAAATCAAAGACCAAGTATTCTTTAAATACATCTCGCAAAAGCTGGTTAAATTATCCACCGACATAACTAGCAGGCACCAACAACAAATACAACCAGCAGGTGCAAAGAAAACAGCTGCTGAAATCTCAAACAACGCAAAACAAAACGACGTCGTAGAACACTACCTACGACTGGTTCTCAACCAAAAGCTGGACAACCAGACGAATGGTTTAAACATCACGGGAATCTCCAAAAGCTGATACCAGTCGCAACCTATAAAACGCAGCGTTGCAACTAATCAAAACGGCGTCGCACCGCTGACTT
The DNA here is from genome assembly GCA_001598015.1 of Dorcoceras hygrometricum. Lineage (NCBI taxonomy): Eukaryota > Viridiplantae > Streptophyta > Magnoliopsida > Lamiales > Gesneriaceae > Dorcoceras > Dorcoceras hygrometricum. Next base: position 143,272 of record KQ988449.1, on the reverse strand, counting down.
CATCAAATCTGGTCGATAACTCTCGCGCAATACCAGCTGAAAGCTACAGTAACCTCCACCAGCTGCAAGCTACAGTAACCTCCACCAGCTGCAAGCTACAGTAGCGAGAAAATCTCTCGCAGCTGGACAACCAGTCGCAACATCCAAACGACGACGTTTTCTTCTTGCGCTACAATGATGTTGACCCGCGTTGACATCTGCTTCGACTGAACAACCAGCAGGCACACACACGCGACCAGATCTCACACCAGCGCTACACCAAAACGACGTCGCTCCAACTTAATCAAACGACACCGTATCCAACGTGATACAAATTCACGCTAAGGCAACTGCTGATATTACAAGCGCTACCAGATCTCTCGAATACGACGGTGTTTCACTATGCAACCAGCTTTTACCAAAAACCAGCTTTCACCAAAAACCAGCTTTCGAACCCAAAAACACGAAAACTTCCAGAATTGCTCCAAATGCTATTTCACACCCTAAAATGCAAACCAAACTTACAAACAGAGATCTAAACCACCAGAAATCTCTAAAAACCGATACATTCCAACAATTAAACCTTGATTACAAATCCAGGTCTCACAGCTTCACCCATTTCCTTCATCGAGAATCTTCTAGACAACCACACTTTAGTTGACTGCAACATTCCTACATCATTCGCAATGAGTAGAATGTCATCAGCATAAAGTATAAGGAATGTCGCAGCATTTTTAACTACCTTCTTATATACACATGGCTCCTCGGGATTCTTGATGAAACCAAATTCCTTAATTGTTTCATCAAATCTCAGGTTCCAACTTCTCGATGCTTGTTTGAGACCGTAGATCGATCTCTGAAGTTTGCATACTTTATGCTCACTTCCTAGGTTTCATCATAGTCAACACCTTGCCTTTGAGTGTAACCTTTCGCGACCAGTCGTGCTTTGTAGGTTAGTACCTTTCCATCAGGCCCAAGTTTTCTCTTGTATATCCATTTACACCCAATAGGAACTATTCCTTTGGGAGGATTAACAAGAGTCCAAACTTGGTTCGAATGCATCGAGTCAATCTCGGATTGCATTGCTTCAAGCCACAAATTAGAATCAGCATCGGAAATTGCCTCCTTGAAAGTTCTTGGATCACATCCAATAGTTTTATCACTTTGATCATCTTCAAGGAGGAAACCATATCTCATAGGAGCCCTAGGAACCCTCTCAGATCTCCTAGGTGCGTCCATTTATGGTATTGGCTCTTGAGGTGCGGGAGATTCACTTGGTACTTCAGTTGGTTCTCGAACCTCTTCGAGTTCTACTATCTTGCCTTTTCTATCAAGTAGAAATTCCCTTTCCAGAAAGGTGGCATTTCTAGAAACAAATACTTTTGTTTCATTGGGATAGTAGAAGCAGTATCCAACAGAATTATTTGGATGCCCAATGAAGTAACATAAGATGGATCTATTATCCAGCTTATCTCCCACTGTCTGCTTCACGTAAGCAGGACATCCCCAAATCCTCAAGTATGAGTATTTGGGCGGCTTGCCCATCCATATCTCATATGGAGTTTTATTCACAGCCTTTGTGTGGACATTTTTCAACAACATTACCGCCGTTTCGAGCGCATAGCCCCAAAGCGAGGTAGGAAGTTCAGTGAAACTCATCATAGATCGAACCATGTCCATCAAGGTTTGGTTACGACGCTCCGCTACACCATTGAGTTGTGGTGTGGCCGGAGGGGTCCACTGTGAGAGAATCCCATTCTCTTTAAGATAGTCTTGAAATTCGGCACTTAAGTATTCTCCATCTCGATCGGATCGAAGTGTTTTGATACTTTTCTCCAACTGATTTTCTACTTCAGCCTTGAATTCTTTGAACTTTTCAAAGGATTCAGACTTGTGCTTCATTAAGTAAAAGTACCCATACCTAGAGTGATCATCGGTAAAGGTGATGAAGTATGTGTGACCGTACTTAGTACCAATGCTAAGTGGGCCACACACGTAAGTGTGGATCAAATCCAATAGGCCTTGAGCACGTTCAGGCTTGCCCGTGAAGAGTTGTTTAGTCATTTTTCCCTTGAGACAAGACTCACAAGTCGGTAGGGAGTTAATATCTGACATATCAAACATGTCACTCCTAACCAACTTGTTCATCCTATTCAAGGAAACATGACCTAGCCTAGCGTGCCAAAGTTGTGCCGGGTTCAAGCTATCGTTTTTCCTTTTAACAGTTGTTGTATGTGTTTCCACATCGCGAATTGGAACCTCTTTTAATTTTAAGGTGTATAGATCGTTTTGGCGTTCCCCAATTCCAATCAAACATTCATTCTTGTATATATTGCAAATCGAATTGGCAAAATGACAAGAATATCCATCACTATCAAGCATAGAAACAGAAATGATGTTTTTTATTAATTCAGGAACATATAAAACGTTTCTCAATAACAACTTAAAATTTGAATACAGAAATAAATAAACATCTCCTATAGCTACAGCAGCAACCCTTGCTCCGTTGCCAAGCCTCAAGTGGGTCTCACCCTCTCTAAGACGTCGGCTTCTTGTCATTACCTGCAAATAATTGCATATATGAGATCCACATCCGGTATCAAGTACCCAAGAAGTCGAATTAAGAGACATATTTATTTCAATGTAGAACACACATTTTGCAGTTCGCAACTGCTCGAGGTACTCCTTGCAGTTCCTCCTCTAGTGCCCAGGCTTGTGGCAGTGGTGGCAAACATCCTCAGATTTATTTGGCTTTGAAGTCCTTGCCTTTGGCTTCTTGGAGGGCTTTTTCTCCTTCGCAGGGGCAGAACGTTTCTTACCCTTGCGTTTGGGCCCCTTCTTCGCAGAGGAAGAAGAGCCCATAAGGAGGACGGGCTTGTCCTTCTTTATGGTCCCCTCGAACACGACAAGCATGTTCACCACCTTTTCAAGGGTGGCTTCCAGCTTGTTCATGTTAAAGTTGACCACAAAGGGGTCGAATGCAGCAGGGAGTGAGAGGAGAAGCAGATCCACAGACGGCTCATGTGGAAGCGTGATATCAAGGCCCACTAGCTTCTCAATGAGCCCAATCATACGAACCCCATGCTCGCGGATCGAAGTCCCATCGCGCATGCGGCTCGTCATGAGCTCCTTGACAGTAGTGAACCTCTCAGTCCAAGAGTTCTCCCCATACAGCTCCTTGAGATGAAGGTATATGTCAGCAGCATACATCATCTTCTCAAAATGTCGCTGCATTTCATTAGACATCGATGCTATCACATAACACCGTGCCTTAAGCTCGTCATCCCACCATTTTTTCAGCTTTGCCAGCTCCTCAGGACTGGCATGGGCAGGGGCTTCCTTCGGAGGAGTCTTCTCTAGCGTGTAGATAAGTTTCTCCGAAGCCAAAACAATTTTGAGGTTTCGAAGCCAATCTTGGTAGTTAAACTAATGAACTTGTTGCTATCCAGTATAGCAGCAAGTGGATTTTTGATTGAAGACATTGTAATAGCAGTTTATACTGAAAAGAAAAACAGACATGCATCACAGACTATTTATTGAAAACGCTAAGACATAAAACAAGGTCATTTAGTTTTATGAATTACCCTCCCACTATTTTAACGATTTCACCACCCTCTAATGAAATCGAGAAAGCAAGTTTCCTTAGTGGGTACGCAGAGTCCAATCAAGAAATCTCTGTCCCGAATAATATCAGCCAACCATGAACCTCAAAAGGTAGAGCTCAATTGCAACAGGTGCAACCTCCATGTTTTCACCACACGTCCAGTAAGGGCCCAGTATTATGACGCCGATTACTATCACGTGTCAAGATGACCCATCAGTATTGAGTTTTGATGGACGGTCCCCTTAACGTCCCCAATAATATGAGCCAACGTTAAAGGGAGTTCCAACCAACTCACAGCAAGTGTCAATGACGTGTATAGCTTTCCGGCATACATAATCCCATCAATAATATGAGCCGGGCTATGTATACGGGTAGCATCAACGTACACTCATTGTTGATGGAAGATAGGAAATTTTAAACAGTATTTAAATTTCCTTAGTTTATCGAATAAACTTTTAATCTTGATATAAATTTTAAATCAAATTTAAAATGAGGGATTTTAATTTTGAAATTTGGTCTCAATAATTTTAAATCAAATTCAAAATCACGGATTCAACAGATTTATATCGCATATATAATTGGGATGATCGATAAGCGAGAGCTATGCGATCCGTGTTTGCCAAGCACGGATCTAGGTCCAATCGTAGGTGAAATGCAGTATGCAAATGCAGTCCTATTACATTAGCCAATTGATAATTCAGCAGATGGCTACAGTGAGATTCAGCAGATGGCTACAGTGAATGTTTGACCAGCCGTTGGAACTTAATGTTAGCGGTAGTTAAACGATGTCTTTTGGATAAATGGATACGACAGCGTTTTACCTTCGCGCTAAGGTTCAGTCGATGGATTTTGTGATGGTGATAACCAGCAGGTACATCTCCTAAGGGAAACCAGCAGGTAGCTACAGTAATCTTGGACCAGCCGATACTTTTTGAAGTGAAATATTTCAAGCGATCAGCTGATGCATATTTTCAGGCGATGAAGTAATCAGCCGATGTATTCTTTCAATTGTTCAAGTCATCAGCTGTTGTACAAATCAATGAATCGATTCAAACGTTCTTATCAGAGGAAATCAAAGGTGGAGATTGAATCGTAAATGTGTGTTAATTGAGGGAACAATATCAGTACTATTCTTGGTAAATAGTACACTATCTAAGAGAGCGGTTTACGGCGTTTGCACAAATATGGAACAAAGCCAAATTAGCTCTGACATAGTGCGACTTGCCTCTTAGTGGAGCAGGAATTACGGTGTACAAATTTGACAGAAATTCAAATGGGATTTATTTCCTTTGGAGAATTAAATGACCGTTGAGAACGAAGACTATTAATAGCAGAAGCTGGATTGAAGAAACATCTCTTCACTCTTATTATCTTGCGGTCACGCTGTCAAAATACTCTCAGAGCTTTTCACACATTGAAGTTATCTTTCAAAAGCTCAAACACTCGAAGAACAAAAATTTGTTGATATTCATTGTTATACCTTCGAGTTTCAGTCTCTGGTTCATTCGTTGAATCGAGTTTCACTGTTTAAGAAACCAGAGACTTTGACAGTACTCAAATACGTGTATTCAATGTTGTATTCATTTGATTGAGTCTGTAACAAACGGGCTTCGTAAAAAGCCGTTTGAAAATATTGTTAAGTGTTGTAAACCAGCAGCTGCGTCTGCGTGGATTGTTGTGGAGATACTAGGACTTCACCTTGAGCGAGGCTCGGTGACTGGGTGTGTGCAGAAGACCTGTATAAATAAAATCTTCTAGTGATACCTTCCGAGGAGGAAGAAGGGGAGACGTAGGATATTTATATCCGAACTTCCGGAAACAAATTTCTGACTATTACCTTTTATATTCCGCAAGTTATTTATTATTTGTCTGTTCACAAATCGATCGGCTTCTTTCCGCACTATTTTTGTTAGCCGAGAGATTTGCATTAAACTGAGATCCTTAAGTCTGGTAACTCGGACTTAAGTTTAGCAGCGCTAGTAAAACTTTTAAACAAAAATTTTAAATCCAAGGAGTTCATTCAACCCCCCCTTCTGAACTCCTATACATATATTGATCCTATTTCTGGGACCATCAATTGGTATCAAAGCAGGCGCTTCTCAGTTATTGAGCAGTATTTGTTTGTGCGTTATTTTATAAATATGTCTACTTCTCAAAACAAGATTCCTTTGTTCTCCAGAGAGGACTACGATGATTGGAAGATTCGCATGCAGGCGCATCTTGCTGCTATGGATGATGAGATGTGGACTGTTATTACTGAAAGGCCATTGAGGATAATGAAGCCCAATCTGGCGTTTGCTGTATCAAATGGCGAGCCTCTGTTTCTTGAGAAAGCTAGACATGAATATACAAATGATGACAAGAAGAAAGCCAACTTGGACAATGTGGCCAGGGACATCCTATACAAGACGCAGGACAAGGACAAAAACATGTTCAGCAAAATCAAAACCTGCGCCACAGCAAAAGACATCTGGGAAAAACTGGTCCAGATATGTGAAGGAAGCGACGAGACGAAGGAGAACAAGCTAACAGTCGCTCAGCAAAAGAACGAGTCCATCAAGATGAAGGATGGAGAAACAATGATAGAGTTCGATGAGAGATTCAGTGCAATAGTGATCGAGCGGAACAGTCTGGGCAAAGAATACAACAACAGAGAGTTGGTGCTGAAAGTGATGAGAGCATTGCCCAGAGAGTGGGACGTAAAAACTATGGAGATGAGGGAGTCAAAGGATTTGAACACAATGATAGAGTTCGATGAGAGATTCAGTGCAATAGTGATCGAGCGGAACAGTCTGGGCAAAGAATACAACAACAGAGAGTTGGTGCTGAAAGTGATGAGAGCATTGCCCAGAGAGTGGGACGTAAAAACTATGGAGATGAGGGAGTCAAAGGATTTGAACAAGCTGGAGCTTCATGATCTATTCGTAAATCTGAAGGCATATGAGTTTGAACTCGAAACAAGATCTGAAGCGCCATCTACTTCCCAACCAACCAAAGCATTAGCAGCAACCACAACCACTGAACAGTGCTCTCCAAGCACAAGAAAATCAACAGATCAACTCAGTGACGACGTCATGTCCCTCTTCATTAAGAAGTTTGGGAAATACTTGAGAAGATCTTTCAATCCTTCCTCTCCTTACAATAATTTCAATAAATCTGATAAAACTGCTTCTGATATGAAATGTTATAACTGTTATCGTCCAGGGCACTTTGCAGCTGATTGCAATAGGCCAAGGAAGGAGGAAAGATCCAGGGAAGACAAGAGAATGGATGATAGATATCGAAGAGACGAGAAGAAGGAGGATAGATACAAGCGAGAGGACAAGACTGATGAAATATCTATTGAGAGATCCAAGGAGCGATCCAAGGATAGGAGGATGAGAACAAGACCTGACAGAAGGCCAAACAGAAAGAATTACAGGAAGGTGCTGATGGCAGAAGAGAGCACCAAAAGCTGGGCAGACACTGACTAATACTCATCCAGCAGCAGTTCTTCTTCAAGTGACAGTGAACAGGAGGAAGTTCATTGTCTCATGGGTGACCAGATGGCTGATGACTAGGTATTCGATTTTTCCAATGTTGAATTTACACGAGAAGACCTTGTCACAGCACTAAATGACATGGTCAAAGAGTATAGGAAGCTTTTTCACTCATTCGAGGAAGTGAAAGCTGAAAATGCTGATTTGAAAAATAGCTCAGTCGAACCAAGTGCTGTTGAACCTGGTGACACTGACAGTTTGAAAATTGAGCTAAGTAAGCTAACAGCTGAGAATGATGTGTTGAAAATGAGACCAGTGAGATCAAAACTAAAATCGAAATATTGAAGCAAATAGTGAGCGCCTGGAATCAGTCTTCTCGATCTCTTCACAAACTGCACGAGAGTCAAGAACTAGCCAATGATAAGTCTGGTTTGGGATTCAATAGTAGTGACTGCAGTGAAGGAGAGACAAGTACTCAATCACAATCAGCATATGACAAGTTCAACAAAATGAGCTTTGTCAAAGCTAATGTGATATATGACTGCTTTGAGTCGGTAAAATATGATGATCAGAACTCTCCAAAGTTGAGCGATAATGGAAAAGCTGGTATCGGCTTTTCAAAACCTGAGAGCTCCAAGCCTAACTGGCTAAAGAACAAACTGGACAAAGACAAAGCGAAAGCTGGTCAAAAAAGGAGAAACCGCACTTTAAAAGAATCTGCTAGATCTATGATTGCATATTCCGGTATTTTTCAAAAATTTTGGGCAGAAGCAGTTAACACAGCGTGTTACACTCAGAACAGATCAATGATAAATAGGATGCATGATAAGACCCCATATGAGATCTGGAATGGCAAGAAACCTGATATTTCATATTTCAGGGTGTTTGGATGCAAGTGTTTCATTCATAACAATGGCAAGAAGCATCTAACAGCCTTTGAACCTAAATCTGATGCAGGTATCTGCTTAGGATATTCAGCAATGAGCAAAGCATATAGAGTGTTCAACAATAGAAGCTTGACGGTTGAGGAATCAGCACACGTAGTGTTTGATGAAACCAGCTTCAAGTCAAATTCAGCTGCAAGCCTACATGATTTGTGTTCACGTCTGGAGTCAACAAGTCTTGAAGAATCAGACGACGACGTGCCACAAAGACAATCAGCTGAGGGGGAACAAACAGCAGTGGTTATAACGTACAACAATGTTCAACAGGACATGACAGGTAATCCAGCTGTTATTGATTTAACTAACATGGATCAGCCGCAGGATCAGTGTCCTACTAGTACACCAGCTGCTGGAAATGAAGCGACAAAGAATCAAGATGCTGCTCAACCAGAAGTTGCACCAGCTGGGAGCACACATCAATCAATATCAGAATCACCAGCTGGACAACCAGCTGCAAGGAATTATCAGTCGGTATTAGGACCAACTACTGGACAACCAGTCGCGAGTCCTCTTCAATTGGTATCAAGTCCACCGGCTGGTGAATCAGTCGCAAGTACATCACGACAACTGGATTCTGACGCACAAGGCAACAATGAACATTTTCAATTTGGTGTCAGACAATCCAGCAGTTGCCATCCAGCCAACGACACAGGGGGAACAACAAACAAATCCCATTGGACTTGACCTCGGTGGAACAAAAATCATCCACCCGAGCAAGTCATAGGTAACTTCGAATCCCCTGTTCGCACAAGAGGCCAGCTATCTCATGATCATTTTGATGCTGCATTTCTATCACATATAGAACCTAAGCAGATAGATGAGGCCTTAGCAGACCCAAGCTGGATAGATGCAATGCAGGAGGAACTAAATCAGTTTAAGCGTAATAAAGTATGGCAACTTGTACCTAGACCTAAAAATCATTCAGTAATAGGAACTCGATGGCACCAGTAGCTAGATTAGAAGCCATCCGCATGTTTCTTGCATATGTTGCATACAAATACTTCAAAGTCTTTCAAATGGATGTAAAGATTGCCTTTCTAAATGGCATCTTAACTGAGGAAGTGTATGTTGCACAACCTCCTGCCTTCGTGAATCATACATATCCAGATCACGTCTATAAACTGGATAAATCTTTATATGGGTTGAAACAAGCACCCAGAGCTTGGTATGAAACACTTTCAAAATTCCTCATTGATCATGACTTTGTAATAGGCACCGTTGATAAGACCTTGTTTAAATTTTTCAAAAATGATCATGTTCTTTTGGATAAATATATGTTGATGATATTTTTGTTGGGTCAACTAACCCCAAATTGTGCCAGTTTTCTAAATTGATGCAGGACAAATTCGAGATGAGCATGATGGAGAGCTGACGTTCTTTCTAGCCTTACAAGTTAGACAGCTTGAGAATGGAATATTCGTCAATCAAGCAAATATACAAAAGAACTGCTGAAGAAATTTGGAATGGAAAATAGTTTAGCAGCAGCGACTCCCATGAGCTCTACGATTAAACTGGATAAATACGAAGCTGGACCTGCCATTGAGGTATCTCTTTATCGCGGTATTATAGGCTCTTTGCTATACTTAACTGCTAGCAGACCAGACATCATGTTTGCTGTCTGTATGTGTGCTAGATTCCAAGCAGAGCCAAAGCAATCGCATTACATTGCTGTAAAGCGAATATTGAAATATTTAAAGGGTACTTCCAACGTGGGTCTTTGGTATCCCAAAGACTCAGTCTTTCAACTAATTGGTTACAGTGATGCAGATTACGCAGGTTGCAAACGCGTCAATTCTTAGGGGATCGACTGATTTCCTGGTTCAGTAAGAAGCAAACATCAATCGCCACATCAACAGTCGAAGCAGAGTACCTTGCTGCTGGTAGTTGTTTCGCTCAAATCCTCTGGATTCTACATCAATTGAAGGATTATGGCATTGATGCTTCCGAAGCTCCTATTCTCTGTGACAACACAAGTGCGATAGCGATCACCCAGAACCTTGTGCTGCATTCGAGAACCAAACTGATGGATCTGTGTCAACAGATCCAGATTGAATTTTGAATTACAAAAAACTTATTATTGTGTTACTAACAATTCCACTTAGTGTACAGATTTTAGGATCGAAGAAGAAGATCAGCAGTAGCAGTAATCTGTCCAGTCGATGGTTTGAAAGTTAAAGTTCAGCAGTTGGTTTAGTTATTCTTTGTAAACGGCAGCTGGATTAGCAATGGAGACGTCCAAAGTTGAGTCAGTTGTTCATTATCTGGTGGAGGCCAAGTTGAACCAGCTGGAGCATAGTGAACCAGCTGGAGCGATAAAAACCAGCTGCAAGCGCTAAAGAAAAGATGAACCAGCTGGAACAGGAACTGTGAAGTGTACTGGAGAAGTATCGAAGAAGAACAATTCAGCAGTAAGCTACAGTGTTCAGAAGTAGAAGAAATCAGCTGTTGGATTGAAGCGAAAAGAAATCGTAGCAGAAGCATTCTTTAGAGAAATCAGCAGAAGTATTATTTCAGCAGATGAAGAAAGTTCAGCTGGAGCGCTAAGCATAGATGACATCAGCAGTGACGTCATCAATCAGCAGGGAGCTACAGTAGAACCAGTCGATGGATGATCCAGACGCAAGAGATGAAGCGACGTCGTACAGGAAGAGGTATCCAGTCGCAAGCTACTGTTCACCAGCAGATGATACTTGGAGTTAGCGATAGCAAAACGATGTCGTTTGGATAAGTTGATACGACAGCGTTTTGCCTTCGTAAGATTCAGCAGATGGTTTGTGCGTTGGTTATAATCAGCAGCAGGCTGCAGTGCAACCAGCAGATACTTCTTCTAAGAGAAACCAGCAGATAGCTACAGTTATCTTGAATCAGCTGTTGCAAGATTCCAGCAGGTGCATTACTTAAAGATAACCAGCATGTGCTTTACAAAGATATCAAAACGGTGTCGCTTGAATAAGTTGACACGACAACGTTTTGACTTAACACTAAAGATCAGTCGTTGAGCTTGAAAAGAAACCAGTCGCTGGAATCACACACATGTTGAAAAGAAACCAGCAGGTGCATTCATTCAAATGTGTTCCAGTCGCAGTATTGCAAACGACGAAGGAAGAGCTGGTTACCAAAAAGAATTTCAGGATATCAGCCGTTGCAAGCAATCAACGCACAAGATGGAAAGAATCAATGGCTGATATTAAGTCGTGAAATTGCCTTAAATCAAGGAGACAAGATCTGTACTATTCTGGGAAATAGTAAAATATACAGAGGAGCATTGCACAAATTTGGAAGACGACGAATTAGCCGTAACAAGCGCATAAAGGAATTGGAATTAATCTAACGGCTATATCTCTTGCTATTTAAGGGAGAAGATTTGACGACGACGACGACGACGATGTTGCAGAGAGTGCACAAACAGTGGGAAGAAAATTGGAGATGAAGCAGTAGACCGCCATTAGAGAGGAGAGCATAACGAGTGTCTGCTGCTGAGTCTAGATTAGCTTTTTTAGAAGCAACTTCCCAGTGTGTGAGATTAATCGTTTATGAGAGTTATGCTTACACTGTAAATCTCACACACAGATTCACTCGCACATTTCGTGAGTTGAGCTAAATTGTTTAGCGAGTGAATCAAAACCTTTCCAATACAGTTCCCGTCCAAGCACGATGACGTTAAACTCTGTGTATGTAGTTAGTCACACAGTTGCGGCTGATGTGTATTTGTGGAGTTTAGGAGTTCTCGCAGCTGCTGGTTGCGGGATTGGGTCTGTACACGATGTATAGATCAAAGTCTTCTAGTGGAGCCTTTGAGGTGGAAGAAGGGGAGACGTAGGACATTGAAGTCCGAACTTCCAGAAACAAATCAGCTGGTCCATTTATTTAACGCTTTCAGCACTTGCATTTACCTTTAGCATTCTCACATACGCATACACAGTTCAGCACTTGCACATACAGTCGAACAGATTTATGTGGAACATAAATCTGTTTGAGTTGTTTTAAAATATTAGGATTCAGTTCTGGTATTTTCCGCATGATTTTTAAATCATACCAGATCTGTCTCCGGTGCTCTTGTGATTTTTTAGATGTTCAAGAACAAGAGGTATTGCACCTCCAGTTTTAAGTAGCAGCGCGCAAAATCTTTTAACTCTTGAAAAAGCGCGGCTGCTGATCTTTTTGATCCTATTTTCCGGGACCAACAATTGGTATCAGAGCGGATTGTTCTTGAACGAGCACTGATTTTAAAACTCATGTGCTATGTTTTAAATGTTTTAAAAAAAATTTTTGAGAAGATTATTTTATGAAGGCCAGTTGATCTGTTTTAATATAGAACCGATTTTCTCTTGATGAACTGTCACGGGATGCACGAGTCCCGTGCGGATGCCAAGATTCTATTTTCGTTGTGCTGTAAGATCACCTGGAGCGAGGCTCGGTGACAAGCACATGGGACGAAATAGGAGAATGAAAATCTGAGCTTTTATCTGTTTACTGGTTCTTCCTATGTAAGTAACTCACTAGCACATGCTTATTTGAAACATTTTGATGCTCTGATAGTTTTTCAAATGTTCTGTTTTGCAGATTTCAGCTGATGCTTTCAATCTTTGTTTTAAAAAATGTTTTAAGCTTATGTTATAAAAGACAGGGAGAGTGGCGTCGCTGTCTTTCTTAATTTGAGCTATGCATCAGTTTCTGTTTCAAAATCATATAGCTCTTGCATACGGCGCTTCCCAAAATCTGGTTTTGTTTTTCAAATTTAAAACTCCTGCTGTCACGTTGTTTTTGTTGTAACAGTGTAGGGAGAGTTTCTTTTTAAAATTCATGGAAGGCCCAAATTCGAACTCTTTTTGATTCCCACAAAAAGGGAGAGAATTGTTAGAACATGCATTTGTTGTTTAAAGTTTTGTGTAAATCAAAAAGGGAGAGATTGATGGATCTGTGTCAACAGATCCAGATTGAATTTTGAATTACACAAAACTTATTATTGTGTTACTAACAATTCCACTTAGTGTACAGACTTTAGGATCGAAGAAGTAAAAGATGAACCAGCTGGAACAGGAACTGTGAAGTCTACTGGAGAAGTATCGAAGAAGAACAATTCAGCAGAGAGCTACAGTGTTCAGAAGTAGAAGAAATCAGCTGTTGGATTGAAGCGAAAAGAAATCGAGAATCAGCAGTGATGACGTCAGCATATATTCTGGAGGAAGCAATGAGCAGCAAGGATGACGTCATCACATTCAGCAGTTATCAAGGAGTGCAAGATCTGGAATCAGCAATGATGACATCAGCAGTGATGTCATCACAATCAGCAGATGAAGAAAGCAGCTGGAGCGCTAAGCATAGATGACATCAGTAGTGACGTCAGCAATTAGCAGGGAGCTACAGTAGAACCAGTCGATGGATGATCCAGACGCAAGAGATGAAGCGACGTCGTACAGGAAGAGGTATCCAGTCGCAAGCTACTGTTCACCAGCAGATGATACTTGAAGTTAGCGATAGCAAAACAATGTTTGGATAAGTTGATACGACAGCGTTTTGCCTTCGTAAGATTCAGCAGATGGTTTGTGCGTTGGTTATAATCAGCAGTAGGATACAGTGCAACCAGCAGGTACTTCTTCTAAGAGAAACCAGCAGATAGCTACAGTTATCTTGAATCAGCTGTTGCAAGATTCCAGCAGGTGCATTACTTAAAGATAACCTGCAGGTGCTTTACAACGATATCAAAACGGTGTCGCTTGAATAAGTCGACACGACAACGTTTTGACTTAACACTAAAGATCAGTCGTTGAGCTTGAAAAGAAACCAGTCGCTGGAATCACACACATGTTGAAAAGAAACCAGCAGGTGCATTCATTCAAATGTGTTCCAGTCGCAGTATTGCAAACGAAGAAGGAAGAGCTGGTTACCAAAAAGAATTTCAGGATATCAGCGGTTGCAAGCAATCAACGCACAAGATGGAAAGAATCAATGGCTGATATTAAGTCGTGCAATTGCCTTAAATCAAGGAGACAAGATCTGTACTATTCTGGGAAATAGTAAAATATACAGAGGAGCATTGCACACATTTGGAAAACGACGAATTAGCCGTAACAAGCGCAGAAAGGAATTGGAATTAATCTAACGGCTATATCTCTTGAGGAGGCTATTTAAGGGAGAATATTTGACGACGACGACGACGACGATGTTGCAGAGAGTGCACAAACAGTGGGAAGAAAATTGGAGATGAAGCAGTAGACCGCCATTAGAGAGGAGAGCATAACGAGTGTCTGCTGCTGAGTCTAGATTAGCTTTTGTAGAAGCAACTTCCCAGTGTGTGAGATTAATCGTTTATGAGAGTAGTGCTTATACTGTAAATCTCACACACAGATTCACTCGCACATTTCGTGAGTTGAGCTAAATTGTTTAGCGAGTGAATCAAAACCTTTCCAACACAGTTCCCGTCCAAGCACGATGACGTTAAACTCTGTGTATGTAGTTAGT